>CP126898.1:19370000-19725000 GCA_030440675.1 Furcifer pardalis | reverse complement strand
GCTGGAAGGACAACCCGGTTCTGCCAGAAGGGCTGATCTACGAAGGCGTCAGTGAGAAACCTATGGCTTACTCCGGGGGGAGCGCAGCCGAGAGCACCACGTTACATGCCTTTGATGAGCTTCTAGGAGTCCAGCACTGCAAGGAAAGTGGTAAGCCAGCTGCTTTGATTTGAGACCTAAGCACATCCCCAACCCCCAACACACACTATAGGATCACTCAGATAAACCTCCCTGAACATAGAAAGGTAGGTGCAAAGGAGACAGGTTCTGGCCCAGCTTGTCCCTTAAGACGCTTATTTTCTCTGTGTAGGGAGGCCACCTCGATGTTTGAAAGCCAAGTCCTCGTTGGGTAGCCGCCAACTGGATTGGTCTATGTCAGGGGGAAGATCTTGGGTTCCTAAATACCCATTAACTTGGATGAAACAGGAAAGCCAGAGGGCAGTGATGGAGAATAGCCTTGCCTCAAAAAGCCCTGGGTTTGATTTCCCCCATGGCAACATCCCTTTCGACCTTCCTAGAGATGGTCCTGGGGCAAAAAATGCAAGGTGTCCTGGAAATTAGTGACAAATTAAATTTCTGAATTTTTGCAATCTTGAACATCAGCAATTCCACTGGAAGAGTAGGCATTTCTGACACCTGTGGTGCATTTCAGGAAGGAGGGAAATGTGCAAGGAACCATGCATCCTTTTGAGAAATGTGTGCATCTCAGTGCATGCAGATTTGAAAAAGCATGCACGCTGATCAAAAATTGGATTGACAAGCTTTCAAGTCCCTGGGGTTTTTGCCTTATCTTTGTTAAGTTATTTGTAGCAGCTGCACAGGAAAGAGGGGCAGGTTTCAGGCAACCTACAGTCTGTGGGACGGCCCCGGCCCCTGATGCCAAATCATCCGGACTCATGCTGCCCGCACTGGAAGCAGACGTAAAACGTCCCCATGTATGTGCAGAATGCTGTCATTAATGTGTTCTGCACATGTGTGTGTTTTACTTCTGCTTCCGGTGGGAGGAACCACATGCCTGGCCCAATCAGCTGTTGGGGGGGGGGAGCATGTTCAGGTTCACAACATGAAAACATTGAGAACCCCTGGTTTAGAAAGAAGTCTTTCTTCCAGCCGTGTGGCCTGAAAGATAGTAAATGGTAAAGGTTTCTCTTGCTCGAAAGCCAGTCATATCCGACTCTAGGGTTCAGTGCTCATCTCTGTTTCAAAGCCAAAGAGCCAGAGCTGCTTCTGCAGACATTTCCATGGGCATGTGGCAGGCATGACTAGACACCGGAGCGCACGGGACACTCTTTACCTTCCCACCGGAGTGGTCCCTATTTATCTACTTGCACTTTCTTGCTTTCGAACTGCAAGGTTGGCAGGAGCTGGGACAGAGACAGGAGCTCATTCCATCCTACAATATTCAGGAAACGAACTGCTGACCTCCCGCCTTCCAGTCAGCATCTTATCCACTTGAGCCACTGCAGTTCCATGGCCTGGAAGATGGAGGAGCTCAAAAAAGACATCTTTCCTCTTCCAGGGCCGAAAGGAAGAGAGAGAGAGAGACATGGCCAGCACAAAACAAAGGCCTTAACACATGTAAATAGGGACAGGTGATCCCTGAGGCTGGAAGGAACCTTTCAAATTGTAATTAGAGACAAACAATGCAAAACAACTTCCTTTAGCTTAGGCTAGTCTTCCCTGTCTCTCTAGTCACTGCATGCTGGGGTTGCACTATAATACTCAATAAACTTGTCTCCTTTACCAGCGGCTTTTTTGAACCGAATGCGGGACTACATGCCCCGTCACCACCGGGCTTTTATCCAACACATCCAGTCCATCCCTCCACTGCGGCATCACGTCTTATCCTCCGGAAACGAGGGGCTCCGGTCTGCCTATAACAAATGTGTGACCCTCTTGTGTGATCTGAGGACCTATCACATCGCCGTGGTCGCCAAATACATCGTCATAGCCGGAAACAACGTCAAAAAGAGGTCGGGCCAAGCCTCTCCTCATTCAAGTGTTCCCCCTTCCTTCCTGGAAGGGAGAGGAACAGGGGGTTCGGGTATTGTCAGCTTTTTAAAAAGCGTCCGTGACACAACGAGAGAAGCAATGATCCCCTCTTAGAAACTACACTATTTCCCATTCTCATAAGCATCAAAGGCATGATGGTAAAGCTGGTTGGTTGCAAACGCACGGGAGCAGCATTTTTGCTAGATGGGTGGTGCATAAGTTAAACACACGAACACACAAACAAACAAATAAATGATTTGTAGTCTGGACTCAAGGTGTGCTACTTTCAATGCAGACCAAATTTGTTGGGAGCAGTGTGTGTGTGTGGAGTTTTATGTTGCTCAAGACCTTTGCAAGATCTTTTCCTTGGGACTAAGGCTGAAATCTTGTTCATTCTATCTATCTATCTATCTATCTATCTATCTATCTATCTATCTATCTATCTATCTATCTATCTATCTATCTATCTATCTATCTATCTATCTGTCTGTCTGTCTGTCTGTCTGTCTGTCTGTCTGTCTGTCTGTCTGTCTATCTATTGAGCTATCGAGCTATCTATCGAGCTATCTGAGCTATCTATCGAGCTATCTATCTATCTATCGAGCTATATATCTGTTTCCTATCTATCTATCTATCTATCTGTCTGTCTATCTATCGAGCTATCGAGCTATCGAGCTATCTATCTGTTTCCTATCTATCTGTTTCCTTCCATCTCTCTCTCTCTCTCTCTCTCTCTCTCTCTCTCTCTCTCTCTCTCTCTCTCTCTATCTATCTATCTATCTATCTATCTATCTATCTATCTATCTATCTATCTATCTATCTGTTTCCTTTTCTCTCTCTCTCTTTCTCTATCTAGGCCTGCCTGCCTGCCTGCCTGCCTCCATGCATGTGTGAACAGGATTATAAAGGGGAAAAACCCTGATCTGTGTTCATTCAGAGAACCTTAGATTTTGTGGAAAGGCTTTTAGTTGACATGTAATTGTGGAGCAGAAAGAACTGGGATTCCAGGAGACACGGCCTAAAACAGGGATTCTCAACCTGCTCCCCATGGGCTGGATATGGCCCACACCACCATTTCATGTGGCCCACCACCACCTCCACCACACCAGGAAGTGCCATGTGGTTGAGGAAGGGAAAAATGGCCATCCGGCCCCTGAAGCTGTCTGAGGGAACGTGACCTGGCCTCCGGCTTAAAAAGGTTAAGAACTCCTGGCCTAAAGCTTTGCTGACATCTGTAAAAGAAATCTGGATCACTCAGAAATAACAGAATGAAGATTTGGAATCCAGCTAGAAGGGTGTCTGTGGACTCCTACTTCAACAATGGCAGGGGACTAACCAAAGGGACATGGACCAAGGTAGCTTTATCACCCTGCCCAATGGCAGGGCCAGCCTCTAAAAGGTTGCCAATGATACGCTTGCAGGGTTTTTAAAATTTTATTTTTAAGAGCTTGTGAGAGCAACTCCAGAGGTTTGGTGATATAATTATTTAATGCAGATCTTGAATAAGTTCTTTAGATGAGAAGTGAACTCCCTCGGGCACACTCATCTAGCACATGGCCCATGGGAGCTGCACATCATAGAAGCAGCATTCCAATTTCTAGTCCTTTGGGAGTTCTGAGATCCTTTTTAAACCAAGAGGGAGAAATAGAGAGATGGAGGAAGTGAGAACAAATGGATGATTTCTCAGATAATCTGTAAAGAAAGCAGTCGTTCCTCGTGGATGAAAAAAATAGCTATTCTACACCGTTTCTGAAAAACATACTCCTTGCTGTTTTTTGTAACAGAATGGTAATCCTGGAAGAACAAAAAAGGAAGAGGAATACCATTTTCCTGATATAAATCTATGGTAGTTGGTACACCAGGGAAGTTCTCTAGATCTTGCCTAGCAAATGATGCAAAACCACAACCATCCTTGAATTATGGATTATTCTTCTTTCGTGTCCTGGCCAAGCCCTGGACTGCCAAAACAAAGCCATTTTCTTGGCTTCATTGTTGCCCCAATTTAAGTCCTCACCTGTGCATGTTTCTGGCAGTAATCGGCAGGCCAGTAGATGAGCCAGATTCTGTATCTGTCATCACTCATGCCGCGTGTTGTTGTCCGCCATCAGTCCCCACTTGAGCATGTTTTATTTATTTATTTATTTATTTATTTCCTTCGACTTATTATCCCGCCCAATCGGGTCAAAAACCCAACTCTGGGCGGCTCTTGCATTGAGGGACTCCAACCCTCAGCCCATTCAGGTTCCTTCAAGTGACGTTGGGGAGGTTGAATTCCTCAGCCAGATCCTCCTTTAATGATGTTCCTTGTCGAGGGAGCTCCTTCCTTCATCTAATTTGGTTTTGCTCTTGCGTACCCTCAAGAAATTTTGTTCTTTTCCTAAAGCTCTTCCTGGATCTAAGCCGGCGGACTTGAGGTTCATCTCCATTCAGAGTGTCCTTCTCTTGCTTAGTTCTCTCAGTGAATTATGGATGATCTTCCAAGATGCAGACGCTGCATGGAACTGATTGACTCAGCTTATCTGAATTTAATTGCCCACCAGAAAATATCCCCTTCTCTTCCCTGTGGACTCAGGTCATCTCCTTTCCTCATATTTTTGTTTCATGTCAAAACAAGAAGATGAACGGAGGTGAGACAAACAGAAGAATTATAGCCTTGGGGTCTTTGAGATATTACTTTGTGATAATCTTCCATCTGGAGGTCACCGGAGTGAAGGAAACTGTATGCAGGAAACTGTATGCAGACGGTCTGTCTCCAGTCTCTGCATCAGAGTCTGGTGGAAATAGATCTGAAATGTCTCTTCTGGTTATTTCTCCCCATGGGCCATGCTGACTAAGGCTGATAGAAGGTACAGTCCAAAAACATCTGGAAGGACTCATGCTCCATATCCCTGTTCTCTGCAACACATCTGTGCAAATCATGTAGTGCTTATCTGGTATGAGGGATCCTCTCGTTTGTTTTGTTTAGGACAGCTCTTCCATTGCTGATTTGGTTTCAACACTGGGAGGGGGGGAACCCTCTAAGGAGAAAGATCGATGCTTCTTCTGAATGCAGTCTATTTTCTTTATGCAGAGGCTCCTGGTGTAACTGAATTAAAAAAAACTCACACAAATAACGTGATGCAACTTTTCAGATCCATTGCCGCAATTTTCGTTCGGAGAGGCAGTGCGGTGAAATGTGATAGAGACAGATGGGTGAGCTGTAAGGAGTCGCTCTGGTGGCGGCAGCGGCAGGGAGCATCGTTTTCATGACAGCTGGCTGCGGGAAGTTTGAATTGCGTTGCCATCTTACTGACAAGTCGAAGCTGCCTGGCACCAGGGTTGAGAATATTGTGTGTCTTGTTTGAGAAGACCGCCTTTGCATTTTTCAGGTGGAAGAGGAAGGGGCATTTGTAATGAAAGTGTTTATTCTGGCCAATGGAGGTTCTAACCCAGGGGTTCCCAATCTTTTCAAGCTGGGGGCCGGGTCTTACTCTCTCAGTCAGCTTCGAGGGCCAGACGGCCATTTTCCCCTGCCTGCATGAGGGGGGTGGCCATTTTATCCCAACAGCATCAAAAGGGTGGCCCTTTTGTTTCTCAAATGACCTTGGAAGGGCGCAGGGCCCACATGGAATGGCACCACAGGCCAGATCTGGCCCATAGGCGTTAGGTTGGGAACCCCTGTTTTAAATTCAAACCCCCAACTGAAGCAAGCTGACCTTAAGGGCACACGTGTGAAGATACTTGTTATGGCAGCACCAGACCTGATCTGAATCACAAAAGTCTGCTAGAAACACTTTCATCTCAACATCTAAGCAAAAATACCAGTAAATGCTGCATTTAGGCCAACAGTCATTTGTCCTCTTTAGGCAGACGGACCTTGCAATAATAATCGCCCAGCTGGATTACTGTGCTACCTGCCTTTGCCCACTAGATGGCGGCTGTGGGCTATTTTTCCCTTAGTTATGCAGCGGTTGCTTGCACTGTGTTTCCAGGTAGGATGTTAGCCTGGAATAAAGACAGAAAAAAGACAGTAAGACAAAGTTGGGGTGACATTGTTGAAATCTTAATATGTCTATTGAAGACCTGTGGTATATGCAACGCCACAGAATGTGAACAACCACAGATGTCATTGACATACAGTATCGGGGACAGTGTACATCCTTGTCTGACACATTTATAGGTGGGAATTCGCTGTGTAAGCAAGCCATGGATTTTCAGGCAAGCATTTTGTGTAAAGGGCCTTTATCAAGGCTGGCATGTTGAGAGTTCAAGACCCGGGTATTGCATGATGGATTGAGCACCCATCTTTGGCCCAGCTCTTGGGGACATGAAAGGGGCCTCATTTGGGCATTCCCTGAGTGGAGTTTCTTCCACAAAAATCCTTTCAACCCAGAATAATTTCTGACACATCATCATCATCATCATCATCATCATCATCATCATCATCATCATCATCATCATCATCATCGCCATCGCCATCGCCATCGCCATCGCCATCGCCATCGCCATCGCCATCGCCATCGCCATCACCATCAAGTACAAAAGCTTAGATTCCTTTTTTAACTTGGCAAGCTTCCGCCATAAAAATGTCCTTATTTAAGGTCTATAAAGGATGGTCTGTTAATAGAGATACCATCCTGCTACGGTAATAGAGATCATCAGGAGGTGGTTAACTAACCTTACAACCCCGACACACAGAACTAGCCCTTGTTCAGGCTCTGTGCCAGTATCTCTTCTAGAATGCAGAAAAATTATAAATGGACACCCCAAAAAATGCATGGTAGAAGTTTGCTTTAAGCTGGGCTCAAAGTTGGTTACAACTGGGTTGTAGGTGCGTGTGTGGGGAATGTTAATGCTTCACCCCAATAATCCTGTGTTTGGGGTTTTTCATCCGGTTATTCAGACAAAGACCAGTGAGTCAATCTGCATATAATCCACCTCATCACTGGCTGCTTTTGAAACACAGGTTTCCTGTTTGCCTGGTTTGTGTGGGTGGAGAAAGGGCATACAGATTACAGTATCCATCAGAGAGCAGGAATAACAGTTGGCATATTCACCAGGTAAAAGGTAAAGGTTGCCCTTGCTCGAAAGCCAGTTGTATCCGACTTTAGTGTTCAGTGCTCATCGCCATCTATAGCCAAAGAGCCAGCACTGTCTGTGTCTGCAGATGTTTCCGTGGACCGTGCAGGCATGACTAAACACCGGAGTGCACGGAATGCTGTTAACCTTCCCACCGAAGTGGTACCTCTTTATCTCCTTGCACTTTCTTGCTTTCGAACTGGCAGGTTGGCAGGAGATGGGACAGAGACGAGAGCTCGCTCCATCATGCAGCCCTCGGGTCTTGAGCTGCTGACCTGCCGACCTTCCAGTCATCAATTTCAGCACTAAGTCACCTGTCGTCGTTGACTGCAATTCATATGTGAGAATCCATTTTTTTCATGAAGCAGGAAAAATGCCACTGGGGTAAATTTGTTTAAGGTGGATCCCAGCTTGCCATGAAATGACCCACACACTGCGATCACGGAGTCATCTCCTGAGGCATAGGTAGAGGTAACTAATGAAGGTGAAGGTGTAGCTGAATTAAGGCTTTTAGCTGGTGAATAAGCAAAGGTGTCAATGGAGGCAAAATTCATCCACACGTTGTATTCCTGATCCTCATTTATGTGTGTGAAAGGTGGACAGTTTTAAAAAATGGAGCTGTTGGAGAGCTCTGCAGATGCTTTGAACTGCCAGAAAGATGTGAAGTGTGAACTATCTCTTCTTCTTCTTCTTCTTCTTCTTCTTCTTCTTCTTCTTCTTCTTCTTCTTCTTCTTCTTCTTCTTCTTCTTCTTCTTCTTCTTCTTCTTCTTCTTCTTCTTCTTCTTCTTCTTCTTCTTCTTCTTCTTCTTCTTCTTCTTCTTCTTCTTCTTCTTCTTCTTCATTCGAATCTGAATCTGAATACTGTATTGGCGATCCTCATAGCAATCAGCCATGAAGATTGTCCTGAGTATATGATGCACTGGCCTTTCATCTGCCTTCCGCATCGCAGCGTGACCCCTGTACCACTGATCCATGAGTCAATGTCTGGTCCTGAGCCCTTTTGGCACACAAAGGCCTCCTCGGTCCTAGGTCAGGATAGATGAAGCTGCTGCTCTCCATCAAGATGGATTCAAGTGGGAGTTAGTCCACTTGAGGACCATCACCCTTCCCTGTGGACTTAGGCACCCAAGACTGTTAGTCCTCAAGGTGGTCAGGTTAATTAACCCCTGCCTGACACTTGATATTGTGCCACTGGCAGTAGGGTCTACTCTATTACCCCAGCTGGATAACCTGGCCAGGCTGGGGAACTATCTCTAGAGGAAAAAAATGATGAGGCTGTTCCAAATTGGGCAGATCAGGAGAAGACCAAAGACTCTCTGGAAAAGAGAATAATGCTAGGAAAGGTAGAAGGCACCAGGAAAAGAGGAAGACCACATACGAGATGGATTGACTCCCGAAAGGAAGTCACAGGTTTAGGTTAAAAGAATGGAATGGGATTGTTGAGGACCGGGCATTTTGTAGATCTCTCATTCGACAGCACGGAACAAGCTTCTTTCTGCCCTTCCCCACAAGAAATGTGGCCAGGGTTGACAGCTTCTAATCCTAGTTTCACAGCGAGAATAAAAATACCAAATCCTTCCTCGTGATGCAACAGCAGTGAACTTTCACGAAAGATTTGCATTCGAGCTCTTTGAATGTAAGAGTTGGAAGATCTGGCTTAAAATCTGTTCTGTTCAGTTCCCTGAAAATCTGACATTTCGTGAGTCTCACCAACAGCAAGTTGATTAGTTGCTCCTGTCTTTTCCTTTAGCTTTGAGGTGTGTGTGTGTGTGTGTGTGTGTGTGTGTGTGTGTGTGTGTGTGTGTGTGTGTGTGTGTGTGTGTGTGTGTGTGTGTGTGTGTGTGTGTGTGTGTGTGTGTGTGAAAAGATTTAAATATCCAACATCACAGAAGGCACACTTTACAAATCTTGCACCTATTTGTGCGGTTCCCTCTGTGTGAGAGAGTGTCTCATCAAAAACAGACCGAAGGACTGGACCTGTCTGTCTGTCTGTCTGTCTGTTCTCTGCCCTCTTGCCACTCTGAAAGAAGTCTGGAAAACCAAAACAGAGCTCTTCCTTTGTTCGTCTTTCATGTCGTCTCCTCTCCGTCTGAGATACCATCTTTTCTCTTAAACTATACAGTGCTTTTCTGAGTGGACTGTAATTACCTGCATCCTTGACTTGTGAGCAATGGCTAGAATTATCCTCTAGACAGGAGAAGATGTATTTAATTCGGGAGAGCTCAAAGGCTTGATGGTTAGGTAGAAGTCGAAGAGTGTGTGGGAAGATGCATGAGTAACCATGATCTATGACATAACCTGACATTACTGTTGTTACACAAGACACATTTAACAGCTGGATATGTTTACAACCCAGCTTTTAGCCTTGAACCCCCCATCCTGTTTTGTGTAGACATCTCCAGTTGAAGCTGAGTGTTTGAAAAATGAGGATTAAACACCATATTGCTCAGGGCTAACGTGGATAGCTCAGTAATCTAGGCTTTAATAACACACACACAGCTAGAGGTTGGGAGTTCGATTCCTCGCTGTGATTCCCGGGAGAAGAGTCAGTACACGTGGCCAGACTCGGGAACTATCTCTAGAGGAAAAAAATGATGAGGCTGTTCCAAATTGGGCAGATCAGGAGAAGACCAAAGACTCTCTGGAAAAGAGAAGACTGCTGGGAAAGGCAGAAGGCAGCAGGGAAAGAGGAAGACCACATACGAGATGGATTGACTCCCGAAAGGAAGTCACAGTTTTAGGTTAAAAGAATGGAGTGGGATTGTTGAGGACTGGGCATTTTGGAGACTGGGAAATAAATGTTATTGTATTGAAATCCAAACTTCTGGCAAAGTTCCCAATAAATAATTTTTATCACCCTGTCATATTATCATCACCATCGCCGCCGCCGCCAACACCACCGCTGTCATTATCGTCATCGTGGTCGTCATCGCCGTAGACATCGTCGTCATCATCATCATCTTTGTGGGCCAGCCACTTTCCCATCCTTCCTGATTTCTCTCGTTTGTGATTCAAGCACTATTTCAGCTTATGGAACGGGGTCGGGGTGTGTGTGTTATTAAACGAGTCTCTCTTTTTGGAGTACAGACCTGAGAAATATCTTAGTCTAGTGCTTACGGACAGATTGCAGGCCAGGACATATTTGGAAATGGGTTTTTTTTTTTTGGGGGGGGGGGGGATGGAAGCTTGATGGTGACTTGGCTTTGGGCCAGAAGCCAAACCTCTTATTGACTGGCAGAGCGCCAGCAAGTAATTTATCCCAAACCTAAACAAATCAAATGATGCTGATACGGACAAGAAGAATGGATTTCATGCTTCCCGCTTCCCCAGCATATACAAAGTGTCAGCCTTTTGCAGGGGAAAGAGGGGCGGGGGGGGGGGGGGAGGAGACATCCAAGATACACATAGCTTCAGATGTTCATTTAATTATATATATATTTGTACAGTAAAGTGATATCCCCCAATAAATAGCATGGAGTGATGGTGCTATAAATGGAGATAGTTTAAAAAAGCAACAGGAAGGGCAGTTATCTACCACTCCTTAGTGTGTAGTGCATTTTCTGTGCGTTTCACAAGGTAATTAAGCATTTCCACCAACACCAAGCTGGGTACCCTGACCTCGAAGAGATGGAAGAGGCTCAGTCAACCTTGAACTTTGTCAGAATCGAACGCACAGCGTTCTGGCTGCAATACAATGGTTTAGCCACTGCACCACTAGGGTCCTTAAAATACAATTAGGTAAAGCTAAAGGTTGCTCTTGCTCGAAAGCCAGTTGTGTCTGACTCTAGGGTTCAGTGCTCATCTCTGTTTACAGCCAAAGAGCCAGCGCTGCCTACATCTGCAGAGGTTTCTGTGGCCATGTGGCAGGCGTGCCTCGACACCGGAGTGCACGGAATGCTGTTTACCTTCCCACCGAAGTGGTACCCATTTTTCTCCTTGCAATTTCTTGCTTTTGAACTTCTAGGTTGGCAGGAGCTGGGACAGAGACGGGAGCCCACTCCGTCATGCAGTACTCAGGAATCGAACTCCAACCTTCCAGTCTGCGAGTTCAGTGTCTTTGAGCCACCGCAGCCCCTAAAATACAAATTGCATAAACTCAAATTATTTATTTTCCTTTCCTTTCCTTGGTTCTTAATGCTCAGTAAAGTTGATGTAAAGCCGGTGCAGTAAATTGTAGATTATAGCAGTGAACTCCCACTGGGCAACACGCTGCCACTTGCATTTCTTATTGCAGGCGCATGGCGTGAGATGAGATAGAAGTGGCAACTTGTAAACCAGTGACAATTTTCTGTTGCAGTTTATATCTTTGGAAATACCTGTAACTAAGCGTTCTTTTCTGGTTATAAAACTTTGAGTGCCTGTTTGAGGATGTAAAGCAGAGATTCTCAACCTGCGGCCCGTGGGCCGAATGCGACCCATGGCACTATTTCATGTGGCCCACCACACCAGGAAGTGTCATGTGATGGAGGAAGGACGAAATGGCCATCCAGCCCCCAAAGCTGTCTGTGGAAATGTGACCCGGCCCCTGGCTTAAAAAGTTTGAGAACTCCTGGTGTAAAGGTAAAGGCAAAAGTCTCCCTTGCTCAAAGGCTAGTCTTATCTGACTCTAGGGTGCAGTGCTCATCTCCACTAATAGCCAAAGAGCCAGCGCTGTCTGTGTCTGCACATGTTTCTGTGGTCATGTGGCTGGCATGATTTGTGAAAAGGCTGGAGTGCATGGAACACTGTTACCTTTGCCACTGAAGTGGTACCTTTTTATCTTCTTGCAATTTCTTGCTTTCAAACTGCTAGGTTGGCAGGAACTGGGACAGACGATGACGACGGGCGCTCATTCCATCACGCTCACTTGGGTCTCGAACTGCTGGCCTGCCCATTCTCTGCCATCAAGCGCAGTGTCTTAACCACTAATCCCCATCATGGAGTTCAATTCCCAGAAACCCACATCTCTGTGAATCCACACGAATGGGTTTACTGCACATACCATTCGTGTGGATTCAAAGTGACTTGGGCTTCTGGGAATTGATGTCCATGAACATCTGGAGTGCCAAGGTTCACCATCACTGGTGTAGATGGCTACAATGGATTTAACAGGGTTGGGGAGAAGCGACCTGTTCTGTGGATGGTTCAAGGATACTATCTCAACCCCATCATCTACATCAAACGAGGTTGAGAAAAGCCATGAACCTTGAAGCCTTGGGAGCAAAGTCAAGATGCAAAAGAGATAAATAGGCAGACCAGCCACCCAGCAGACCAAAGCAGAGGCTTTGAAGATGATGAACATTCAATAGATGGCACGGAAAGATGCTGACAGATCCATCAATCCATTCATCCAGATGACTGAACATTCTTTGGACATGGAGACAATATCTGGTTCTTTTTTTTAATCCCTGCTTTTACTCCGGCAAAGTATTATAGCCCTGGTGATGCAGTGGTTAAACTGCTGTCCTGCAACCAAAAGGTTGTGAGTTCAATCCTGGCCAGGGATCAAGGTTGACTCAGCCTCTTCCATCCTTCTGAGCTTGGCCAAGTGAGGACCCAGTATGTCTTTTGTGGAAAAAAATGGTAATTAACTTGTGAACCGCCCAGAATAGTTTTCAACCTTTTAAAGCCGAGGGCCAGGCCACGCTCCCTCAGGCAGCTTCGGGAGCAAGACGGCCATTTTGCCCTTCCTCCACCACATGGCACTGCCTGGTGCGGTGCAGGTAGTTAAGGGCCACATGAAATGGTGCTGTGGGCCGTTTCCGGCCCATGGGCCACAGGTTGATAATCCCTGCACTCAGTGCTATAGGGCAGCATAAGTGTGATTGGTTTTGCTTTTTTGCTTTCATTTGCTAGATGTACAGCTTCCATTCCTCTTATTATGGGATGGATTCCCCTTCCCCTCTTTTTCGCTCGTCCATTGCGAAACCTCATTCCATTCCATTTGGTAGACTCAAAATCTATTAATCACCAGGAATTTTTCGCATAGCCAGAATTCTTCCTCTGCTTCCAGAATCTATCCACACACAGCACAGAGCAAAATCCATTCTTCTCAACAATGAGTTCCTGCTTCCTCTGTTTTCCCCTGGGCAATCGTGATGTCAGCTTGTCTCTTCGATTGAATCCAGTTAACTCATGTTCATGCTTTCTATGATTTGCCGCCCTGCTCTCTGGTGTTTTTTTAAAGCTCTCTGTACTACAATATCACTGGGATGGTGTAGAGCTTAAGACGCTGGACTCAGTGACTGGAAAGTTGGCAGATCAGCCGTTCGAGACCTGAGTCCTGCACGACAGAGTGAACTCCCCTCTCTGTCCCAGCTCCTCCCCAGCCTAGCAGTTTGAAAGCAAGAAACTGCAAGTAGATAAATAGGTACCCACTTTGGTGGGAAGGTAACAGCATTCCATGCGGTCCGGTGTCTAGGCATGCCGGCCACATGTCCAGGCAAACATCTGCAAACACAGATGGTTGTAAACGGAGGTGAGCAACACACCCTAGAGTCAGAAATGGCTGGCTTTCGAACATCACCGCAGACAATCCTAAAATCCATTTGCAACTGCTCTCATTTTTGTGATTTCTCTAACCAATGGTTAGAAGTTTTCCTTTGACCAGGCGGGAAATGCTATCTCATTGATGGCGAACCTTTTAGAGACTCGAGTGCCCAAACTGCCACCCCAAACCCACTTGTTGATCACAAAGTGCCAACACAGCAACAGGGAAGGACGGAAACGCTCCCATTGGGCTGCTGGGCATAGGGGCGGGGCAGACTCTTTGCTGTGGGGAAGGAGGAAACGCAGCCATTGGGCTGCTGGGCAGAGGGGCGGGGCAAACTCTGTGCTGTGGGGAGGGAGGAAATGCACCCATTGGGCTGCTGGACAGAGGGGTGGGATGAACTCTGTGCTGGGGTGACTGCAGGGGGGCACAAAGAGAGGGCTCCGAGTCAGAAGCGTAGCGTGCTTTGGCGGGGCCCCGTATAAAAATTTGTTTGGGGGCCCTTAGGAAGGGTAAAGATTCGTTTTGCTTATGCACGTTGGGGGCCCCCGTGGCCCGTGGCCCCCGTATAATTGATACGGCAGATACGGCGGTAGCTACGCCTCTGCTCCGAGTGCCACCTCTAGCATGCATGCCATAGGTTCACCACCACCACTCTGTTAGCTTTTCTGACTCAGATACTGAACTGTATAGAAAGGGTCACACTCTCTCAGTCAGCTTTGAGGGCCCGACGGCCTTTTGGCCAAGCCTGCATGATGGGGTTGCCATTTTGCTCCAACCGCTTCAAAGGGGCAGCCATTTTGTTTGTCAAATGCCATTGGAGGGGTTGGGTGCACATGAAATGGCAGTGGAGGCTGGATCTGGCCCATGGGCCTTAGGATGGGAACCCCTGGTATAGAACATTTGCAAACTTTTTCTCCTCCCTTCTTCCAACTGAAATGAATGGGCATTTTATTTCCAAGTAGCGCATGTTCCATGGGCCACACAGTGGCTTAGTGGTTAAAGATGCTGAGCTTGATGACCACAAGGTCGGCAGTTCGAGATCCAAGGGCTGCGTGATGGAGTGGGTGCCTGCCCCCCATGGTCATGTGGCAAGTGTGGCCAGACACTGAAGCACATGGAACGCTCTTACCTTTCTCACCAAAGTGACACCTAGTTATCTACTTGCAATTTTTTCCTTTCGAACTGCTAGGTTGCCCAGGAGCAGGGACAGAGACGGGATCTCACTCTGGCGTGCACCACTCGGGTCTAGAACTGCTGACCTTCCAGTCACCAAGTTTAGCATCTTCACCACTAAGACAGTGCAGTCCCAGGCTGACTCTTAACCCGAGACTGCCGAATTAGAGTCCCATCTTCCAAGTAGAAGAGAGACCTTTTGTACTCCTTCCCAATCAATTAAGGAGAATTATTTATTTTGCTCTAACACCTGCTTTCAGACCTCCCCCCTTCCCAGATCGTGGTGGTGGGGAGAACAGACTTCTGGATGTGTTCTCTTTTGGCTTTTTATTTAATGTGTCATGGAGGAATTGATCTTTTTCTCCCCTCAAGCAACATCCTTCCTTTGGTTTGTGCAGCCCCCCTCCCCTTGCTCTGTTATTATGTCCATCAATATCCGAGTAATTAAAACCTCACATTATTCTTCCTCTCTGGCTCCTTTTATGAGCCTCACTGGAGTAATGAAAGACAACATCTTGATGATCAAGCGTGTCTTGGGCCTGGGTGTATGTGTCTGTGTTTCATTCTGTCACGTTGCTGAGTCCGGTGGTCTTCAACCTTCTTGAACCCTGCTTCCGACTGACCAACTTAGACTCCCAAACTAAGCCACAGGAGGTCAAACGTGCCTTCAAGGATTGTGTTGTTCAGTCGTACAGTCAAGTCCAACCCTTTGTGACCTCATGGACCACAGCATGCCAGGCGCATCTGTCCTCTGCCATCTTCTGTAACCTGCCCAGAGCTATGCCCACTGCATCGACGATGCCATCCAGCCATCTCATCCCCTTCTCCTTTTGCCTTTGATCTTTCGTAGCTCCAGGGCCTTCTCCAAAGAATCCTCTCTTCTCACTTGGTGGCCAAAGGACTTGAGCTTCAGCTTCAGTATTTGTCCTTCCAAGGAAGAGTCAGGGTTGATTTCCTTCAGGATGGACCAACACCTCCCCATTTCGTTGTTGTTCAGTTGCACAGTTGAGTCCAATCCTTTTCAAACCCATGGACCACAACACGCCAGAATCTGCTCAGATCTGCACCCATCATATCAACAATGCTGTCTAACTATCTTCGCCACCTCCTTCTCCTTTTGCCTTCGATCTTTCCCAGCATCAGGGTCTTCTCCCGTGAGTCCTCTCTTCTCATTGGGTGGCCAAAGTATTTGAGCTTCAGCTTTCTCTCTCCTTCCAAGGAGCAGTCGGGGGTGGTTTCCTGGACTGATTGGATCTCATCATAGTCCAGGGGACTCTCAAAAGTCTCCTCCAGCACCACAGTTCAAAGGCGTCTATTCTCCTGCGCTCATTCTTCCTTATGGTCCAGCTGTCTTCATCCTAAGTACATGTAGAAATAATCACTGTGTACGTTTCACTCTTCTGTCTGCGCAAGTGGACTTGGTTCACAAACACTTGCATTGAAATAGAGCAGTTAGACTTTAAGGCAGGAATTCCCAAGCTAAGGCCCGTGGGCTGGATATGGCCCATGACACCTTTTTATGTAGGCCCCCATCCCTCCAAGGGCATTTGAGAAACAGCCTTTGAAGCTGTTGGGACAAAATGGCCAACCCCCCATCATGCGGGCAAGGCAAAATGACCATCCGGCCCTCAAAGCTGACTGAGAGAGCGTGATCTGGCCCCTGGCTTGAAAAGGTTGGGAACTCCTGGTTTAAGGTACCACAACATTTTTTGTGCTTATTTTTTCTTTTATTTCTTGTCTGATACTCAAAGTTAAGTTCTCCCTTGCTCAAAAACAGGTGTATCCAACTCTACGGTTCAGTGCTTGTCTCCGTTTACAGCCAAAGGGCCAGCGCTGTCTGCGTCTGCAGATGTTTCTGCGGTCATGCGGCAGGCATGGCTAGACGCCGGAGTGCAGGGAACGCTGTTACCTTTCTTGCCAAAGTGACACCTATATATCTACTTGCAATTTCTTGCTTTTGAACGGCAGGAGCTGGGACAGACGACACGAGCACATTCCATTGCGCAGCACTCGGGTCTCAAAACTGCTGACTTTGCAGTCGTTAAACTCAGCGTCTTAACCACTGAATCACCATGGCCTCTTTCTTTTCTGATACATCTCTGCAAGTGAACGTGGCTTCTACTCCAAAAGCTGTTCAGGTCCCTCTGGCTGAGAAAGGCTGCGAGTGATTCTAAGTCCTCTTGTCTTTTCTACCCAACATACCGGCCCGGCATAAAGATCAGGGCAATGGCAACCATGACAGCATCACAGCTGCTAGGATACTGAATTCCCTTTAAAACGTACCCTTTAGAGCCCCGATTCAAACACTTGTTCATTGCCAGGACACTGACATCATGTACAGCTCTTGGATTCTGGTAAGGATTCTGCTGCTGCTGCTGCCTGGAAACATAAATAACTAGAGTAGAAGAAATTTGAAGTGAGTGTAGATGGTATGTGGCCAGAGACCAAGCATGCTGGTTTTCTTTTAGGCCCCACATAGATATGAAATGCTGTTCTTGATTATTCTGGGTCTGCTTTGGATGGTTAGCGACCTGGGGGTGCAGTGGCTAAACAGCTGTACTGAATCCAAAATGTTGTGAGTTCGATCCTGATGGGATTCAAGATTGACTCAGCCTTCCATCCTTCCAAGGATAGTAAAACGAGTTCCCAGCATGTTGGGTGCAAATTGCTAATTAACTTGTGAACCGCCCAGAGAGTGCTCTATGTGCTGTGGAGCAGTAAAGGAGCTGGTCACCTTTGCTTAAAAGCCAGTCGTATCTGACTCTAGGGCTCAGTGCTCATCTCTGTTTACAGCCAAAGAGCCAGCACTGTCCACATTTGCAGACCTTTCCGTGGTCATGTGGCAGGCATGATTAAACATCAGCGCGCACGGAACACTGTTTACCTTCCCACCAAAGTGGTGGTATCTGCTTGCAATTTCTTGCTTTCAAACTGCTAGGCTGGCAGGAGCTGAGACAGAGATGGGAGCTCACTCTGTCACGCGGCACTCAAACTGCCTTCCTGCCAACATACTCCATCGTGCAGTACTCGGGTCTTGAACTGCTGACCTTCCAGGCGTCAAGTTCAGTATCTTAACCAGTAACCCACCGCTTAAGAAGGATCTAATTGCTATTACGGTAAGAGTTACGAGATTATGAATGGCTAAGAATTGGAACGTGTACATGTATTTTGGAATGGAGGAATGGTCTAAAGAACTATGGAATATGGCTATAAATAGACTATTTCTCTCTCCCCAAAGGAAGTGTTAGGGCAGAGGGCCAGAAGGATCAAGGGGTGATATTCGTACCTCTTTCGGCTGTGGAGAACAGGGTTTCGAAATCTGCTAGAGTTGTGAAATGGTTACCCAGACACGCCCTTGCCGTGGGCCACACTGCAGCCTTTGTGCAGCTCTCCTGTTTTTACCGCACATGGGGCATCTTTGACCCTGTTTACTGTGCATAATAAGGAGGGAGTGGGTGGTTGCCTGGAAAGGCTTCCTCCTCAATGCTGCCCTGCCAAAGCTTTTAATCATCCTCTCTGATTTGGCCGCCTTTTGAATGCCGCTTCCCTAGGCAGTGCTCTGAACCTCGGTTAGTCATTCCTAGCCTGAAGCAACTCCGGTCGGGGGAAAGAAAATAAGCAGAAACCTTTGCGATGCCACTTCAAACAGGCGCATGGAGTCAGTGATCGGATACAGACCCGTGGCTTTTGGCACATTCTGCCCTCCAACTGGTTTCCTTTAAACAAAGCGAAATCACACCACCGGCCTAGTCAAGGGGAATAGACTTGATTTTTTTTAATTTTTAAAAAATATATCAAGGAACGTGAAACTGGCTAAGATCTTCATCCCTAGAAGACAGTTGCTTTTTCTTACAAACTGGTGGGGTACGCAGAAAGCGCCTCATCGTTTTTGGGGTTCGTTTTTGTGTCGGAGATTGCTCTGGGTTGAAAGGATTTTAGCAGGGGACGCCCAAATGAGGCTCCTTTGATGTCCTCCATCGTGTGGCTCTCAGGTATCGGACCCGTCTTTCCAGTCTCCAAGCCTGGTGCCTTAACCACTAAGCCACCGGGGGAGCTGCAAAGATTGTGGCATTTTTTGAACCACAATCGGGTATACCTTGGTAACGGTTACCTTCATTAGGCCAGGTGAAAGGAACTGTGGAATGAACCCACCAAAATCGAATATCGATTTGTCATCGCTTATCTTTTTAAGCACAAATCAACCCAACTCCAAAATGTTCTCTCCTTTGTCTTCTGTCTCCATTTCTGGCCGAACAACTTTACCATCGGCTCATCCCATCATTTTCGGGGTCTCCCTAGTGTTGTGGTCCTTTTGTATCCAGTCTGTCAGCCTACAGGCCCATCTGTTATCCTTTAGGCAGGTGATAAGGCCTGCCCACCTTCTTTTTGCCACATCAACCACATCACACACTTCGGTTCTTTGCCGTAACTCCTTATTTCTGACCTTATCCCTGATTGTTACTCCCCACATCCATTGCTCTTTCGGTTATCACCAGTTTTTCTTCCTCTGATTTTGTTATTGCCCACGTTTTGGATGCAAACAACATCGCAGGTAACACTGTCGTCTTGAATACCTTCGCCCTGATATTCATCGGCAGATTGTCATCTACCGAAAAAGGTGCCATCGTTTTGGCAGTTTCACGTCTAGCCTAGACACGGAAGAATAATAATTATAAACTGGTGTTATGCCATAATTCCCTCATGGTGGCATCGAACTGTCTAATAATTGCCACGGAAGGATATCAAGCAAAAATGACTGTACAACAATCCGTTTCTCCAGCTGCTGGCTCCCTGGAAAACATGCCCAAATTTATCGTCATGTGTCACTTTCTGTGAACCTTCGTGACTTGGGCTGTCTAAAAAGCAGACTGCTGCCTGATATAAGCATGCGCTTATTAATAAGATTTTTTAAAAATCTCTCACTAAAACTCTTGATGCGTCCAGCTGGGACGTGTTCTTGCACTGTGTTCCACATATGTTTACTTCAGGATGACGGTTGTTCCTTCTTCGTTGGCACCAAGAGCCACATTTTTGAGGCTGTACGGTTGGAAGCTGCAAGTTCTTCTTTTTGGGAAAAACGATACCCTCACAGCTCAATAGCGCTGTTCTTCAGTAGCTCAATTTCTCACAGTCAGGAAACGAGTAATTCTGTGTTAACCATTTGTGATTAAAGCAGCATGAATGCAGGGGGGGCGGCGGCAGTTGATCATTTCAGAGAGAAATTTTTAATATGAAGGGGTACAGGATATTATTTATCCGTGGAAGAAATATAAACTCCAGGGCTTGAAGCTTGAAGGCACATCTATTGTTCCCTACCAACCCCCTTAGGTAAAGGTAAAGGTAAAGGTCATCCTTGCCCAAAATCCAGTCGTACGCAACTTTAGGGTTCAGTGCTCATCTCCATTTACAGCCAAAGAGCCAACACAGTCTGTGTCTGCAGACGTTTCTGTGGACATGTGGCAAGCATGACTAGACACGGAATGCTGTTCACCTTCCCACCAAAGTGGTACCTATTTATCTGCTTGCAAATTCTTGCTTTTGAACTGCTAGGTTGGCAGGAGCTGGGACAGAGATGGCAGCTCACTCCGTCATGCAGGACTCGGACTGGTGATCTGCCGACCTTCCAGTCGTCAAGTTCAGTGTCTTAACCACTCGAGCCACTGCAGTCCCATCCCCCTTATCACCAGCTAAATACCTTCTAATTGGCCAAATTACCAAAGTGGGGAAATATGCCTCAGTACTTTTCAAAAGTTACTGGTGTATGCCAGCCCATCAATCTAGAGGATCACCCTAATGGAACAAAAAATAATATTACAGTAATTGATTTTTAAAAAATTCTTGACTACTCTTCATCAAAGGCATTTCAAGGATGAATGCAGCAGTGTGAATAAACGTCATCAAAGAAATAGAAACCCAGTGTCAATTGACTGAATCCAGACTTAGTTGGACTTAGAGAAGGATTAAAGTATTTCTGACTTAATTAGTTTTGACTTAACACTTTAATTTAAGTGGGTCTGCTCCTGGCACAATGGAAAACCAAAAACATGCACAGAACAAATCACTGAATAGGTAAGTAAAGGTCACCCTTGCTCGAAGGCCAGTTGTATCTGACTCTAGGGTTCAGTGCTCATCTCTGTTTACAGCCAAAGAGCCACGCCATCTGTGTTTGCAGACATTTCCATGGATATGTGGCGGGCATGCCTCAACACCAGAGTTCATGGAACGCTGCTTACCTTCCCACCAAAATGGTACCTATTTATCTACTTGCAATTTCTTGCTTTCGAGCTGCTAGGTTGGCAGGAGCTGGGACAGAGGTGGAAGCTCACTCGGTCATGCAGCACCTGGGACTCGAACAGCCGATCTGTCGACCTTCCAGTCATCAAGCTCAGCATCTTAACCACTAAGCCATCACAGTCCCTCACTGAAAGGGCACCTGACTGTTTTTAAAAAAGATGCAAGTAACCCATTGGCTGCTTCTGTTCCTTCCTTGAGAAATGTAGCAAGTTGGAAGCCCCCCTAATTTTGTGAAATCTGGGAGTGCCAGAAGCAACTTTCCCTTACACAGATGAGGCCAATAATTTTGTTTCTGTCTATCCTCATCTGCTGGTCAAAGAATGAGACTATCACCCGTGATTTATAGATGATGCCATTCAAAATTTGACTAAGACAAATATTAATTATCACTGCTGGCTGCTTTATCTGGACCTTCTACTCTCTCTCTCTCTCTCTCTCTGGCTTCTCTTCTCCCTTTAACACTTGGGCATAATTAGAGAGGCTTAGATAAGAATTTATTGCATTAGATCTAATTATCCTGACATTAATTGGATGCAGTGAGTTTGCAAAGTAAATCCTGGCCAGTTTTTGCTACCCTGATAGTTGCCTGCTTTGATGATAAGGTGAAGGCAAAAGGTCTGATATTTTACCAACTTTGTTGGGAAAAGATCTTGGGGAGATGAAAGGAGCCTAATTTGGGCGTTCCCTGAGTGGAGCTCCTCCAGCAACTCTTTCAACCCAGAACAATTTCTGACATGAAATTATTATTATTGAAAATCACAAATGGGGAAAAGGAATTTTACAAAATCTACTATACAGGGGGTCAAGTTAAGACGCTGAACTCACTGACCGGAAGGATGGAGTTCAATTCCTGGGTACTGCATGATGGAGTGAGCTCCCGTCTCTGTCCCAGTTCCTGCCAACCTAGCAGTTTGAAACAAGAAATTGCAAGTAGATCAATAGGGACCACTTTGGTAAGCAGCGTTCTGTGCACTCCAGTGTCTAGTCATGCCTGCCACATGTCCACGGAAACATCTGCAGGCACAGACAGCGCTGGCTATAAACAGAGATGAGCACTGAACCCTAGAGTCAGATACAACTGCTTTTCGAGTAAGGGTGGCCTTTACCTTTACTACAAATTCAGTGAATGAATGTATGAATGAGACATTTTTAATACATAAGTTGGGAAGGGAACTGTGATCTATTGATTTACTGTGTCAGATTGGGATGTGGGAGATCCAGGTTCAAGTCCTCTCTCCATCACGTTTCCTCTTTTTGGGTTTCTGTCTTTCTCGCTCAAAGATATTTAAACCAAAAGATGAGGTGACTCACCCCATACCACTGACAGTATAGCTGTGTCCAATTGAACTGGCCTAGCAAAAGAGAGAGAAGGAGGCAGCTAGATATATAGAGAGGGTAGTAATTTAGTTGCTCTCGTTTAGATTCTTGTAGATTTGAGAAACCACTCAAAAGAATTATTTTAAAAACCCACAAGTGACTAGCAGGGCTCAGACGATGTTATCAGCCAGGAACCAGACCAAAGAATGTGACTCACACCTAGATTTGCCTCCACACCATCCTGTTTAAAGGGAATTCTGTGAAGTTTAAATATCTGCTTAATCTTTCCCTAGATTTCGCCTTAGCAACGCTACTGTTTACTAGCAGAAAATGGGCTTGTCCTACACCTTCCTGTTTAGCAAAGGAGTTGCTTTTGGTCTTTAGGATGTCACGGAGTGGGTGGATATTTTGCTCTGTTGTGAGTTGCGTTTTATTTCCCCTGGTGCCTTCGCCCATCAGCACCAGACAGTATAATCGCAATGTTTAATCCCCATTTTTGGCTGAAACGATGAACAACACACGGGAGTCCTGGATATTCTCTTCTTTTCTCTAGAGCAGGAGTGCCTAAACTACCGCCCGTGGGCTGGATACAGCCCCCAACGCCCTCACCACTACCGGAAGTGGATTGGGGGGGGACACACCTGGCAATGTGCATGCGTGTCCAGAACCACTTTCAGAAGTGGCATGGGCATGTTTGTGCATGTGTGGGAAATCTGGAACCACTTCCAGGGCGTCCACACCACTCCCGGAAGTGGTTCCAGATGTCTCCGCATACGCGCAAATGCATCTGCGCCACTCCTGGATGTGGTTTTGGACATCCAGGGGGAGGTCAGTGAAACATCATGCCACCTTCCCCCCCACCCCCCCGGCAAGAGCAGGAAGATCCCAACTCTCATTTGACATCGCAGATGCCCAGGGGGAGCTACGTTTGAACCATGGTTATGTGATTTTCACAACTTTTCAAGACACTCTGGGCACCCACCAATAGCCAGAGGGGAGAGAGAAATCTATTACTGATTTAGAAAAATGTATTATTATTTTTTTTGTGCTGTGTTGTTTTGCTGATTGTAAGCGACCCTGAGTCACCATGGCGAGTGGGCGGCGATATAAATCTAAATAAATAAATAAATCACTGCACATACACCAGTAGCATACCGTGGGATTTAGCTGCCCAGGGCATAAGCCAAATTTGCCGCTCCCACTGTGCTAGAAAATAGAAAAATATAAAACCAAAGAGACCCCATCTTTGCCCTCCCAATAACCTACAAAGTGGCGTGACAGTGACTCAGTTAAAACTTGCCTGCCTGTTGTTCAGGCAGAGGCAATAAACCCTTTCCTCATTAGAATAGAGGGCTTATAAGTGTACCCAATGGTAGAGAATAGGTAAGTGTGAAGTTTTGGCCACTAGCCAATGTTAGTGTGTAGCTTGAATTCCTTTGTCCCTGGGACCAATACCAAGGTGTCAAGATTGTAAGACCACGGCATGGTCGAGGTGCCATGCATTTCCTGTTTACTACTGGGTATATAAACTCTTGTTTTTGAATCCTCGGGGTTCTCAGATTCTGAGTAGCTATACTATCTGTGAACCATTGCACAATAAAAGACCTTTGAATCTGTATGATCTGGAAATTGCTGTCCTGTCTCATCTCTGATACGACAAATCTACAACACCACTAGGGCTTCTGAGAATTGGAGTCCAAGAACACCCATACGCCCAAAAAGTGCTGCCCAGGGCAGGCCGCCCCCCACTCCCCCCGCTACGCTACTGACATACACGAACATTTCTGCACCACTCCTTGAAGTGGTTCTGGACACACACGCACAAGCAAACACACCCTGTTCTGGGGGCGTGGTCAGGCCCCCGGTGCAAATATTTTGGGTGCCCCAGCTCTTGAGTCCCAGTGTTCCCCAACCCGTGGTTTTTGGACTTCAATTCCCAGAAACCTAAGTCACTTCCCCAATGCACTGATCAGCCAATGGACCGACGGAGGCTTCTAGAAACTTTCTCTGATGTATATTTATAAAACTGCTTTGCAACTTTATTCCTCTGCCTTTCCCACAGAATCGTGGTGTTGTGAGTGCATCATTGTCTTCTTAATTGAAGAGTTTCCAGACAAATAAATAAATGGGTTATCTGGAACCAAAATATCTTGCCCAACTTAAACCCCACTCACGGATGACTCAAAAGTAAACTGTTAGGCAGAAATGATGATGGACTGCAGATATACCACAAGTCAGTGGAAAAGCAGGATGCAGCTGTTACCCTGCCCCAGGTTTCACTGACAACTGCATCTGATAGATGTCTCCAGAAAAAAAATATATCCTTATTTGGTTATTTAACAATATTATTTCTGGCAAAAATGATTTTTTTTTCTCGGTCATGAAGCTGGCAGGCAAATCTTCATGTAGAAAGTACTTAAGAAAGGTTAATACCACCTCATCCGATATTTTACCCACTTTATAACTACCTACTTGCCAAGATGCAGCTTATTCAGCAAAGAAATGGTATCGCAGCATCGCAAATGACATTTCAGTAATGGCTTGGATAAGGCCGCTAATTGCTAATCACTAACATAGTGGATACATCTCTTAACTGTACGGTCTGGTTCTCTCTCCAGTCATCGCTTCTTTGCGTTTGGAGGTTATTATCCATATTCCTTTGATATATTTTTTTAAATTTTATTTTTGTTAACTTTTATAGAAAATTTAACAAAACAAGCAAAAAATACAACACAGTACATAACAATATCATACAAATACAACACAGTACAATTACAAGAAAAAACAATAAAAAGTAATAATAAAAAGACTTCTAATATTATTTAAAACTTCACTTTGAGTAACACCTTGATCTACTTTGATATTGAGTCTGTTTTCTGAACTTCGATAGAGCAGGTACAGAGAAGGGCCATAAGAACAATCAGAGGGCTGGAAAGTGGATATTTTATCATCCTTTATCGAAGCTTATGCTTAGATTTTTCATTGTTGAACTTCTGCTGAGTTTGGGGTAGTTTGCTATATTTGGTTCCTTCTGCTTCTTTTTTAAAAGCATGACTTAAGCAGGGGGGAAAAAAAAGGATTTCCTTTTTGCCTAACGCCTCTTTATGGGGCTCAACTCTTTTGAATCCCCCCACCCAATGTTTTGGACATTGTCTCCCAAAATCTCCGACTGCTGTCATTTGGAAGTTGAAGTCCAAAGTATCCAGCCGAGAATCACTGATCTGTAGTTTGTCTGTTTGCAAATCCTTTATCACAAATCCTATTATAATTCTTTATCGTTTTCAGTAAATATTTGCATACTCCAGTCCTGTAGTCATGGCATAATCACATCATGAGTAATGGCATAATGGCATTCCATTTCCTACGCATAGCCCATGAACTGTTATAATCATGTATTCTCAGAAAATAAATAGTAACCGTATGATATACAGAATCAAAATATCTTTGCTAGCAGATTTCCCAAATGGCCTTTTTTTTTTAAAAAGTGCTCTATCTATTCCTCTGCCCACAGGCTATGCTTTATAAAGAATTCAGCTCCCCTGATTCCTAACCTTTTAATGATGATTTCATTCAGCCCAGAATTTTGTTTCCTGAAATGAAATAAATTGAAATCTAGAGTCCTTGTGAGGGTCAAAAACAACAACACCCAACTACAACGACCTAACCATGTCAGTTTTGAGAAATTAGTTAAATGCACACATGCACACAGATGAATTAGAGGAGAATAACTGAAAGATTTTTTTTAAAAAAGCTAATTTCTTTTGTTTCAGGCTCTAGGTTATATTATTGTAGGTGTCTGGGTAAGAAAGCAAAGCAGTCACACTTATACCAACCTCGGAAGGATGGAAGGCTGAGTCAACCTTGAGACTTGGTCAGGATGGAACTCACAACCTTTGGATTGCAGGACAGAAGTTTAAACACCGCGCCACCAAGAAATGCTTTGTTTGCAACATATTAATATGGCAACCCAATGGAGGACAAAAAAAAGGGTCATATAGATAAGGTAGGATGTCGAGTTGCATTCCATCATTGTTTCCTGGCATTTTTTAAAAACAGCAGCAACAAAATCCATTTCCATCAGGACTGAAGGACTTGCTGAGACTTGTAGCCAAATTAAACAGTGGAGCATATTAAGATGTGCAGACGGCTGCGGTGGCTCAGTGGTTAAGGAGCCCGCCATGTTAGCTGGAAGGCTGGCAAGTTGGCAGTTTGAGACCCGGGTACTGCATGACGGATTGAGCGCCTGTCTCTGTCCCAGCTCTTGGGGACATGAAAGGAGCCTCATTTGGGCATTCCCTGAGCTCAGTGGTACATGTTTCTGGCAGTCATCAGCAGACCAGCAAATGAGCTGGATTCTGTGTGTCTCCACATTCACACAGTGTGATGTTGTCCACCACCTGCCCCCACTTGAGCACGATGGCATTCCAGGCAGAGATCTTGGCGAGCCAAATGGTCCAGCAGCTGATCGGTGGCAGGTCAGCTGATCAAAAGCCAGCTGATCAGTGGCACTCACTTATTACAATTGTAAGCAAAATAAAGGATGATTGGGGCAGGGACTGCTGCATCAAGGAAGGGCTGGAGAATTGCTTCTGATCTGCCCACCAGAATGTGCCAACAGAGGTTTCCTCACTCTGTCTAACATTATGGGCGGCCCAGCTAGAGTGATTTTCTTTTTCTGGGCAAGATGAGTAATTGTGGGCGAGAAAGGGGCTCAAGTCACTAAGACGCTAACTGGGAGGCGGAAGGTCAGCAGTTCGATTCCCGAGTACTGCGGGATGGAATGAGCTCCCGTCTGTCCCAGCTCCTGCCAACCTAGCAGTTCGAAAGCAAAAAACTGCAAGTCAATAAATAGGGACCACTTTGGTGGGAAAAGATCTTGGGGACATGAAAGGAGCCTCATTTGGGCGTCACCTGGGCGGAGTTTCTCCAGCAAAAATCCTTTCAACCCAGAATAATTTCTGACACTGAATTATTATTATTATGGACAAGTTGTCTCCTCCAAGAAGACTTATCTGCTGTTGTAGATCTCTTTAAAACGAAAGATTTCCTTATAACTTTCTGAAGCAGACCAGGTGTTTTGGGGAACATTACTGGAAAGCCTTCGGCACTGCCACCTGCCGTGGTTGTGAAAAAGCTATGAAGCAAACCGACGTTTCCATAAAGCTTGCAAGAAGCTGGCCTGAAAATGTTCCTAGCTTTTAATTGCTACCAGTGGGAAATGAGACGTGTTGTGCTGGCTCAGTGCAAAAAAAAAAAAAAAAGCAGTGGAAGAGGCGCACAGAAGACCATGCTATAACCACAGGATAATGGCAACAGGAATTAATGAGCTGGACAGGTGAACCCTTGACACAACTTGCCTTTGTGTGGTGGAGTGTTCAGATAATCAGGTTTGTGAGAGCACAAGAAAGCAGCTCTGTGCCATCTCCAAGAGCAACAAATGGTGAGAAATAGCATTGGTTAACCTATTTCTGGCCTCTCATATCTAAGAACATTAGCAAAGGCAACAGCTGATCTTTTCCTTGTTTAAGGATTTGGTGATCAGGGATCCTTGAGAAATTGGAAGGGCAGAAACAGAAGGAAGGAAGGAAGAAAGGAAGGAAGGAAGGAAAGAAAGAAAGAAGAAAGGAAGGAAGGAAGGAAGGAAAGAAGTAAAGAAGGAAGGACAGAAGGAAAGAAGGAAGGAAGGAAAGAAGAAAGAAAGGAAGGAAGGAAGGAAAGAAGGAAGGAAGGAAGGAAAGAAGAAAGGACGGAAGGACGGAAGGAAGGAAGGAAGGTTTAATGATTTTTTTGTAGCTGCAAACATCAAAGCCAACATTTCCATTCATTACAGTTGAACTGAGAACACTGGATATTTATTTGTTCACATTTGTATGCCGCCTTACTCGCAGAGCGACTCAGGGTGGCTAACATAGTACCGCAGAACATCACAAAATATCAAAAACACAATAAATCCCAATAAATATTCTTAAACCCAGTTGCATGTTTTCGACAAGTTCAATGTGACAGATGGTAGCATTCTATTGCTTGCATATTGCATATGATTGATCCCGTTTCCATTGACGACGATGCTATCATTTGAGTCAGCAAGTGCTTCTATAAAGATGTTCTTAGGGTCCATTAAGTGATTGTTAATGTATATTAATATATATATATATATATGTAATTTTTTTGTCCTTGGTTATACAGACACAAAGTGCCATGAAGGAGTAGAAGGGTTAATAGTGCCAGGGGTGATAAGTGTGAAGAAGAAATGACACAGATAAGGCAGGAAGGACAAAACAGAGACTCGTCTTTAGAGGTTGACAACTTCCTACATCCAAAACTTTTTCAGTTGTGTTTGATGAACCTTACCATTGTTCACTTAAATCTAAATAGGTTATCTTCTGAGACAGATTTCTCTCTTTCTCTCTCAGAAATTGGTCCCACACGCAGTACTGAGGAAGAGAGCTTTAATAATTCACATCCTAGCAACGGGGCTGAGAGGCAACGCATTGCCATAAAAGAAGTAGCTTATTGCTAATTTTGAGAGATGGAAGATCTTGAAACATTGCCCAAGCAGAAAACATTAAGGCATTTGGTACATCAGATTCCTTTTGCCTGTTTATGATTTGAATGTTCTCAAGGGCCCCAAGATGAGTGGGACGTAGTGACAAATTCAATCTTAATTTCAATCTTAATAAGTTTTTCCTGCTAATAAAGCTGTGTATAGCAGGGCAGCGTTCCACAGCCCAGCATTCTCCAGATGTGTGGTATGGAAACTCTCGCGCCCCACAAATCGTCATCGCCATGCATAACATGGGATAGCAGACCATCAACCAGAAGATGGCTCATGGATATGGATGGAGAGATGCACGATCTCAAAATGTAGTGCAGGTCCGGAGAAGGGCAACAAAGATGATCAGAGGAGTGGAAATCAAGCTATATGAGTAGAGGTTCCCAACCTAAGGCCTGTGGGCTGAATCTGGCCCACAGTATCATTTCATGTGGCCTCCCATCCCTCCAAAGGTATTCAAGAAACAAAATGGCCACTGTTTCAAAGATGGGACAAAATGACTGCCTCAAATGTGCAAGCAGGGCAAAATGGCCATCTGGCCCTTGAAGCTGACTGAGACCCGGCCCCAGCTTGAAAAGATTAGGAACCCCTGCATATGAGGAAAGATCGAAGGAACTGGACAGGTTTCTTCTTCTTCTGGTGCCATATCCATTCCAGATATTGACTATCATCATGGTGATAGTCTTCCTGCTCTTAACTCCTCAGAACAGTTGTTCTGAGGACCTTCCACACCCATCCCTCAGGTTCGTCAGCCATGAAGTCCATCTACATCCAGGGCCTCTCTTCCCAGGGCATGTTTAGCCTTGAGAAAAGGAGACTTTGAGGGGAGATGATGATAACACTCTTCAAATACCTGAAAGACAATCAAAAAGAGGAAAGGAAAGACCTGTCATCCCAGAGTGCAGAACATGTGATCATAGGCTGAAGCCACAGGACGTCAGATATAGGCTGAATATTGAGGAAGCTTCTTAATGGTTAGAGCAGTACGACAGTGGAACCAAGTGCCTTGAGAGATGATGGGCGCTCCAATACAGGAAGCTCTCAAGGGAGAATTGGCAACCCTCTGTCAGATCTGCTTTGATTATGATTCCTGCATTGAGCAGGGGGTTAGATTCGAAGGACTTCCAGCTCAATCATGCCATGATTCCATAGCAACTCCATGCATTTCCAGACTATGCGTCTCCCGGAGCGTTCTTATCAAGCAAGCTATTGTAAGTTGCATCGTATTTGCAGGTTAAAACAGGTGGTGGTTCCCAGAGGATTTGCATGTCTTATAAATGAAATCTCTTTCCTCACTCTCCCCAACCTAGTGTGCTTGTGGGATGTTCCTTTCTGATCTCTGCTTTCCGTTTGCTTCTCCCTCACACTTCTGCACCTTTGCTGACGCACTTCACAGCCTCTATCACAGGGGCTGTGAAAGTGAGTTTTGAATCCCAGGCAATTGGGTAACATTGGACTAGTTGTCAAAGCAGAAGGTTGTAGAGCAAGCTGGGGTACGTTGGCGGCCTGCAATAGAAACTCTCTAAAGTAGGGGTTACCAAACTTTTCAAGCCAGGGGCCGGATCACACTCCTTCATACAGCTTTGGGGGCCAGATGGCCATTTTGCCCTGCTTGCACAATGGGAGCAGCCATTTACCACATGTGGCACTTCCAGGTGTGACGGAGGTGGGGGTGTACATGAAATGGCACAGGCCTTAGGTTGGGAAACGCTGCTCTAAAGGAACCATGGATAGCATGCAAACCAGATCTCTTATTCCATGCAAAGTGCTTCAGGGCAGCAAACCAGAAGAGTAGAGGCATTTCCCTTCTCCAATTAGGCAAAGGTCTATCTTGCTTGAAAACCAGTCATATCCAACTCTAGGGTGCAGTGCTCATCTCTGATTACCAGCCAAACAAGTCAGTATTTGCAAAAGATAATCTGCAGATGTTTCTGTGGTCATGTGGCAAAGCGCATGGAACTCTGTTACCTTTCCTGCCAAAGTGGTACCTGTTTATTTACTTGCAGTTTCTTATTTTCAAACTGCTTGGTTGGCAGGAGCTTGGGCACACAATGGGTTCTCACTCCATCGTGCAGCACTCGGGTCTCAAACTGCTGACTTGCCGAACTTCTGGTTGTCAAACTCAGCATCTTAACCACTAAGCCTTCTCCAATTACATGAAGTCTAAAGAAGCCCCAGAGGTCTCCTCCTTCTCGGCCTGATGGCATCTTCTCCATCTCCTCAGGCAAAGATTATAGAAAGGGGTTCTTCGGCTTTGCATTGACGTGACAGCAAGTTTGCTGTGCTTCTTCAACCATAGAGAATATTCTACAGAACCGTGAATTAAATAGCATGAATTGCATGAAAGTCTCTGCTTGGCTGCAGATACATTACATTTCCAGACTATCCTCTCCCACACTCACTCATGGTCTCCTTATTTTCTTCAGCCCTTTTAAAAACAAAACACAAGGGGGGGGGGGGAGCCCGAGGCATATTTTTTCCTGGATGACTCACCTATTAAAAATTGAAGATGGAACAGCTTATCTTTAATTTGTGACTTTTTTAAAAATAAAAATTGCATATTTTAAATAGCAGCCAGCTTGTGCAACAGCAACCATGAAAAAGCTTGACTATAAGCCAGTGATGGCTGGAGTGTCAGTAAACCCATTTGTGTGGATTCACAGAGACTTGGGCTTCTGGGAATTGAAGTCCAAGAATACCTGGAGTGCCAGTAAACCCATTTGTGTGGATTCACAGAAGCTTGGGCTTCTGGGAACTGAAGTCCAAGAATACCTGGAGTGCCAGTAAACCCATTTGTGTAGATTCACTGAGACTTGGGCTTCTGGGAATTGAAGTCCAAGAATACTTGGAGTGCCAGTAAACCCATTTGTGTAGATTCACAGAAGCTTGGGCTTCTGGGAATTGAAGTCCAAGAACAGCTGGAGTGCCAGTAAACCCATTCGTGTGGATTCACAGGGACTTGGACTTCTGGGAAGTGAAGTCCAAGAACACCTGGAGTGCCAAGGTTCACCACCGCTGTTATAAGCAGTGTTTTCAAAGACATTTACAAAAAATGTAATTGGTGGTCTGCAGGGTGGCGATGTATCATGTGGATAAAAATAAATAAATCAGAATTTTGGTTTCTGAGGGGCGATTCTTGGGGAATCATACTCAGGTCACAGCATCTAGAGAAAGTGGAGAGGTTTACTTACTTGGGGCAGCACAGGCTGGATGAATTGGCATCGGGGGCCGGATCTTGCCCATGGGCACCCTCTGGTTTAGGCGGAGACAGCGGCAGCTTAAAATCTATCTCATCCCGTTCCAAAACAGATTGCAAGGTGTGTTTTTTACTTCTGCTTCCAGTGGGAGGAACCACGTGACTGGCCCGCTGAACCACATGACCGGCCCACTGAACCAACCGGTCCATGGCCCAAAAAGTTTGGGCACCCCTGAATTAAGGAATGGATGCCTCTTCTATCCGAGATGGAGAGATCACCTCTGTTTGCATTATGCTGATGTTTCCCATGGTTACCGTGGGTGGTTGTTTGCATTGTTTCTGCTGAGGACCAATGGGAATATTCAGGGTGGTGTGGGTGGATGTGGTTAATCCGATTGCATTAGCCCCGGGCAGCTTGGCTCTTCCTTCTCCTCTGCTTTGAAGAAATGTTCCAAACACTTCAAGGAAAGCAGAAGCACTTAAATATCAAAACTAGCAAGCAGGCTTTGGAGTTCCTCAGGTTTTCAGGCTGGGCATCAAGGGAACCAGATGACATAACTTAAAAGAAGAAGAAAAACAAGATGCTGTTCAGGATGAACCCCAAAGAGGTTATATATTGTCCAGCTTGGGACATGACCAGAAGGTGGGCAGGAAATTGTATGCCCAAGCGAGAATTTCGATTTAGCAACCAGGATGCCTTTCGTTTGGAGGCAAGTCAGGGCAATCCCTGTAGGCACAGAAGGGTCCTTTTAAAGGAGAATAAGTGCCTCAAGTCTGGCGGCTCAGATCCAGGGAGAGCTTTAATGGCAAGAACAAACATTCTTGAGGGTGTTGTTGTTATTCAGTTGAGTCTGACTCTTTGCAACCCCATGGACCGCCGCGTGCCAGGACCCCTATCTTCCACCATCCTCCGCAGCTCGCTCAGCTCTATGCCCATTGCGTCAACAATGCCATCTAACCATCTCACCCTCTGCCGTCCCCTTCTTCTTTTTCCCTCGATCTTTCCCAGCATTAAGGCCTTCTCAAGTGAGTCCTCTCTTCTCATTTGGTGTCCAAAGTACTTCAGCTTCACGAAGGTATGCATGAGCAAAACCAAATTAGAAGATGGAGGAGGGAGCTCACTGGACAAGGAACAACATTAAAGGAGGATCTGGCTGAGGAACTTAATCTTGCCTATGCCATTTGGAGGACTCTGAATAGGCTGAGGGCCATAGGACCTAAATGTGAGATCAACATGCTGAAATAGGGGCTGCTGGTGGACTACAACACATTGTTTGAATGTGGAGAGATATAGAATCTGGCTCATTTACTGGTCTGCCAATTACTGTCTAACCATCTCAACCTCTGCCACCCCCTCCTCCTTTTGCCTTTCCTACCATCAGGGCTTTCTCAAGTGAGTCCTCTCTTCTCATTTGGTGGCCAAAGGACTTGAGCTACATCTTCAGTATTTGTCCTTCCAATGAGCTGTCAGGGTTGATTTCCTTTAGGATGGACTGATTTGATCTCTTCGCAGTCCAGGGGACTCTCAAAACTCTCCTCCAGCACCACAGTTCAAAGGCGTCTATTCTTCTGTGGTCAGTCTTCCTTATGGTCCAGCTCTCACAGCCACACATGACTACTGGGAAGACCGATAGTTTAACTATGCTGACTTTTGTTGCCAGGGTGATGCCTCTACTTTTTATTATGCTGCCTAGGTTTCTCATAGCTTGCCTCCCAAGTAGTAAGCGTCTTTTTATTTCATGGCTGCTGTTACCATCTACAGCGATCTTAGATTAATCAGCAGCAGCTTCTACTTGTATCCGAGCATACATTTCCCCCTGGAAGTCATTTTCTCAGTTGTCTCTAGTGACTCCATAAAATGAAACATGTCTATGGCATTCTCCTTTGAAGTGATCGATAGCAACAAAGATGGTTTGTTGCCAAAGTGGGTGATCTTCAGCCACTGTCTCCGAATTTTGTGGGTTTATACTCGATACTTTCATAGTTTGTTTCGGCTGGTCCTTAGAATGTTTCAAAGGAGCTCCATGAGGTCAAAGTTCCACATTAAGAATTTTACAAGGAAGCCTGGAGGCATTCATACAGAGGACATGTGCTATCCATCTAAGACAGGAGTTCTCAACCTTTTAAAGCCAGGGGCCAGGTCATGCTCCCTTAGACAGCTCCAGGGGCCGGATGTCCATATTTGACCTTCTTTCACCACATGGCACTTCCTAGTGTGGTGGAGGTGGTAGTAGTGGGCCACATGAAATGGTGGCATGGGGCACATCTGGGCCACTGTCCACAAGTTGAGAATCCCTGTCATAGACGATGGCCTATGATGGGAGCTTCAATGCTATTTACATGTGCCTTCTCAAGGACTGCAACGTTGGTGACATAGTCATCCCACTCGATGAATAAAAAGACGGACGTGGGCTATGAAAAAGGAAAACTTTGGAGTGGGCAAAAATTACAAGCCTTTAGTACAATTTGTCAACCGAAAGGCCAGGTCTGGGTCTAAAGAGGAAGTTGAAGCGCTTGGAGACAGTCAGAGACTCCACATGCCAAAGTTTCATTGTTAGCAGCTCTCTGCTAGCGTCAGAGATGAATGCCAGGAAACTGCACGCATGGCTGGGCCCGAGCGGCTGCCCATCTGTTCGAGTCGTCCACCCTGCGGCCCGCCTGGTCCTCACAAATGTCTTGTAAAGACTCCAGCCGTGGTGGCGGCATCCGGGTTGTTTAACGCCCTTTGCGATGCAGTGTGACGATGTCTGGGGAGCATCGCGTGTGCATGCGACGCTTCCATACAAAAGGCCTTCAATGGCTGACGCTTCTGTGGAATAAATTGTCCCCAGAGTATGCAGAAAATCTTCGTCAGATTTGGGTCTGTAGAGAGGACACATGGAGACCTTCTGCCGGCAGCAAAAGTAAAATAAAATTAGAAGGATGGGTCAGTGAGGGAGTTGGGTATGTGGTTAAAAAAATAAACCAAACCAGAGTTTGGGAAGAACTTGTTAGAAATAATTTGAAACGAATATTGTGAATTGAACGTTTTTCTCTGATTTCTAAGTCCCTATGTTCTGCTGACTGGAAGGTCGGAGTCCCCAGGTACTGCATGAATGAGCTCCCGTCTCTGTCTCAGCTCCTGCCAACCTAGCAGTTCGAAAGCAAGAAATTGCAAGGAGATAAATAGGGACCATTTTGGTGGGAAAGTAAGCAGTGTTCGGTGCACTCTGGTGTCTAGACATGCCTGCAACATGTCCACGGAAACGTCTGCAGACGCAGACAGCACTGGCTCTTTGGCTATAAACAGAGATGAGCACCGAACCCTAGAGTCAGATACGACTGGCTTTCGAGCAAGGGTGACCTTTACCGTTACTAAGTCCTGCGACTTTGAGTTTGAGTGGGGATGATTCGAAGGATGCTAATTTGCAGTCTTGCTAAATACGGAAAATGATTTTGCCATAAAAAAAGGACCACAATAACTATATGATAACTAAATTATATTGGTCAAATCAAGGAATTATTTTTTCAAAGTTTTCAACCGTACATTTCTTCTGCTGACATCCAGTTGAGTGCCACGATCCATCAAGTGTGCTACAGAGTTGTCACCTCTGATAACACGGCCCACTGCTCTGCATTGGAGGCAAACAGTGATCTATGTGGGCTACACAACAGGTTAATTGGGATTCTCAGAGTTGCTCCAGAAAACCCTAGCCCTATCCCGGTTTCAGAAAAGAGCAGAACAGCATAAAAAGAGAGATGTCAAAACAATTATGGATGCTATAATTTGGTTCAAACCAAAGTGCACCAGAGGCTGTCCAAATAGTCTACTCTGTGCCTGTGTGGACAGCCTGGAATTGATTAAGTCCTCCTTAATTTGAATGGTAGGGTTTGCGTTGGCTTGGAGGTTAAGATGCAGAACTTGGCAACTGGAAGGTCGGCAGGTCAGCAGGTCGAGACCTGAGTTCTGCACGACGGAGTGAGCTCCCATCTCTGTCTTAGCTCCTGCCAACCTAGCAGTTTGAAAGCAAGAACTTGCAAGTGGATAAATAGGTGCCACTTCGGTGGGAAAGGTTACAGCGTTCTGTGTGCTATGATGTCTAGTCATGCTTGCCACATGACCATGGCAACATCTGCAGGTGCAGGCAGAGTTGGCTGAATGGCTGTAAACTGAGATGAGCATCAACATAAAGGTTCGGACATGACTGGCTTTTGAGCAAGGGAAACTTTTACCTGCACCTTTACTCATTCGAATGGTACATAAAAATATAGTTTACATACAGATGTTCAGAGAAAGGTTTAGGGAAAAAACTGATCTTTTAAAAAACTTTTTAAATTGATCTTGTCCATGTTGTGACTACTTTGGTTTAGTGCCTTCAAATGGACTACAATGGAACCTCGGTTAACAAATGGCTCAGTTAACATAAAAACCGCATAAGAAAAGGAAAACCGTAGAAAAAAAGTGGCTTAGTTTATGGGATTTCTCTCCAGGATGGATTAATTGGTTTTCAATGCATTCCTATGAGAAACCACCTTTTGGTTAATGTATTGTATTTCGGTTTTCAATACATTCCAATGGAAAATTGCATTCAATGCATTCCTATGGGAAATTCGGTGAAAGTAATTTTCGCTGTAAGAAATGTCCCGGAGAATGCATTAATTACATTAGCCAAGGTTCCACTGTAGTCTAAAATAAAGCAACAGACGAACAAGGACTTGTATATCTCTCCAAACAAGGACTTGCATATGTGATAAATCGATTGAATTATTCCTCCTCTCGGCGCAGAAAGTGTGTGTGCGAATGTACTCTTGGCAATGTAACTTTGAAAGAGGGAGTTGCATTCATGCGTTCCATCCAGAGAAAGACCTCTGGACTGATTTGGCAAAGTAACTGTTAATTTGGCCTGTGGTCACTGGGCGTTGATCTCTTTTTGATGTCATCATTGTAACTTGAGCTTCCGGCTTTTCCGCTCTGGATGGCTTTAAATAGCTTTGCAGTTAGCCAGGAGTTCTCTGAGGGATCCCCGGGGCGAGGCAAGCACTCCACAGGCAAAAGACTTTCCCTAACCTTGCCAAAAAGCAAGAACCGAGAAGGAGAACCAGCTTTTGCCAGCAGCCATGTCAACCTCGCTGAGAGTCAGCCCTTCCGTCCACGGCTATCGCTTCGATACGGCCCTGCGCAAGAAAGCGGTGGCCAACATCTTCGACAGCCTGGACCAAGAGTCCCTGGAGAAACTCTTCAAAAAATCAGGGGACCGGAAAGCGGAGGAAAGAGCAAAAATAATCCTCACCACCGACCAGGACCTGGAAGAGAAAGTCAAGTCCCTCGTGGCTTTGAAGCAGAGGACGAGGGAGAAGCTGTTCCAGTTCCTGAGATTTGGGAAACACTCCATCAGGGTCCACTGAAGGTCTCGATCGACTCAAGGTGCCATCTCTGGGACAGACATGTCCCTTTTGCACAACAGTATCGCCAGCATCTGTGGCTACCGGAGACTGTGAAATTCTGGGAAGAGGCTGGGGAATGGCCAGTTCTTACCCATTTCTGGACGCTTCGAAATATTGGCTCCGACCGGTGGCTTGGACTTGCAATTGTAAATAGCCAGATGGCCACGGAATTGGACTGGACAAGCCATGGAGGCTGTGGTCCCTGGAACCACAGTGATGGAAGACCGGGAGCATGGCCACGTGGTTGGACGTATCTTTCTTCAGGCCGGTGTGGGGCCAAGAACGGATGAGAGACCACTTTTTTGTAACTGACTCACTGACTGTCTGATAAGTCTTTCCTGACGTTTGGTTTATTGACTGTCAAAAGCCTTTTGTAAGCCTCTCTCTTGTTTGGGGGGGATGAAAAAGGCTTAGAGAGCAACCGGTGACTTGTCTGTTTGCATCGATTCAAAATGAACTAGAGGAAAAAATGCACATTGTCCATGCATTGAACAGCACAGGCTCAGAGGAAAAAAATATTTTCTTCCCAGCTCTGGACTGTGTGTCTTTTCTGACTCTGAAACTGAAATTGCACCACAGTTTTTCTTTGCTATTGTTGCTTTTTCAAAAAAAGAGAGATTCCTTCCTTCTTCCACATCTTCTGTGAAAGTCTCTTCGGGACATTCCACTCTCTTCATATTATAAACCAACAACACATCAGTCTGTTTAATTATTATCTGTGCCATCACTGACAAGTTGGTTGTGAATTTGGCAGGCAATGCACAGTGTTGATGTTTAAGTGTGTGGTGCTGTCATGCAGGCATTAATTTATTGCACATCTGTGAAATTAATAAATTATAAATTAAATTTTAATGCTTCCAGTTTGAAATGCTTTCCTTGCACCAAAGCAGGGATGTAGAAACTATTTCTTATACTTCTCTTTCTCTGCCTGTTTTTGTTTTGGTCCTGTCATGGCGCACCTTGGCACTCCAGGTGCTCTTGGACATCAATTACCAACACTCCTGCTGATCAGGGCTTTTGGGAATTGAAGTTCAAGAACATCTGGAGTGCCAACGTTCACCATCATGGAAGTAGTCATACTTGACATCCCAGATGAAGCTATCCAGTGTTAGCGATATTTTTACAACCTAATATAATAATTTTAAATGTAGGTGTTTTCTTTGGTTTAAATTAAATGTGATCCTGAAACTAGGGACTGCAGTGGCTCAGGTGATTAAGACGCTGAACTTGATGGCTGGAAGGTCAGCAGGTCAGCAGTTTGAGACCTGAGTGCTGCAAGACAGAGTGAACTCTTACCTCTGTCCCAGCTCATGCCAACCTAGCAGTTCAAAAGGAAGAAATTGCAAGTAGATAAATAATTAGCACTTCAGTGGGAAGGTAAACAGTGTTCTGTGCATTCCAGTGTCTAGTCATGCCTGCCGCATGTCCACAGAAATGTCTGCAGACACAGACAGCGCCGGCTCTTTGGCTGTAAACAGAGATGAGCACTGAACCCTAGAGTTGGATGCAACTGACTTTTCAGAAAGGGTGACCTTTACCTTTACTGATCCTGAAACTAAACACATATAAATATAGTACATTGAAGCAGAGCATGTGCTCAGGAACTATTTCAAATGCTATGTCTTAGTCCTGAAAACCTTGTGAAAGATTAAGATGGGAGTGACTCTAAGCGCATGCAAAGTTCATGCTGTTGCTGAGACAGAAGCATTCCCAACACATCTGAGATGAGGATTCATATTTTGCATTTTGTTGCATTTGCCTGGACGCCTTCAGCCTCATCTTTGAGCACTCAATACACATCAAAGCAATTGCCATAGAGAATAAGAGTTTTCCCATCACATTGTCAACTTTTTAAGCTGTTTCCTTTACATTATATACATATGTCTATATACACATTGACTTGTGTTCCTAACAAGTCTTTGAGACCAGGAAGATGTAGTTCCTTTAGACGGACCAGGAACACTGATGGCTTCTAGCCCTTGGTTCATCGGAAGCCACACAATGGACTCCTGGCTGCGCTATTTGTTTCTAAATCAGGAGCCCTCAAGAATGAACCACTCAACGGTGGTGGTGGTGATGGGGATATAAACTTAATAAGAAAGAGAAACAGACAGCTAGAGGGAAATATTCAGGGGTGTGCAAGCAATTGTTGATCTTCTTGTTCTTTACAACACAGAGCCCAGCCTGTTAGAGGGTTCTCTGTGTATGTCACACTGGAACTAAGGAGAGCTGTACAAGATTACGGATGTCACCTGAACTATCGCAGTGACAATCATAAAGAAAAGAATAGAATAAATTAGGATCAGGCTCTGCACTCAAAATATAAAGTGCTTTTAATGAGGACGGGGACTCGTCCCTGGGTCGTAGCTCAAATGTTCATTTGTTTCCTGTTTTAGGAGGGCTTTTGTACCTAGCCTAGGGACTTGTGGTGGCTTAGTGGTTAAGACCAGTGGTGGGCACCAGCCAGTTTGCACCAGTTCGCCAGAACTGGTAGCAGAAGTTCTGGCTGGCCCCTCTGCCCAACCAAGTTTTGAAATAAAGTAGTCCTCATTCGGGTGCAACGCAGGGCTTTCCCCCTGGCCACATCCAAGGAACCCATCCATAAACCCAACTATACCCCTAATTCAAAGAGATTAAAAACTTAAAGGTTCAAGGTTAATTAAAAAATTAAAACTATAAATTTAAAAGACTCAAAAATTTAATTTTTTTTTTAAATTTAAAGGTTTAAAAGAGAGAAAGAGGTGGCTGTCTAATCAAACCAACCACCCAACACCTATTTGAAAGCAAGGATTTGCAAGTAAATAAGTAGGTACCACTTTGGCAAGAAAGGTAACAGCGTTCCGTGCACTAGCCATGCCTCCTGCACATGCCTCCTGTATCTAGCCATGCCTCCTGCACAGCCATGGAAATGTCCACCGATGGAAACAGCATTTGCTCTTTGGCTGTAAACAGAGATGAGCACCGAACCTTAGAGTAGGACGCGGCTGGCTTTTGAACAAGGGCAACCTTTACCTTTACCTTGTACCTAACCATGCATGGCAGGGAAACCAGGGGGGTGAGTTGGCTAGATGTTCAGCAGAAGACCTGCTTCTTCCAAGATATTGGAGGTTATCATACTGTCGCCCTTAGTTATCATACTGTCGCCCTTATTCTCACGCCAGGAACTGCTGCCCAAGGCCTCTTCTCTGCCATCATTTTAGACAGCTGGCCGGCCCTCAGCTTGCTTGGCTAAGCTCATCAGTTCTCAAGGGCTTTTGGGAGGGAAAGTGGCCATTATGTTTACTTCTGGTGACACTAGAGCAAAATTGCTTCCCGTGTGACATGCTGTCAGCAGAGGAAGGTGGGAATCCCTAGATTTCCCGTAGGACTAACTAGGGGACTAACTAAGGTTCTCCTGAAAAGTGGGAAGAACTTGGGTTTTTTAAATAATATGATTCTCTAGGAAGTTTCAGAAAAAACTGTACCTATCTCATGACTTTCCCCCTGCCAGAAATAATTGTCTCTTTAGCTCCTTTGGAGCTGGGAGAGAAGGATCCAGAGGTAACATTTCAAGATGAATGGGAACAGAAGCTCGGCCCCCCGTTAGGTGATGACCTTCCAACAGGAAGCTAATCTTTTTTATCTTTCTCTAATTTCCCCTTGTCTGGTACCCATAAGCTGGCTATAACAGGAGGAGAAAATTCAGGTGGGCCCAAAGTTATTTTTGGGACAGTTAGGACCTCCGTCCCAGGAGGATTCTGGGAGATGAACATGGCTTTTCCAACCTCTGAACCCACAGGGAACCGAGCACTCTACACCTGCCCTCTACATCTGCCCCGGAGAAGATGACGCAAGGAAGCTCTTTCTGTGTACCCATATCATGAAGACTGTCCTGAGAATATAATGCAGTGGCTCTTCATCTGCCTTCCGCATCGCAGTGTGACATCCGTACCACTGATCCAGTTCTGCAAGTCCTTTGGTACCCTTTGGTACCCAAAGTCCTCCTCAGCCCCAGACCAGGATGGATGAAGCTGTTACCCTCCATCAAGATGGATTCAAGTGGAATTTAATCCACTTGGGGACCATCACCCTTCCCTGTGGACTTCGCCACCCAAGGTTGTTAGTCCTTGGCATTGTCAGGTTAGTTAATTGCCACCTGACATTTGGTGTTGAGTCCCTGGCAGTAGGGTCTACTCTATGACCATAACAGGATAACCTAGCCAGACCTCTAGCTGAAGGGTATAATAATAATTTTGTGTCAGAAATTATTCTGGGTTGAAAGGATTTTTTTTCCTGGAGAAACTCCACTCAGGGGATGCCTGAATGAGGCTCCTTTCATGTCCCGAAGAGCTGGGACAGAGATGGGTGCTCAATCCGTAATGGAGTACTGCTGAGTTGCCAGCCTTCCAGCTAACAAGGCGAGCTTCTTAACCACTGCACCACCGCAGCCCTTTTGGTGCACTAGTAGCTGAAGGGTGAAGTCATGGAAGTGTTGGAATGAACGCCTGCTTTGGTCGGTGTGTATGTCGGAACGGCTCCTGGCCTCCCCATTCATGTGTGAATGTCCATTTATGCTCTGTCTTCACTTGCATTTCCAACCTCCATCCGCGCATCTATTCCCCCAAGCCAGCATGGGTGCCAGCCGCCCACCTAGTTTGGGAGCAGGTCAGATCAAAGGTGTCGGACGAGCCCTTCCTGAGCGCCTAGGAGTGCAGACTTCGTGTCTGTGAGGATGAGGATGAGGACCCGCCTCGAACCAGGCAGATTCTTCAGTCGGTGCCATCTAACAAAACAAGGAAAAGGTCTGACCAGAGACTTCCTGCCTGCAGAAGCCGCCTGCTTCCATATATTCTTTGGCTGAGGCCGGGCGCCCCTCTGTCTTGAACTGACCTGCTGCCTCCGCAGCTAATTTTATCCTGATCGTCTTAAGCCGCTCCGTGAGGCGACAGGGTGCTGACAGCCACATCGTAAATGCTTTTACACAACGTACCACAACGGATAGCCACGGTTCAGGCTGGAAGTGGAGAGGCGACTGGGTTTGCGATCTTCAAAGCAAAGAGCAGTGATATCATTATACTATTTTTACAGGGAAGATCTGCCTTAAGTCTGGGGGAAACCTCTGTAAAATGAGGATGCAGGCGGAAGAGGGTTTCTAAGATGCTGACTTTGCGAGCGGAGATCTGAGAACCCGTCGGTTTCATTTTTGGTTGTGATTCTCGGCATCACCCCAGGATTTGTGTCTCATCCAAGAGCCATGCCAATTTCCCGGCTGTTCTTTTCCCCTGGCTTAGAAAGTCACACATGATTTAAAGCCCCTTTCCAAGACGTACATCTCCCCATGTTTTCCTTGATGTGTACAGGTGTAAAAACCAAAGTATACGCACTTTCGTCTCTGTGTGAGAGTGGGTACATTTTGAACCTGGCACATTTTTAGCGCTATGCGGTGCTCATCTCTGTTTTAAGCCAAAGACCCAGCTTTGTCTGTTTCTGCAGCTGTTTCCATGGATACGTGGCAGGCATGCCTCAACACCGGAGTGCTCAGAACTCTGTTTACCTTCCCACCCAAATGGTACCTATTTATCTACTTGCAATTTCTTGCTTTCGAGCTGTTTGGTTGGCAGGAGCTGGGACAGGCAATGGGTTGCTCAATCCAGGCGTGAATAGATGCCTGCACACGTGGAATACCGCCACCTACCCCATCAAAGTGGTACCTATTTATCGACTTGCAATTTCTTGCTTTAAAACCACTAGGCTGGTAAGCTCTGGGACAGACGATGGGTGCTCACTCTGCAGGCACATCACTCTGCAGGCACATCACAGGTCTGAACCTGTTGACCTGCTGACCTACCAGATGTCAAATTCAGCATCTTAACCACTAAGCCACCATGTCTCCTACCACACAGTTACTAGCAAGCAATTTGAAAGTGGAGAATTTGATTGACTAGGTGGTCTATAAGAGTATTAACAATGCCATATTTGTGTTGGTTTCTCTTCACTGAGAGAAGAATTTGGGGTGTTTTTGTTTTGACCCAGTGGTTAAACTGCTGTGCTGTGACCAAAAGGTCGTGATTTCGATCCTGGTCAGTGCTCAAGGTTGACTCAGCCTTCCATCCTTCCAAGGTCAGTAAAATGAGTACCTAACACATTGGGGGCAAAATGCTAATTAACTTGTGAGCCACCAGAGACTGCAGTAAGTGCTATGGGGCAGGTATAGAAGCTTGATTGCTTTGCTTTATAACACACTCAGATGTGGATCTGAAGGATCTCCCTACTCTAATTTGGATAGCCACTTTGGAATCCCAAAGGAAAAATTCAAAATTGCAATGTTCAAGGCAGAATAACAATAATAATGTTGACTGTTTACAAAAAGCACCACCCAAATTATCCAGAATGCAAGACTTGTGTTTTAAAAGGGGGAGGCTTTGCTCCGGATGTCCCGATGTACAAAGAGAACATGTGGCAGAACAGAAGAGGCGGGGGCCAGTTAAATGGAAAGGAGAAGGAAGAGTCCAGACCTATTGATTGAATGTTTTGGAGAAAAGCTGTACTTTTCATTGCTAAGGAGGGGAGGATGTTTGGTTGTTGGCACGGGAGGCAGTTCCAGAGAGGGAAAGGGCAGCCAAATGGATGTGAAGCAGAACAAGGAAGCTGAATTTCAGCCAAAAGAAAGGGTTGGCTGAATGGAAAGGACAAAAGTCCAAATAAAGCAGAATTCTGAGCTGCCTGTTTACATGACTTAGGGGTTAAGATGCTGAGCTTGACAGCTGGAAGGTCGGCAGGTCAGCAAGTCGAGACCTAAGTACTGTGCACCCTTCGACTGTCCCAGCTCCTGCCAACCTAGCAGTTTGAAAGCAAGAAATTTGCAAGTAGATAAATAGGGACCCCTTCGGCAGGAAAGGTCCGCCGACATTCGGCACGCTGTGCAATTCGGAATCTAGTCATGCCTGCCACATGACCACGGAAAGGTCTGCAGACTCAGACAGCGCTGGCTCTGTGGCTGTAAACAGAGATGCGCATTGAGCCCTAGAGTTTGGCATGTGACAGACAAAGGATGAGCCAAATCAATCTTGAGCCAAGGCAAGCTGGCTTTGCAGCCGCAAGTCGATAATATTAATGTTGATGTGGGGAAGATGATAAGGAAATGTATGATTCCGTAGTCCTGTGGCACAAGCCCATGCCATACTTCGCCCAGTTCTAGCAGTCCCTTACTTTGGCCTGTTACCATCTCTCATGACGTGGACGCAGGGTTGGACATTGAGAGTTTCCTTATGTTGTAAGAGATGGAATAGTGAGCGCCACTTTTACAACACAAGGCACAAAGAAACACCTTATACAAAGCATATTATTATTATTATTATTATTATTATTATTATTATTATTATTATTATTATTATTATTATTATTATTATTATTATTATTATTATTATTATTATTATTGTTGTTGTTGTTGTTGTTATTGTTATTGTTATTGTTATTGTTGTTGTTGTTGTTATTGTTATTATTGTTGTTGTTGTTGTTGTTGTTGTTGTTATTATTATTATTATTATTATTATTATTATTATTATTATTATTATTATTATTATTATTATTATTATTATTAGTTCAAATTTATATTGCCGCCCACTCGCTGTGGCGACTCAGGGCGGCTTACAGACAATACATTACATTACATTACATTACAATACAATATGTTGGGGTGGGCACAGGGGGAGGGACGGCAAGGTCCTCAACCTGCCCTGGCTTCTTCTTCCCCTGGCAGTTGGTGTAGGCTATATTCGTTCCCACCTTATGTTACCAGTGCCAAGCATGGACACTTACAGAAAAACGTAGTGAAATTTGGTCAGCAGAGAAATGAGATGTCTGAGGAGGCTGTTGGAGTGACTAGAAGGGATAACATCAGGAATGAGATTATGTGGCAGGGATGGCCAACCTTGGCACTCCAGGTGTTCTTGGATTTCAATTACCAGAAGCCCAAGTCAGCACTCCTGCTGATCAAGGCTTCTGGGAATTGAAGTTCAAGAACAGGCAGAGTGCCAAGGTTCGCTATCATTGTTATAAGTGAAATAATTGGCTATTCGTCCATGGGCCAGATGTAGATGGAACCAAATCCAAATGAACAGAGAGACTTAAAAATGATGACAAATTGCTTGTGGAACTAATTTTAGAAATGCTCAGATTTAACTTGACACTTGGGAGAAGGAGGCCCACAACACAGAAACAAAAACCAGAAGCATATGACAGACAAAAATGCAGCAATGTTTAATTGAATCCCTGTAATCACATAGGTACATCTGTTCCAACTCTCACCTGCGTAGCCTTATGAACTTCGAACTGGATAAATAACAGAACAGCATGGCAAGAACGGAACAAGAACAGTACGTGAAAACTGAGGCCCACAGTATTTCAGGTCTTCCAGGGCGTTGGGACAGATCCTGAACCCTATCTTTGGTGCCGAGCCAAGTTCTTCTCCTTCTTTCATGTCCAGGCCAGACTTTACACTGCAAAAACGAACCTACCTTCTTGGCTTCGTCATTGGCCAAACTGAAATCCCCATCGGTACATGTTTCTGGCACCATGTCAAGTAGAAAACTGTGTTGAACTCCGAGAAGTCCAAAGAACAAGACCTTGGTGTAAAACCAGCGTTCCTCACCCTTTGGTTTGTGGACTTCAATTCCCAGAAGCCTAAGTCAATTCCTCAAAGCACTGATCAGCCAATGGACTGACTTAGGCTTCTGGGAATTGAAGTCGCTCCATGGGGCATGGAGCCCATGTTGGGGAACCACTGGGTAAACACAACTGAGTTGTGCACTGTGAAGACGGTTACGTTTATCATTGCTTCAAGGAGCCTTGGTATTTATCTCAAAGCACTGAAGGCACCAGGGACACTTTAACCTCGACAGTGACTTTGGTTGTTTCTTCTGCCTTTTCAGCGCCACTGATATATCAGCCTTTCTGGCTCTAGCAGGTCAAAAGATGATAAACATAGTACTGTACATCCATTTGTTCCCTGGCTTGTGAGTCAGCTTTGGAAAAACTTGACAGACAGAAGGAACCCCTTGGGCGACGGCTCCTATGTTTACCACAGCCTTCTGTTTTATTCCAAATGCTTCATAGAGGGGGGGGGGGACACATTAGATTATATATATTTTAATCCATGGATCTTCTTCTTCTTCTTCTTCTTCTTCTTCTTCTTCTTCTTCTTCTTCTTCTTCTTCTTCTTCTTCTTCTTCTTCTTCTTCTTCTTCTTCTTCTTCTTCTTCTTCTTCTTCTTCTTCTTCTTCTTCTTCTTCTTCTTCTTCTTCTTCTTCCAAAGTTTTTTTCCCCTTGTTGAGCAAAATCCCGAGAGTCCACATATTTTTTTCCTCTTTCCGCACTTTCTGGGTGAAAAATACTGATTTATGCAAAGTACCATGTATTTCAGCCTTAAGGGCTGAAGACACTGAACTGAAGTTCTTCTTTTCCTTCCAGTATGATGAAAGGGCTTAGCTCCTTCAGCATACCAGATGTTGACACCAGAAGTAGCTTGGGGTAGCTCCAGAGCTTCCATATACACCATTCCCAGTGTCTGGAAACACTGGGAATGGTGTATTTCGGAGCACCACAAAAAGTGGAATGGTCAAGGAGAGATTGAGGCATTCCAGAAGCTGTGGTGTGTGAACCTGGGAGGCAAGACCAACTAATAAAGGTCCAATGAGAGAGCTGAATGCCTTGTCTAAACATGTGCTCTGTTGTTGTTCAGTCAGATGGTGAAGTCTGACTCTTTGTGACCCCATGGACCACAACATGCTAGGCTCCTCTGTCATCCACCATCCTCTGGAGTCCACCTAGATCCACGCCCACCACATCAATGATGCCATCTAGCCATCTCATCCTCTGCCACCCCCTTCTCCTTTTGTCTTTGAGCTTTCCAAGCATCAAGGCTTTCTCAAGTGAGTCCTCTCTTCTCATTTGGTGACCAAAGGACTTGAGCTTCAGCTTCAATATTTGTCCTTTCAAGGAGCAGTCAGGATTGATTTCCTCCAGAACTGACTGACTTGTTCTCCTTGCAGTCCAGGGGAATTCTCAAGAGTCTCGTCCAGCACCACAGTTCAAAGGCTCAGTCTTCCTTATGGTCCAGCTCTCACAGCCATACATTCCTACTGGGAAGACCATTGCTTTGACTATGCGGACTTTTGTTAGCAGGGTAATGTCTCTACTTTTTATGAATGCTGCCTAGATGTGCCATAGCTTGCCTCTATCATGGTCTCTGTCTCAGACCAATTCCCAGTAGCCGCCACCACCTGGATTCCTGTGCAAGTTGTCCCAGCAAACAACCTTCAGAACCTGAAAAGAAAAGTGAAGAAGTGAAAGTCAAGGAAAACAAAGTTAGTCAGCATTCCACAACAAACGCATTGATGTTGCTCTTGACCAGTAACCTTTGCTCCTCTTTAAAGAAGGTTGCAAAGTTTTATGACTGTGTTTGTGTGTGTCATGAAAGCCTTCTCAAAGGCTTCAGAGTGACGTAGAGGCAAAGCTCTGTTTACTGTCCTTAGACTCTTAGTATTCATGCTTCCCGTTCATGCCTCCTACAGTAGGGTGATAAAATAGCCAAGATATGGCTTCAAATGGTTTACACAGGTCCCTGATTCCCGAAGATGGTGGATCAAGCCGGCTTTTGACGTTCCCCTGATACTAGAAGGTGATTAGGCTTTATGTCCCTACAGTTATATATTCACTTTGAGACAATAAAGTCACATCTTGGGATGAATGCTGTGCAAACAGCTTCCAACTGCGTCAATTTGCTGTAGGCAAGTTATTGTTTCATCAAATCATCTATGTTTAATTAGAGAGAGAGGGAAAAAATAGCATATTTCATTTCTTTTTATTAAATCTCACCTGCATGCTTGACTAATGTTTGTTCTTATCAGGTTGTGAGACTTTCTCCCCCCCCCCCCACAATGTGTGACATTGCAAGTGTGTGTGTGCATGTGTGTGCGCGCGCGCACGCACACACACACAGATATGTAATGACTCTCAAGAGGTACAAAATGGATTATGTTTATGAAAAACTATAAACTAAGATGGCATCTTAGTAAATCACAGCCAGGCACATTAAATCTCAAAAAATGCTCCTATTTCAAAACACCTTGGCATAAACCGTACACAAAAACTTCCTAATAGTCTTTCTGTTTTAAAAATGCTAACAATTTTTGTGGCTTGTTTCTCTCTCTCGTTTGCTTGCTGTAGCAACTCCCCTTGGCAACATGGCCGGGTCCTAGAGTCCAAGGCCACAAAAGTAACTTTTTCTAGACTTTCACACTGAAAACAGTTTGTCTTTAAGATGGCTCAACTTTTCTCTCTTTGATTTTCGTCGTCTTGTTTCTTTGTCTGATAAACCGTAGAGAAGACTTCCAAATTGTCGCTAGCATAGATTTGATGAGATATATTGTGGTGAAGAGGAACCATTCAAGAAGAAATAATGTTATAGTGGGGGAAAAGAAGAGAGATCTGTTTCAGCCAGTAGATCCAACTGCAACAATTAGACTTTAAACCAGCGTTTCCCAACTTTTGGTTTTTTGGACTTCAGTTCCCCAAAGCACTGATTAGCCAATGTACTGACTTGGGCTTCTGGGAATCAAAGCCTCCCTGTGGGGCATGGGCCCCACATTGGGAACCACTGCTTTAAGCTATTGCTGTAGTGGAGGAAATTTTCCAAGCTTCTGTAAGGTAGCACCAGAACAGAGGAGAAAAATGGGTTCCTTCTTTTTCTCCCCATGGATTTCAATTACATCTGCCGACCTTCCCATGCAGGCTATCACTTCAGGATAATAGCCATAAACAATGAGATGACGACAGCTCAGACTACAATGCTGATGAGTAAACAGTAAATCAGCCCCAGAGAGAACAATGTACAATGTTCTGGGTGGAGTAAACCTTCTGCTGTCCTTTGGGAAGGCAGTGCTCAATAATCCAGCTGCTTAGTTTAAAAACAACCACTATGCTTGATAAAGATAAGGAGGAGAAAGATTATGGGGTTCAAGAGAGATCGTTAGTCTCCTGGGATCTGCTAATGATAACTGATAATGCCTATTCAGAGATTGCAAATCCTTCAAGGATGGTCCTTTTGGCAGTTTCCACTGATGCAGGATGAACATAGAGTCATGACTTCTTCTTTAGACCATAATTTCCCAGAAACCCCTTTCCAAAGCCAGGTCTCATCCCTGCTATGAAATTCTGGGAAATGTGTTCTGAAAACCAGACATCTGGTAGCTTTACCAGATCCTGATATCCAAGATCACTTCAGATAGTGACTGCAGCCATGAAATAAAAAGATGCTTACTTCTTGGGAGGCAAGCTATGAGAAACCTAGGCAGCATAATACAAAGTAGAGACATCACCCTGCCAACAGAAGTCCGCATAGTCAAAGCAATGGTCTTCCCAGTAGCCATGTAGGGCTGTGACAGCTGGATCCTAAGGAAGACTGAGCGCAGAAGAATAGATACCTTTGAAATGTGGTGCTGGAGGAGAGTTTTGAGAGTCCCCTGGACCGCAAGGAGATCAAATCAGTCAATTCTGGAGGAAATCAATCCTTACTGCTCATTAGAAGAGAGGACTCACTTGAGAAGGCCTTGATGCTGGGAAAGATTGAAGGCAAAAGGAGAAGGGGATGGCAGAGGATGAGGTAGATGGATGGAATCAATGCAATGGGCGTAGATCTGGCCGAGCTGTGGAAGATGGCAGAGAGCAGAGGATCCTGGCATGCAGTGGTCCATTGGGTTGCAAAGTGTGGGACTCAACTGTGCGATTGAACAACAACAGCAACAACAACAAGAAAGCTTTACCAACCTCAGCCTGGTGTCTATCAGATGTGTTGGGTCACTGCTGCAGGAATTGCTTCTTTAGATTCTTCAGGAGCTAGATAGCAGGGTGGGGGGAGATAATCTATGCACACTGATGTGACTCCATGGACCTAAACAGTCCTGGCTTAAAGCATTCCCTAAACTTCTAGTTATGTTATGTGCATCCCCTGAAGTTCCGTTTAGATGAGCAAGATCTAGCGAAAATGAAATTCAGTCTAAAATCCTGTTGTGTAGCTATGCCTACATAACTCAAAGCTGTGCTAGCGGTTGAAGCATTCATACCAGAAGTGGAAGTCATATCCAGCATATACTGCTCAACTAGTTGCACATGGAGTCATGCAATATGGTTGTCTTGCGCAATGTAATGTTGTGCTATTCCAAGTGTAATAGGGTTTCAGGTTCAGTTTGAATGCATGGAATTAATATTCTAGAGAACTAGAATCCATAAACCAAAAAAGAGGAAACAGGGTCAATTCAAGTGATTTCCACAGGCTATCTCAGTGACAGCCAACCTTGGCACTCCAGCTGTTCTTGAACTCTAATTCCCAGAAGCCCTGATGAGAAGGTGTGCTGACTTGGGCTTCTGGGAATTGAATCACAAGAACAGCTGGAGCACCAAGGTTGGCTACCCCTGCCACAAACCATGATGAAATATACTAGCCAACCAGCTAGCCAGCCAGCCAACCTGTCTGTCTGTCTTTCCCTTCACACACAAGGACACGATAGCCCCATGATGGCGAACCTTGGCACTTGACTTGAGGTGTTCCTGGACTTCAGTTACTAGAAGCCCAAGTCAGCACTCCTGATCATCAGGGCTTCTGGGAATTGGAGTTCAAGAACAGCTGGAATGCCAAGGTTGGCCATCACTGAGATAGCCTGTGGCCTATGTGGTAACCACTTGAATTGGCCCTATTTCTTCTTCTTTCACCTCCCTCTTCTCCAACAGAAATGCAGTTCATGAGTGGCCTTTATTCAGATGAATCACCCTCCCTCTCATTTGGCATCATGGAAAGAAGCTGAGCTCAGCCCCGGGGTACAGAATTCTTGTTGCTGGACTCTTAACTAATCGTGTTTAGAGAACAAACAGGACTGCTTATACAGTATTGCTAATCTTTGCCTTATTTCCTGTTTGGAGTTGAGGAAACCCCTGGCCAGTTGGAAACTTAACTCAGACATTTGTCTCCCTGGCTTCAATGATCTGGGGAAAGGCTGACGATGATATGTAATCTCTATCAATATTAAGGTTTTTCTCAGTCTCCAAAAAAAAAAAAAAAAAACCCTTTATGAGACCAGTAAAAACCTTTATGAGACCAATAAAAACTTTCAAACAGGCATTAGCTTTGGGGTCTAGTGGCTCTCTTCAACTGGCATGGCTTTGACTGGGCAGTGGAAGGAGAATGAAATAAATCTACAATGTTGCAGCCAGCTGAATGGGACAGGATCTTAAGGCAACATTTCATCACAGGCTTTGTCATGTGAGAGGAGGAATGCCAATAACTCCCTGCTCCTACCTATTATCTTATACTCATGATAGCAAACCTTGGCACTCCAGGTGTTCTTGGACTTCAATTCTCAGAAGCCCAAGTCTCTGTGAATCCACACGGATGGGTTTACTACCCATTTGTGTGGATTCACAGAGACGTGGGCTTCTGGGAATTGAAGTCCAAGAACACCTAGAACAGTGATGGCAAACCTTTTAGAGACTGAGTACCCAAACTGCAACCCCCCCAAAGAGCACTTATTTATCGCAACGTGCCAACATAGTAACAGGGGAGGGAGGAAGCGCTCCTATTGGGCTGCTGGGCAGAGGGTTGGGGCGAACTCTGTGTTGGGGGAGGGAGGAAGCGCTCCTATTGGGCTGCTGGCCAGAGGGGTGGGGTGAACTCTGTGCTGGGGTGACTTCATGGGTGCCCAAAGAAAGGGCTCCAAGTGCCACCTCTGGCATGCGTGCCATAGGTTCGCCACCACTGACCTAGAGTGCCAAGGCATACAGAAATGTCAAACAATATATGATACAAAGTGCATGTGTGCATGCGTGCATGTGTGTGTGTGTGTGTGTATCTTTCTGCACTTTGGAACATTTGGGCCACAATCCAATTATCAGAGTCAACTTGGATCGCCCCATTAAATCAGTGAAATTTTGGGAGCTAGTGACTGAATTTAGACCAGTAAGATGAAGTCTAAATTGCAAGTTTCTTCAACATGCACTTATTCATTACTAGTGCACATGTCTCACAAAAGTCTCTTGGTTTTACACCAATGTGTATTTAAATGATGATTCAAAAATCTATCCCTTTGGGGGAAATTCTTTCTTAAAAGCCCTGACCAGAAAGTCTAGTTTTACTCAGTTGGAAACCATCAGGTTAGGGCAGTAATGGCTAACCTTCTTGGACTTCAATTCTCACAAGCCCAAGTCAACACACCTGCTGATTAGGACTTCTGGGAATTGAAGTTCAAGAACATCTGGAGTGCCAAAGTTTGCCATCACTGGGTTAGGGTATAGTTAGCCTTGTCTCCCCCGCCCTTGTGACAATAGATGTGGCATCCAGGTTGTCTCCTCCATCCTGGACCCAGGTAATGTATATTTTCTGTTATCTATGTTTGATCTCTGTTCCTTTTTGGTATTTTTCATCCTGATTAGAAAATTCTCTGAATAAGACCAGGGACTTCGGCTTCCTCTCCTCTTGGCCATGTTAGATGTTCTTACACAGTTGACTTTATAGCTTTATAGACTATTCTGATGTAAGCAAAAGCATTAGTTTGTGATTTAGTGCTTAATTACAAGATGTACAATATTGGCCTTTTTACAGCATCTCAGGTGAGTGTTTTTTTTAATGGGCTCAAGGTGAACGGCTCCATTAATTCCTCTTGTTCTGAGCAAGGAAAGACATGTCCAGTAATGGCTCAACACAAGCAATATGTCAAAGGGACCTACAGTGGTAGAACATTAGGTTGGCATACAAAAGGCCCAGGTTAAAATCTCAGCATCTCCTGTTAACACAGGAAAATAGCCCATTCTGACTCTGTGGAAAACCATGCAGAGCAGATGGTACTTAGAGTCTGGCCAGGTTTTCCTGGTATGGTAATAGAGTAGACCCTACTGCCAGCAACTCAGTGCCCATCAACAGACGGCAGTTAACTAACCTGACCGCCCTGAAGACTAACAACCTTGGGTGTCAAAGTCCACAGAGAAGGGTGATGGTCCCCAAGTGGATTAAATCCCTCTTGCATCTCTCTTGATGGAGGACACCATCTTCATCCATCCTGGCCTGGGGCCAAGGAGGACTTTGTGTGCCAAAAGGTCTCAGGACCAGAAAGGACTTGCGGAACTGGATCAGGAGTACTATGGGTGTCATGCTGATATCTTTCCCAGTGCTAAACCTCTGCCTGGTTGGAGGTTTCTTCCCTTTAAATGCAAAAACAAGATGAGGAAGAGTTCAATTTAATTTTTAAAATAATATATTTCTAAATGGTAGAACACTTAATTGGCTTGTTAAGTAACCAACGCATCCTTGCCCTAAAGGTAAACGTCTCCCTTGATCTGACTCTAGGGTCTGGTGCAGACATTTCTGTGCACATGTGGCAGACATGACTAGACACCGGCGTGCATGGAATGCTATTTACCTTTCCCACTGAAGTGGTCCCTATTTATCTACTTGCAATGTCTTGCTTTCAAACTGCTAGATTGGCAGGAGCTGGGGCAGTACTTTGACCCGCTCTTTCCGAGTAGCACTTTCTCGGTGGAATTTCGGTGGAGGGATGCCAGCTAAGTAATGCACTTTTTGTATTGGGGTTGCGAGCAATCTCACTATTTCATTTTAGGGCCACATCCACCTGCTTTGCATGCGTTGATCTGCACCACACTGGACTAGCATATTCTCTTGCAGAGTAATTTAAGATCACTCTGTCATATAACATTCGGGTCTCGACCTGACCACCTGCCGACCTTTCAGTTGTCAAGGTCAGCCTCTTTGCCACTAAGCCACTGCAACAAGGACCCCAAAATTTGTAGCTAGGCATGGATCAGAATGGGATGTCCTGGAAAAGCCAGCGTAGCCAGGAAAAGGAGCCTGTCCCAAAACCAGACCAAACTGTGAGATAAAGCCCTGTCTGATCACTCCCAAGCACATTTAACAGCACCAGAAAAGAAAATACGTTGCTCTCTTAATAGAAGAACTCTTCGTTCCCTTAAGCCAGCCTCTCTTCCTCTTCTGTCTCTCCTTACAGCGAGTTGTGACCTCGTGACCTCCATCCGCCGGCCGGCCTTGCAAACCGCTCTGAAGTGGTTGAAACCAGTTTGGCACAGCCGGTCTGCTTTGGAGTCTCCTGGAAAGAAGGTCTCCAGGCACTGAAAGTGTTGTCTCATGCAGTGCCCTGCCCTTCGGCAAACAAGATCGCGGTTGTTTATTGCATAATTCCACATCTGATGACTAAGCGCTTGTTGTGGGGAGATGGATTTGTTCAGCCTGATCTGTTTCTTATATACTGCATATAAAGAAAAGAACAACTGAACTAAGGCAGCGTAAGCTTTTCTTTAAAATAATAGTAATAATATCCCTGGCTACTTGCCAACAGAGCATTTTTTGTTGAACTGTCTAATGCAGAGTAGCCCGAGGGTTGGATTAACAGAAGTGTGCTTTCTCCTTCACTGAGTTAAAAGGTGGGGAAGAAAGAGAGTGGTGTGGAATTGTGGAACTGGATCAGTGGCACTATGGGTGTCATGCCGTGATGTGGAAGGCAGATGAACGGCCACTACATTATAGTCTCAGGACAGTCTCCATGGATGATCACCATGAGGATCGCCGATATTCAGATTCAGTTACGGCAAAACAACAACAGGAAGAATTAGTAGTATTAATAAACTGCTTTAATACTATGATATGTCTAATTGCTTTTTAGCATTCCAATTTCTTGTGAGATTAGTTAGGTTGGTTTTTTAATAACTTCTGAGCCACCTCAGGTCCCTTAATTGGGAGAATACAAATTGGTGACATACGACTGAAATAAATGAATGCATAATAAACACATAAATAAATGTAATAGCCTTCAGCTTTACTGCATTTACTAAGAAATAAGCTCGGCTGGCATTGAAAGATTTTACTTCTGATTAGGCATACATACGAAGGGAGTCTAATTGAGTGCACACTCAATATTTTCGGCTTCCTAATCCAGAGAACCCAAATAGATCTACTACCAACCGAAGCTTCAATGCTCCTCATCTAAGGCAACCACATCTTGTCATAATCACTTCCCGTCTGGCAATAACTTCAGGATGACTTCAGGACCAGCAAAGCGAAGTTGGCATTCCTGGGCAACTATCATAGCCCCATCCACTTGCCCCTTTATTTTTATTACCCACATAGGTCTGGCAAGGTCAAAGTTGCCCTTGCTTGAAAGCCAGTCGTATCCGACTGGAGGTTTCAGTGCTCATCTCTGTTTACAGCCGAAGAGCCAGCGCTGTCTTCTTCTGAAGACATTTCCATGGACATGTGGCAGGCATGCTGTTACACAGACTGCTGTTACCTTTCCTGCCAAAATGATACCTCTTTATCTACTTGCAATTTTTTTTTTGCTTTGGAACTGCTAGGTTGGCAGGAGCTGGGAGCAGAGCTGGGAGCTCACTCCGTCGTGCAGCACTCTGGTCTCAAACTGCTGACCTGCCAACCTTACCCTCGCCAAGCTGAACTTCTTGGCCACTAAGCCGCAACCGTCTCTTGTGGGCCAGGTCAGTTTGCCTATTCTTGGAATGGGTTATACAAAACCCATTCTGGCGTCTACGCTTTTGGTGAAGGGGAAGGTAACTATTCCTCAGCTCGGCAAAACTTCAGAGTGGAACAACTTGGTTTGTAAAAAGTTAGGGAACATTTCACATTTCTATTTTATGCTGATTAAAAATAAGCGGGGGGGGGGGGGGAGAAACCCATTGAATCCCACGGATGCCTTTTCCATTGGCTAGCAGCTTTCTGGAAAGGTCATTGTGAAATCGCTTCTAACCTTGGCCATGACGTTTTATTTACTCGTCTAAATCAACACACAGCTAAAAAGAAATATCTTATCTCCCTGCGTGAAAAAGGCATTTTGAGGGCAGCCTGCGCAGCCCCCCTTCCTGCAAACAGCCTCATGCCTAGGTTGGGGGTTCCTAACCAAAAGAGGCTTCAGGGAACACTTCATTGTTAAAGAAATCCCCCTCAGGACCACTTAAAAATGAAACCTTTCTCCACTGTTGCCTACCAGCTGAGACCTCTGTACAGTGGCAGGAAAAGGCTGAGAAACCACATTTTTAATGAAAAAGTGAAGCAGCAAGGGTGGAGAAAGCATCTGTTCATAGTCAGGGGGATGGAGCAGAAAGCTTGCATGGGCGTATTTCAACAAGAGGCTTAGAGAACAATCTTACGTTGGCCTGTGTACCGGATCGGGCAAATCACAATTTCTACACTGGCTCAGCCTGGTTCGGGCTGCTTTGCGTGGCATCCAGATCAAAGCAGAATTGCCAGATCCAGTTCCTGAGCCAAGGAAAACACATTTAACAAACTGAATTTGTGCCCAGAGCGTAAACTGATTTGGATGGAGAGACAAATTGCTTCAGTCCACTAGAGTTTTTCGTTTGTTTGTTTTGTTAACATGAACTTCACGGATGTCTAGAACTGGTGTGAGATTTTGCAAGTTAAGATATGTTATATTTCTCTGTTTCATGCACTGTACTGTACATCTCTCTCTCTGTGTGTATGTGTGTGTGTGTGTGTGTTCCATGCAAGTCAATGAGAATTAACTGATTGATCTCGAAGCTAGGCATTAATTGAATTGGATAGGGAAATCTCAGGATCAGCGGAAATTCAGACACCCCAAGTTTATTTTTATTTATTTATTTATTTGTATTTCTCCACCGCCCTTCTCACCAAAGTGACTCAGGGCGGTTTACAAGTAATAAATAAAAAGTTGGCCTACAAACCAGATTAAAGGATCTGAGACTGCGGTGGCTCAAATGATTAAGATGCTGAACTCGATGACTGGAAGGTCAGAGTTTAATTCTCGGGTACTGCATGATGGAGTGAACTCACATGTCTGTCCCAGCTCCTGCTAACCTAGCAGGTTGAAAGCAAGAAATTGCAAGTACATAAATAGGTACCACTTCGGTAGGAAGGTAAACAGCGTTCCATGTTGAGGCATGCCTGCCACGTGTCCATGGAAACGTCTGCAGAAGCAGACAGCATTGGCTCTTTGGCTATAAACAGAGATGAGCACTGAACCCTAGAGCTGGATACAACTGGCTTTCGAGCAAGGGCAACCTTTACCGTCACTATAGCCCTAATTCTATGCCTGTTTACACAGTGTCATGCTTAGAGCAAACAGGCATGTCAGAAGTCCAAGTTTGGAATGTTACATTTTGGAAAGTATTTGTTTTGTTAAATATCCCCTCTTAGCAATCAGGGTTTCAATGTCATTATTCTTACTGCAATCACACAAATCATTTGTTGCATTGTGCATTATTAACCTGTTGCTTGGTCATTACCAACGGGCCAGAAAAATGCAGGGAAACGCTCTCTGGTTCTATCTAGTGGGTTAATCTGAGATTGCACTTTGGAACATTTTTAAAAGCATTTGAAGACCAAAGAATACATCTCCATTGCGTAGGGTTGATAAGAGGATGGTATTCAGCATCTCAAATGTCTCTTTGTTGTTCAGTTGCACAGTTGAGTCCAACCTTTTTGCACCCCATGGACCACCTCATGCCAGGCTCCTCTGTCATCCATCATCCTCCAGAGTCTGCCCAGAACTACACCCACTGCATGAACAACGCTGTCTAACCATCATCTGCCACCCCCTTCTCCTTTTGCCCTTGATCCTTCCCAGCCTCAGGGCCTTCTCCAGTGAGTCCTCTCTTCTCATTTGGTGGCCAAAGTACAGTACTTGAGCTTCAGTATCTATCCTTCCAAGGAACAGTCAGGATTTATTTCCTTTAGGACGGACTGATTTGATCTCCTTGCACTCTAGGGGACTATCAAAAGTCTCCTCCATCACCACCGTTCAAATGTGACTATTCTTCTGCATTCAACCTTCCTTAGGGTCCAGCTCTCACAGTCACACTGGGAAGGCCATCGCTTTAGCTTTGTGGACTTTTGTTGCCAGGGAGATGTCTCTATTTGTTATTATGCTGCCTAGGTTCCTCATAGCTTGCCTCCCAAGGAGTAAGCGTCTTTTTATTTCATGTCTGCAGTCACTGTCTGCAGTGATCTTAGGTCTCAAGAAGGTAAAGGGTGCCAGTGCTTCCATTTGGGCTGGGGAGAAAAGAGACACTGAAGCATTAGCATGTGATTCTAAGGGATGATGGCTTCTTTTTCTTTCATGTCCCAATCAAACCCTAGACTGCCAAAATGAAGCCACTTTCTTGGCTTTGTCGTTGGCCAAACTTACGTCCTCATCAGTGCCTGTTTCTGGCAGTAATCGGCAGACCAGTCAATGAGCTGGATTCTGAATCTCTTCACATTCACACATCATATTGTTGTCTGCCATCAGCCCCCAGTTGAGTATATCGGTCTTGCATTTAGGCACTCCAACCTTCAGCCTGTTCAGGGTCCTCCAGGTGATGTAGAGGAGGCTGAGTTCCTCAGCCATAGCCTCCTTTAATGTCGTTCCTTGTCCAATGAGCTCCTTCGGCCATCTTCTAATTTGGTTTTGCTCTTGTGTCCCCTCAAGAGTGTTTGTTCTTGCTATAAAGCTCTTCCTGGATCTGAGCTGGTGGACTTAAGACTCATCTCCATTCAGAGGATGTCGAGGGTCCTTCTCTTGCTTAGTTCTCCACTGCTATTTCTCTCCTGATCTTAGGTGGAGTGAGACCAACAAGAGGGTATGTTTTCTCAACTGGTGTAAGTTTGAGGCATTCTATCACTCAACACATGGCTTCATTAACAGTGATGTCAACTTGTTTTATGTGTGGGATGTGCTTTCTACTGGAGCAGCATACTCTGCTGCCGAGATGCTCAGGCCCAAAGCTGATGTACACACCTTGGATGGTTGAGTTCCCCATTTATAGTCTTTGAGTTTCCTGATGAGGGATCATGGCTTACAATCAAGTCAATTTCTTTATTGTTCCCCATCACTTGTCCTTGTGGCTCTGGAGGTTCATAACTCCCATAGCCAGGTCTGTTGACAGGCTGAGCTTGGCAGGGAACCTTTGCCCATTGATGACAGCCCAACAGAAGTGCTTGGCATTCAGTATGGCCACTTGCCCAGGCTGATCTGAAGAGCAAAAAACAAACATATGCACTAGACTTGATGTGGTGAGTAATTGGCGTAGTGCAAAACTATACTGCATGTGCACGATCTATGCATATCCAACTCTTAAGTTACTTGAACTTCTGGGCGTTGAATCACAAGGTTCATTTCAAGAGAAATGGGTAAAGTTTTCTATCAAAAGCAATGCCAAGGTGCCCCGAACCCTTGTGCTGTGAAAAGCAAGATTGTCTACCTTGTAAATTGTTTCCTATTGTTGTTGCAGGGTTAACAAATGAGCTTCCAAAAAACAACTTTTGTGATTTTTGATGGGATGGAATTGGGGAAACCTTCAACTTTTCTTTCATTGTGGCACCTGCACAGATTGTGTGATACAACAAAATAACTTAATGGTTTGCATTAATATGTGTTTGTATAAAGTAGACCCTACTGTCAGTGACTCAATGCTGATCTGATCATCAGGCAGTGGTTAACTAACCTGAAAACCCTTGAGTGATAAAGTCTACAGGGAAGGGTGAGGGTCCCCAAGTGGATTAAATCCCACTTGAACCCATCTTGCTTGAGGGCAGCAGCTTCATCCACCTGGCCTGGGGCCGAGGAGGACTTTGTGTGCCAAAAGGGCTCAGGACCAGAAAGTGACTCACTGAACTGGATCAGTGGTAGGGGTGTCACACTGTGACACATAAGGCCACTACATTATAATTGTTCCCAGGAACCTTAGGGTGACGTTGGTTTTCATCGCTGTGTGTTTCTTGCGTGCATAGTAGGTCACATTTATGTCTATGGCAGAGTTCCTGAAGCAGGCCTTCTTTAACTGAGGATACTTATTCAATGTTGACCAACATCACTGTCCATTTGGGCTCTGAGAAGGGCCATTGGTTAACATCTCTCTTTGTAATCATTTCTACTTCTGGTGCTTCTGGGTTGAAAGGATTAGCCAATGAAAAATTTCCATTTCTGATGCTACGTCTTCATTGCCCAGGCGACGCTCGATTGCTGAATCTTTGTTGAGGCTCCTTTCATGAAAAACAAAACAAGATGTTGCTATGTGTCTTCAAATCATTTAGAGCATCCTGCTATGTTTATGGAGGTATGGGATGTATTCAATGAGTATTTTTTTTTACACTCATACCCAACCTTGGTGAGTTTCCATAGCAAACCAGGGATTTGAACTGAAATCTCTTGAATTCTAAACTGCAGCTCTATTCACTATTTCGTATTGGCTCATAAATGATGATACAAATAGCATGGGGAGGGGAGGGGTGAAGATAATAGTTTATTGCCAGGAGAAGATTTTAGTGGGGTCATATGCAGCTCAGTACCTTAATTGCCATATTCCATTTGCTGTTTTCTGAACTATCACAGTTTCTATTTCTTTGGGATTTTTAAACCAACACAATGATTTGAGCACCTGCATGAAAATCAAGAGCACTGGAACTTTCGAGTGTTCTTGAAGGTATAGAAATATGCTCAATTTCTCTCTGTCTTCCTATCATCCCTCTTCAATTTACATAAACCCTATAATAAAATAATCCAGATTCTATGTGGAAACCAATGTCAATTAAACCCATGAAGTGCGTTTACTTATGACTCCTTCTTTGCCGTCATGTCTTCTATTTAAATGAGTTTTGGGCAGGAAGTGGGATGCAATGGAAACCAATTTTGTATATCTTTATACGCTCTGGAGTCCTGTGATTTCAGTGATGTTAACAATCACTGTACTGATGTGAGCTGCTTTGTACCACTGTTATTCTCATTGTTGGTGTGGCCAATGGATTTCTGATGGTAATCTTCTGGTGACAAGGAAGTAAGGGGAAGATTTTAGCAGTACCAGGACTGGGAAATTGTCCCTGGAAAACAACAATAGTTAAGCTCTGCGCAGTTATTGAATTAGTTTGAACTGTGGATTGTAGATTATTTTCTAAAGTATGTGTCACATTAAATATCACTTAGTAATTCCAGTGTTGTGAGGTGCTGTGAATTGACTCCAGATTTTTGCCTGCACTTTGCAGGAGTTATCCAAGGTGCTGAACCTATTTAGGGAATTTGGTTCAGCCGCTTGGAAAGCTCCTGAATAATGCAGACCTAAAAGCTGGAGTGGATTTACAGCACCTCTGAAGCTGGAGTCACAAACTACCAGTATATCAGAAAACAAAATAAAATAAACAAAACAAAATAAAAATAAAATAAAAAACACTGTAGCACTTTAAAGACTAACTGCTATTTTTTTTGTTAACTTTCGTGGATCAAACCCACTTCTTCAGACAAAGAGTGAAACTTACAGGCATGGTTTTTATACACCAAATTCAGGGGGTCAAAGGAAAAAGGGTGTGGTCAAGCAAGATGACAGACTAAGCAAGCACAACAATATAGCTTCACACAACCATTAGCAACAATAGATTATTCAGATTAGCTCTAAATGACTCCCTTTCAATCTCAAGGTTGCTGAGAAAGCCCATTCTGTTCCCTGATCAACCTTTGATATGCTTGAATGTTTTCTGATATGCCTGAACCACAGAGTAACACGGCTACTATTCCAAAAAACTACCAGTATGAAACAGTTTAACCAAGGGTTCCCCATATAGATCCTTCCTTCCTTCCTTCCTTCCTTCCTTCCTTCCTTCCTTCCTTCCTTCCTTCCTTCCTTCCTTCCTTCCTTCCTTCCTTCCTTCCTTCCATCCATCCATCCATCCATCCATCCATCCATCCATCCATCCATCAATCCATCCATCCTTCCTTCCTTACTTTCTTCCTTCCTTTCCTGTCATCTACTCTTCCTCCCTCCCTCCCTCCCTTCCATCCATCCATCTATCCATCCACCCACCCCAATGGCAATTTGTGTTTTAAATGGCCAGTTATAACTTATGCTGCAGTTACCATCATGCAGGCATAAAATATAACATGAATGATCTGCCTGACAGTCAAAAAATGATCCTTTATGGCCACTGTGTAGATGATATATGGTAGCCAGGGAAATAATTGGAACTGAAGTTCTAAGAGATAGCTTATTTACACTCAACACAAGAGGTAAATTTATGCCAATGGCAGAGAATGCAGAAGAAAAAGAAAGACTCAAGCCATTCCAAATGGTCACCTATCGGATTGTTTAGGATTAGATGGTTGTCATGTCAGTTCCAATGAGACAGAGGGGACTTTGGCTGAAATCTCAGGAAGCTGCTGTACTGCTTCAAGACTCTGGTGATGGAGGTGAGTGGGATGAATCTTAGGTTGAGCCTCCCTTGCTAGAAGAAAGCAAAGTATGATGCAGCATTTAAGCCTAGGCAAAAAGATGGGTAAGAACTTTTATAGCATTTAAAGGTAGGACAAAACAGCATTCCTTTGGTCAAACAGAGAAGAGTTTATTATATCCTAAAATAAATGGGTTAGTGTTGCGCTTACAGAACGGGGCAGCCACTAATGCATAAATTACTCTGTATTGGGCCACCAAAGGATAAACTTTTCTTTTTTGGGATATGGGATGCCATATTGCCTTCATTCAGATTTCTTGGCCCATTTATCGAGCTTCTGTTTGTCTCTCTTTCCATAATCAGCGTCTTCTTTTTTGTGTGTCTAGGCCATGATTATGTCCTTTGTGACATCAGAAGGACCCATCTCCTGTCTCAGCCTTTCCCTTAAATCTCAGCAACTTCTTCTTCTTTCAAGTCCCAATCCAACCCTGGACTTCCAGAATGAAGCCACGGTCTTGGCTTCGTCACTGGCCAAACTTAAGTCCTCATTGGAGCATGTTTCTGGCAGCCATCGAAAATGAGCCGGATTCTGTATCTCTCCATATTTACACCGTGTGTTGTTGTCCGCCAGCAGCCCCTACTTGAACCTCTTGGTCTTTATTTAGGGACTCCGACCCTCAGCCTATTCAGGGTCCTCCAAGTGATGTAAGGGAGATTGAGTTCCTCAACCATATCCTCCTTTAATGTTGTTCCTTGTCCAGTGAGCTCCTTCCTCCATCTTCTAATGTGGCTTGGCTCTTGCGTACCCTCAATAATATTTGTTCTTGCCATAAAGCTTTTCCTGGATCTCAACCAGTGGATATTCAGAAGATGCCGAGAGTCCTTCTCTTGTTTAATTCTCTCAGCAACTATGGTCAGCTGACTGGGCGATCGTGTTGTGAAAGGCAATCCCCATTTGGATCACTCTCCTCTGCATTCTCTGTATTCAACAGCAGTGATAAGACTTTGATTAACTGGTATCTGGATTTGTTTGTTTTGAGTCACGCCTTTTAAACTGTAAAGCCTGCAGGCAGGCATTTGTGTATTTTTTAAAATCTTTGTACAATGTGTAGAGGATGTTAGATGCTTTACAGACTATGATGAATGCATATAACAAGTCTGCCAGGACTATGACAGAGAATAAGAAGGAGAAATAGCAGTCACTGTATTGAGGATTCCTCAGTGGAAACCCTGGCAAGACTGAGTGGCTGTGGGTCGGGGGTCCTGGGCCATCGGGGGAGCTACCATCTTTGGTTCTGGATGGGGCAGCTTTGCCCCAAACAGACCCAGTGTGTAATCTGGGGGTCCTCTTGGACTCATGGCTACTGCTCAAAGAGCAAGTGGCAGACGTGGCCAGGAGGGCTTTTGCACAACTTCGTGTAATACGCAAGTTACGCGCGCTCCTTGCTCATGATCACACATGCTCTGGTCACCTCCAGACTAGATTATTGTAATGCGCTCTACATGGGCTGCCCTTGATGACCATCTGGAGGCTTCAACTGGTCCAGAATGAGGCTACCCAGGTGGTGATGGGGTGTGGGCAGTATGCACATGCCTCGCCTCTGCTTCGGGAGCTGCACTGGTTGCTGGGTTGCCTCCAGGTGCAATTCAAGGTGCTGGTTATCACCTTTAAAGCCCTATATGGTAGTGGGCCAGGATACTTAAGAGACTGCATCATCCCAAGAACATCTGCCCGTCCCACCAGAGCAGACCGGAGAGGCTCTCTAGTTGTTCCATTGGCCAGAGAGGCACATCTCTCTGGCACTAGAAGGAGGACCTTCTCTGTGTCCACTCTGGCCCTATGGACCCTCCTACCAACTGAGCTAGGTCTTCAGATGGACTTGCTGTCTTTTAGGAAGAACTTAAAAACATGGCTGGCGGGACAGGTATGGGGTCCTGGCGGTACCATGCCTCCAGCTCGCTGGCTTGTTTGAGCTCCCTCTCCCCCCTGGTCTTTTAATCTTTTGTTTTTAAGTTTTTAACTTTTTAATTATTATTGGGACCTGTGGATTTTTATAAATTTTAAAAACTTTTTAAATTTTAAAATTGTAATTTTGAAGTTTTTAACAGAGGGTTTGGGTTGGGTTGTATTTTGCTTTTATGATGTTGTAAACCGCCCTGGGTCGCCCCGGCGAGAAGGGAGATATAAAAATGTAAATAAATAAATAAATAAATAAATTGTGGCGTAGTGGACAGAGCGATCGACTAGGACTCAGCAGGCCTGGCTTTGAATCCCTGCAGAGCCGTGAAAACTCACTGGCATGTGAAACTGGTAAAGTCATTCCTTATACAGTATCTTTCACTGCCTTTGGAAGTCTTAGATTGGTTCTTTAAGTTGGTTCCATTTAACGGCTGTATTCTTTCAACTGCTGCTCTGGTTTGTGCTTGTATAGCCAATGTGATTGTCTGGCCTTGACCAATTGAGCACATGCTGGACAGAAGGCGACAAGTTCTCCCAATTACACCCTGCCATTTGCCTGACACTTTCATTATCCAATGCACGGTACCCGCTAAGCAATGCCATGTGCTAAAAAACAAGAACAACTGTGGCTGTCACAGTTTTACAAAGGCCTGGGAGAAAATAAAAAACTCCACAAGTCACCCTGCCACTGGGAAAATCAGCAAAGAAATATCATCTTGTAGTCTTTCAAATCAAATCAAAGGCTGTTCCCTACACTAATCAGTTCTGAATGGGAGCATTTGACCATGACTCTTTCTGGATGCCCTTGGTTCATGTTGGGTGCCATTCCAGAGCAGCCAGCAAGAAAGGTTTCTTTCCTCTTGTGCAAGGGTTTCTACTCTGTTGCAAACAGAACTAACCAAACCCGATGCTTTCCATGTCAATGGAAATGTCTGCAGATACAGACAGCGCTGGTTCTTTGGCTATCAACAGAGATGAGCACTGAACCTTAGAGTTGGATATGAATGGCTGTTGAGCTAGGGTGACCTTTACCTTTACCTACAATAAAAACTGATGATGATGACAATGATGATGATGATGAAAACGATGACAGTGATGGTGGTGGCGTTGGCGACAGCAACGACGACGATGAGCACTAGCTAGCATAACCCATGTTCATAACTTCTAGGAGTTCCCACCCTAAGGCTTGTGGGCCAGATCTGGCCTGTGGCACCATTTAATGTGTCCCCCACGCCTTCAAGGCCATTTGAGAAACATAATGGCCATCTCTCTGAAGCTGTTGGGGCAAAATGGCCACTCCCATTGTCCAGGCAGGGCAAATCGGCCATCTGGTCCTCAAAGCTGACTGAGAGAGCGTGACCCGGCCCCCAACTGGGAACCCCTGTTCTAGAAGCTGCAGTCCAAGAACTACAACAATCCAAGTCCACAACATTGCAGTCTAAGTCCACCACATTCAGCAAAATGGCACTGACATTCTTTGTGCCTGCGATTTTAAGAAGAGCCTGTCAACATGAGAGTCCTTATAATCAGATAAAGATGAACCTTGTGTGCATAAAAGGAGTTTCTGTCTGTCCCCTTTTATAATTATATTTTGTTTATTATAGGAAATCACTTAATAGACAGGAAATCCTTCCCTGTTCCAGCCAATTTCTTGGCCTATTCTGCCATGAAATGTCACCTTCTCAGAGGAGGGGGATGAAATTCATCACCATTAAGGAAGCTCCATCATGCAGAACTTTCTCTAGGTGAATGCTAGCCTCCTTTGAACTCTGTTTCCTTGATCTCAGATGTCTTCCGTGCAATTTATTATGCTTGTAGAACTACATGCTTTCCAATCAGTGCATGTACAATTTTCTTATTGCTTCCAGCTGTGCCTGTTGGGACAGAAAGCTTGCCACTCTCTCGGTTTTCAGCAGCCTAACGAAGCGTGTTGATGTGTACATGTGTACATGTGGAGACAATGTGGAATGTTCTCTGCCTGGTTGCTGGGGCATTCCAGTTATCCATGTCCTGTTTACCACCGGCAACACTGCTGTAAGGACGATAATTTAATAAGCAAAATTATGTGTTCTATTTAAAGCAAGGTTCTCAATGTTTTCCAGCCATGGGCCAGAATGGTGCCATAAAATGCATCCACAGCTGTCGTAAAGGCATTTACGATGGCCGCAGGCTCATTTACGGCTGTAGCAAACGCATGTATGATGGCCATGGACTCATTTACGACTGCGTACATATGCTTATGCATCCATAAATGAGTCTGCGGCTGATTCCGGCGGCAGCTGGAGTGAGCTTGGGGGCTGGATTATTTGGTGCCGTGGGCCAAATCTGGACCACAGGCCATAGGTTGCGAACCCCTGATTTAAAGGATCATTAACTGGAAGTGGGATTAGGGTACTGTACCTCTGCTTTCTGGAATGAAATGGCAATGAATGTCTCTTGTCTTCATGAGTTATTTCCTTTGGACTTGGCAGGTCAGAAGTTCGAGACCCAAGTGCTGCATGACGGAGTGCGCTCCCATTGTCTGTCCCAGCCCCTGCCAACCTAGCAGTTTGAAAGCAAGAAATTGCAAGTTGATAAATAGGTATTGCTTCAGTGGGAAGGTAACAGCCTTCCATGCACTCTGGTGTCTAGTCATGCCTGTCACATGACCATGGAAACATCTGCAGGTGTAAACTGAGATGAGCACCAACCCCCTAGAGTCAGACACAACTGACTTTCAAGCAAGGGAAACCTTGACCTTTACTAGATTTCATTAGGTTTCTTTAAATTTTACCTCAATTCTCATCCCATCCTTTGATCATATCTAAGGTGTGAGACTTCATTGGTTTCCTCCAGTATACATATACAGTAGAACCTCATATAATTAAAATAATTGGTTCCATAAGGCACTTCGTTATACTTTTTCCCCCGTTGTATGATCGTACAACAAAAATCCTTATGGGAAAAAATGTACAACAAAATTTCTATGGGAAAAATTGTACAAAGAAAATTTTCGTTGTACCATTTTTCCCATAGAGATTTTCATTGTACAATGCACCCATTTGTTCAAAAATTCTCTTCGTTGTGCAATTTTTTCATTGAATGATGCATTTGTTATATGAGGTTCCACTGTACTACCATTCTTCAATGGACTCTGTAGGTCTACCCTAGCTGAGACTAGTAAGTTGATTTAGGTTATGATCTTTATATTTTATTTCCCTGAAACATATTGAAACCTTGAAAACATAGATATTCCTACACTGGATTTTAGGATTGTTCAGGAACTGAGAAACTGATACTTCTACAAAGTATTACAACTCACAATAATTTCTCATCACTAATCCTTGATCAATCTAGTTTCATTGATTTACGGGTCGTCCCCTGTATCTGCAGGAAATATTGTTCCAAGTCTTCTGCAGATACCCCAAACCACAGAAAACAGTGAACTCCATATTATTTAACTACACATATCTTAGTCGTAGACATTGGGTGTGTTTGACTGCATCTGTTGTTCTACTCAGGGGTGAGGAAAATGGCCACCCTAGCAAACAATCAGTTTCTTCTAAATATTGTATTGTAGCCAGTGGCCTCTGGTGGCCAGTTCTGGTAATGCACCAAACAAATAATATAGATGCATTAAAAAAAAATTGAAACTGCAGAAACAGAACCCGTAGATAGGTGGCACAATCTGTATTACTTTGATTTAGATTACGGCAACCAACACTGTCCCAAAATGTTTCCTAGCTTCAGGTCCTTGGCATGTTCTCTTGGCATGTTCTCTTGGCATGTTCTCTTTCAGTTTTGCAGTGACAACAAACTGAAAAGAACCCCTGCCTTGACATTCTTCTACATTTCATTATGTCATTGTGGAATATGGTGTTTGGCGCAGACTTAAGTATGTCAAGATTCCAAGCCTTCATGGATGTTTTGAAAAGCTAGGCATGGAAGTGTTCAAGAAGTATTTGGAGAAATCTCCATAAAGACAGGTAAGAAGGTATGCAGATTTTGTAAAAGATGAGAAATGGCTTGTGAGTCCCTACATGTCTTTAGAATGTGGCATATAGTGTAGGATCAAACCACAGAAAACTGGAGCAATCCTTTTGATCTTTGGAATCGTTGATTTTTCAGAATCCAGACCTGATTTGTTCCTCATCAGATGATGTCCTAAAACGTCCCATTTCATCATTCTGAAGCTGACAGCGATCACCAGAGGAACCAAGGTCTTGACAGCGCCTTGATAGGCACTGTTGAAAGCAAATGTAGCTGGTAATTACAGGCACTGTATGCTTATGCTAATAATTAAAAGAAGCCCTTGGAAGCAAGTAATAAAAGGATGATTTAATGACAATCTGAACTGTTCGCTCTCAGCTCCAAGAATCCCTCCCTCAATGCGAAAACAGGCTGAAAGCTAGAGTCTCTATCGCGCTTCATTCGTTCCATCATTGATTTCAATGGATGTGTTAAAGGGGGTGGGACTGCAGTGGCTCAGTGGTTAAGAAGCTCGCCTTGTTAGCTGGAAGCCCGGCAAGTCAGCAGTTCAAGCCCCGAATGCTGCATGATGGAATGAATGCCCGTCTCTGACCCACCTCCTGCCAACCAAGCAGTTCGAAAGCAAGACATTGCAAGTAGATAAATAGGGACCACTTCGGCGGGAAAAGATCTTGGGGACATGAAAGGAGCTTCATTGGGGCGTCCCCTGGACGGAGTTCCATCCAGCAAAAATCCTTTCAACCCAGAAAGCACCTTTGTGTGCTTCTGACATGATAAAAATACATAAATGCAATGGTCATCTCTGTTTACGGTCAAAGAGCCCTGTCTGTGTCTGCAGCCCTTTCTGTGGTCAGGTGGCAGGTATGACTAGATGACAAAACACATAGAATGTCGTTACCTTTCCCGCTAAAGTGGTACCTGTTCACGTACTTCCAATTTCTTGTTTTCAAACTGCTAGGTTGACAGGAGCTGGGGACAAATGGCAGGAGCTGAAAACTGGACATCAAGAGCCCTGTATTGGGATCTAATGGGGTTCTTCAGCCTAAGAAGACCTTAAAATTGTAGTCCCCCCTCCCCCATGCCGCATCTTAGGACACTCCAGGAGGAGACGCACCACGCCATCGCTATTGCCAGTGGGTTGTCCTCATTTGAGGATAAAGGCAATACTGCTCAGGGATGGTTCCTGGAAAGATGTGGAGGACACACAGTGAAGTGTTGCCATCTTCTGGCTGAACACCAATCATTCTAGCTCCCTTATTTCTTCCTCTACTCTTGCTCCCACCCTGCCCTCAAAAGGCAGGACATCCTCCCCTGGGATCTATGCTCAAGTCTCCTTCATGAAGGATTCCTCTTTTGGACAATATTTCAGGTGTTTGAAGAATGCTGATGTCATATCTCACTTCAGTCTCCTTTTCCCACGTTTGTTTGCATGTTTCTTAAAGTCTGCTGCCCAGAATTGGACACAAGAGTCTAGATGTGGTATAACCTGTGCTGAATAGAGATGGAGTGTGGTGACTTAGTGGTTAAGACGCTGATCTTCAATGACAGGAAGATCTGAGTTTGAGACTCAAGTACTGCATGACAGAGTGAGCTCCCGTCTCTGTCCCAGCTCCTGCCAACCTAGCAGTTTGAAAGCAAGAAATTGCAGGTAGATAAATAGGTACCGCTGCAGTAGGATGGTAAACAGCATTTTGTGCACTCCGGTGTCTAGGCATGCCTGCCAAATGTCTACGGGAACATTTGCAGAAACAGACCGTGCCGACTCTTTGGCTACAAACGGAGATGAGCACTGAGTCCTAGAGTCATATATGACTGGCTTTCGAGCAAGGGTTGCTTTTATCTTTAATAGTAGTACCTTGTGGACACCTCCACACTAATCTGAAACAAGCTGAGGTTAATTTTCTATGTGCCCCACCCCACCCCCGGCAGCATTTTTGCATTCAAGGTGAAGCAGCACAGACTCCGATCAGATAAAGCACCTTCTTCTCTCCTTTTCATGCCAACACAGAAATAATAGGGCCATGCCGAGAAAGGTCCGACAGCGTGGAAAGAGCCGAAGAGTATCATTGTGAAAACAGGCAGGATGAAAAACACAGCACTTTGCCTGGGAGATAAACCGTCCAACTGATCTGTCGCTCTCCATACATAATTGATCGCCTGGCATAAAAAATGGATGAGCCTCAGGCTGTTTTGAAGCGGACGCAGCTTGGGGCTCTTTCAAAACCTGATTTGGGAAGGAGCAGAAGCAGCAGGGCTGGCCAGACAGCAGGAGGGCCAAAGTGGAGTATGGGGTCATTCAAGTTGCCTGTAAGGGTTCTCTGTAGCCATTATTTGTGCTTAAGAGAGAACGTCTAGCCAGGTTCTCCTGTTATGGTCGTAGAGTAGACCCTACTGCCAACGACGCAATGCTGATCATCAGGAGAAGCCTCCTTGAAGCCTCCTTGAAGAGTGTGGTATTTGTGAACCACAATCGGGCATACCCTGGTAACGGCAATGTGTTGCTGGCTAATCTTTTTCACACTAGGTCAGGCAAAAGGAACTGCAGAAAGAACTCACTCAAAGGAGCCTTCATTTGGACAGTTTCACATCTGGCCTAGACACAAAAAAAGAGGTACAGTAGTGGTACTTTGAGATACCACATATTGAATCCAAGACCTTTAATGTGCATATGTAAAGGCAGTTTTATGTCTGGCTTAGACATGGAAGAAGAAGAAGAAGAAGAAGAAGAAGAAGAAGAAGAAGAAGAAGAAGAAGAAGAAGAAGAAGAAGAAGAAGAAGAAGAAGAAGAAGAAGAAGAAGAAGAAGAAGAAGACGTTGTCGTCGTCGTCGTCGTCGTCATCGTCGTCGTCGTCTGGTGGTGGTTAACTAACCTGACAGCCCTGAGCACTAACGGCCTTGGGTGGTAAAGTCCTCAGGGAAGGGTGATGGTCCCCAAGTGGATTAAATCCCACTTGAATGCCTCTTGATGGAGGGCAGCAGCTTCATCCATCCTGGCCTGGGGTTGAGGAGGACTTTGTGTGTCAAAAGGGCTCAGGACCAAAAAGTGACTCATGGAATTAAATCGGTGGTACGGATGTCACACTGCGATGCAGAAGGCACTGCATTATATTGTTCCCAGGACAATCTTCATGGATGATTGCCATGGGGAGAGCCAATATTCGTCATCAGATGTGGCACTTGAAGAAGGAAGGATTTTGAATTTTCTAGGCAGGGCGTACTCAGAAATGCTTTACCAAGGGATGACCTGGGACTGTACAACGTGTCCAACCTCTGCCTCCATATTCAGATACTCAACTCACTGAACTATTGCTAAAACTGATAATTTATTTATTTATTTATTTATTTTGCATTTCATTAGCACCCATATGACTTAAATGTCACCCACAGAACTTTAAAATTTCTGGGTAGCATAGCTATCCTGGCAATACATAAGGCTGCTAATGCATGATAAGCGTCTGCTAATGAATACCGATAAGCTGTTTATTATCCCTAAATAATCAAGCAACGAGTTCTGCTTTTAAGGAGGTGTTTGTTTGTTCTAGATGCCCTCTTATTGTTTCTTAGATTTTAAAATGTTTATTGGAGTGGAGAGGCGGCTAGTGAAACAAAACAAATTGTGAAATCCACCTTATTTTATCTGATGTACAGTACTGAGTAAACACTGTCTACATTCAACTCGTTTAACTTGTTTATGGCACTATGTTTTAGTCTCTACTTGTGGGGTGTTGTTTTTTGGGGTTTTTTTTTTTTTGGTAGGAGTTCTTGTAAAGGTCTGGCCAGGTTATCCTGCTATGGTAATAAAGTAGACCCTACTGCCAGTGACTCAACAGCAAGTATCAGGTGGCAGTTAACTAACCTGACCACCCTGAGGACTAATGGCCTTGGGTGCCAAAGTCTACAGAGAAGGGTGATGGTCCCCAAGTGGATTAAATCCCATCTGAATCCATCTTGAGGGAGAGCAGCAGCTTCATCCATCCTGGCCTGGGGGTGATGATGCGGACTTTGTGTGCCAAAAAGGGCTCAGGACCAGAAAGTGACTCTTGGGAACTGGATCACTGGTATGGTAGGTCATGCTGAGATGTGGAAGGCAGATGAAAGGCCACTGCACTACATTCTCAGGACAGTCTTCATGGCTGATCGCCATGATGATCGCCAATATTCAGATTTGGATATCGAAGAAGGAGGAGGAGGATGGGGAAGGGGGAGGAGGAGAAGAAGGAGAAGAAGGAGGAGGAGGAGGAAACTTTTTTATTGATAAAATTCTTACTGCAGTACCATCTGTTGAGGTGAACTACATAAACTTGTTATCACTTTCAAAAACTTGAAAAGATATAGTTACATAGCTCAGTAAACATAGTTACATATATAGTGATTGTGGGGGGAAATATACAGTATATACAATATCAAAAGAACAATAATATTTACAATTATATTCTAATTTACATGAAACTTAACTTTTCATATTCTAAGTTATTCCCAAATTTCTTTCTGTCAACCACTGCCACCATTTTTACCTGTCAGGTTCCTTCTGTCTCACCATCATTCTTTTAGCATATACCCTGAGCCTTGCCATCATACTGCCCATTGCTCTTTTTGTATCTGCCAGCTTTCCCGTCTTCCCTTCCTGTCCCCTTTGGAACATCAGAGCGCTTAAGGCAAACAGATTAATTAATCTAACCAAGGACCAGGGCACTTTCCAGTTCTCCAGCTTCCCTTTCTTTCTTGGTACCTGAGGAGGAGGAGGAGGAGGAGAAGCAGAAGAAGAAGAAGAAGCAGAAGCAGAAGCAGAAGAAGAAGAAGAAGAAGAAGAAGCAGAAGAAGAAGAAGAAGAAGAAGAAGAAGAAGCATTCCTTTGTTGTTAACAGGATGTCTGGATAGGCTATATTTTGATTGATTATTGTCTTGTATAGTGCAGTGGGTTAGAGTCATTGCTGGTTGGTACCGGGATAGAAAGTTCAGAAAGTTGCGCTTCCCAATAAAAATACTAATCAAGTTCACCCTATGTATTTGGAGCTGATGAGGTTTACGTGTCGTGTCACCTGTGTGGCCTCGGACAAGCTGCGGAGTCCCAGAGGGAACAAGAAACCACTTCTGAGTACTTTATATTTAGAAAACCCTGTCAGGATTTTCCAGATGACTTGACAGCACCTAATTATGTGAAGGCAAAGCATTAAGATTATTAAATGTGCCGCTGTCATTTTGAAAGCCCAGTGCCAACGTAAGTGTCGCCTACTTTTTTCTCCACCGTGGCCTCTGACTTTGCTCTTCTGAACCAAGTCTCAAAAGAAGCAGATTGTAATCTGAAATAAAGCGCATTAGTCCCTGAGGCCCCTTCAGACATTTGTTTTTCTATTTCTTAAACATCTTGCGACCGAACGGCATTGGCTGCAACTTTGACAACTAAGCCGGGTTAGGTAGGAGGTTGGGGAGGGAATTGGGTTCTGTTTGGGGGATTTTTATTTTTGCATGGACTTTGCTTCTCCACTCCATGAACAGGAAGGAACGGATCTGAAATGTATGTCCTCATTGTTTTCAAACAAATGTGGGGGAAATGAAATTAAGAGACTTCCCCCATTTGAATGGGCATGAATGGCCTGTTACAATTTTTACCTGGAGTGTGAAGGCATTCCAATGGATTTAACCCAAGAATTATAGAATAATGGAATTGGAGATCTGGCAGGTGATGTCCAAATATCTCTTGTTGAGGCCAGAGATGAGTAAAGGAGACAAAAGTGAATATTGTTGTATCTAATGTGAAATTTAGTCTTTAGCCGTGGCTTGACTGCAATTTCTGTCTTTTAGCCTTTGTTTTTTGCCTCTGGTCCTAAGAGGAAAAGCATCTTCACAATGCATGTAGATAAGGTGTTAAACCAGGGTTTCACAAACTTTTCATGCCTTGGGCCAGTCACGTGGTTGAGCAGGCCAGTCATGTGGTTCCTTCAGCCTGAAGCTGAAGTAAAACCCACCTGCGCATGTGCAAACGCTGCCGTGGAACGCATTTACAAGAGCCACAGGTGCATTTGTGGCAGTGTTTGTTCGTGTGTTTTTTACTTCCACTTCTGATAGCGGCACGGGCCAGATGAGATGGTGTTGTGGGCCAGGTCTGGCCCATGGGCCATAGTTTAGCCGCCTCTGTGTAAAACCTAAGTCGAGGAAAATAATGCTGAGGCTATTTCTTTCCCCTTGGCAATCAGGGTGCAAAATTCCAGATGTATAAAAAGGAATAAAGTGAGAGTGTGCATTTAGAAGGAAGCCTCCAGCGCTCTGCTGGGATTTAAACATGGCTTTTGCTGAACAGTTTAATTTCTGCTCAAAAGAGGGGGGTGGGGAGTTAAAAAAAATATGGTCCCTGTGGCAATTCATTGCTAGAGTAGTGAGCAAAAGTTTTGTCAGGGCTCCAAAATATGAAATTGTACCCTGCAGTCAATGCGGCTGGGGGATCTCAATTACCAGCTGAAGAAGCTGATCTAGCCTAACATTTTACATTTTAAAAAAAAGAAATTATTGCAAAGGACTTTTGACTAAATCCACCAAGCGAAGGATTGATGTTTGTCAATGTCTAAAGCAGGGGTTCCCAACCTAAGGCCAGTGGGCCAGATCTGCCCTCTGGTTTCATTTTATGTGTCCCCCCAAACCTCCAAGGACAGTTCAAGACCTGAGTGCTGTACGATAGAGGGAGCTCCTGTGTCAGTCCCAGCACCTGCCAACCTAGGAGTTCAAAAGCAAGAAATTACAGGTAGATAAATAGGCACTTCTTCAACGGGAAAGGTAACAGTATTCTGTGCATTCGGGCATCTAGTCATGCCTGTTACAAGACCATAGAAACGTCTGCAGACACAGACAGCACTGGCTTCTTGCCTATAAACAGAGATGAGCACCGCACTTGAGTGTTGGATACAACTAGATTTCAAGCAAGGGCAACTTATATTTCCCCAGGAATCCTGTCTTCTCATGATGAGACCCATTTTTGTTTCTGGACATACCTTGACGTCTGGCTTGACCCAAAGAGTATAACCGAAAGGGAGCTGGTCAGTTCTTACATGCCTCGCAGAAATGGCCAATACTGCTTCCAAATCCCATTGATTTCCTAGACTTCTGAGACAGAATAACATTAATGAAATGTCTTTCACGATGTCAGTGTGCTTTTATTCACTGATAAGCGATTTAATCTCTCGGTCACTTTTACTGGAGGCTGAGTTAAAGCTTTTTGGCTCTAATGCTGTCATTTAAAGTTTCTTTAATTGGACCCTACCTATGCATCTGTAGTACCTGGCCATTATCTCTGAATTTTTTGAACATTGTTTTTCATTCTCCACTACGTTCCTGCTGTGATTTCTCCACTTCAATTTCTTTTTAATAGGGCCCTTTGTATCAATGTGTCAGTGGTGCTGATGGATCTCGGCTGAACGCAGAAGGCCTCAGAACTAATTAAGCAACGTCACTAGGTTGTTGGATTTCTGTCTATTACCATTAAGAAGACAACATGGCACGGCACTGAATGGTTTGTTAATGGGCCTCCCTTGCTCAAGAGGAAAATGCGATGATTTTATGTCCAATGGAAATGCTGGTGAAGGTTGCCAAGACAGTCAGTGTAAGGAAAGTAGTACAAGAACCAGAGATACTTGTACACTATTGAGGACTGTGGTAGTCGAATGAAGGTCCATGGAATCAAGGGTCAAGATTTTTTTGCACTAGCGACATCATTTGCCACTACTTGAGGCATTACTACCTATGGCAGCTTAGCAGCAATCCTAGTACAGTAATACCCTGGATAACGTTATGACTTGGTTCCACAAGTCATGACGTTATCCGATTTTTAGTTTTGTCTGATGCATGCATTGAACAATGCTAAAAAAAAAAAAAGCCCTGACTTCAGGGACAAACCGCTTTAAAGGCAGGCAGGGAAAGAAAGAGACCTCCCTGCCTTTAAAGCCACCCCCTCCACACATGCAGCGGTCTCTGCGACTGCAGTAGGGTCGTCTTTCCCCGACCCTACTGCAGTCACAGAGACTCCTTTTCTCTTTCCCTCCCTGTATTTAAACTACAGGGAAGTAGGAAAGAGAGAGACGTGATTGGTTCTCTAGAGAACCAATCACATCTCTCTCTTTCCCCCTCCCTGTAGTTTAAATACAGGGAGAGAAAGAAAGAAAAAAGCAGTTCTCTCTCTCCCTGTAGTTTAAATACAGGGAGGAAAACGTGATCCAAAAAACTTGCATCGTTATCCAATTCTAGTGTTATCCGATGCAATCTTTATCTGGGGTATTACTGTATAATAATATAATAAAATAATATAATAATTTCATGTCAGACATTATTCTGTGTTGAAAGGATTTTTCTGGGAGAAACTCCGCTCAGGGAGTGCCCAAATGAGGCTCCTTTCGTGTCCCCAAGAGCTGGGGACAGAGATGGGCACTCAATCTGTCATGCAATACCCGGGTCTTGAACTGCCAACTTGCAAGCCTTCCTGCTAACAAGGCGAGCTTCTTAACCACTGAGCCACTGCAGTCCTCTAGCGATCCCAGTAGCAGGAGACGGATGGATTTTCCCAGTAACACAACCTGGAGCATAACTAGATTTAAATACCTAGGGGACTGCGTTCGCTTAGTGGTTAAGATGCTGAACTTGGCGACTGTTAGGTCAGCAGGTCAGCAGTTCAAGACCCGAGGCCAGCAGATCAGCAGTACCTGGGGATCAAACTCTGACCTTTCAGTCAGAGAATCCAGCGTCTTAACCATTTCAGCCACCACAGTCCCTTAGGTTTATTCAAATTCTGACACTCAGCTCTGAGCATCTTCCTCCACTGACCTTCCAAATGAAAGTTGTCGCACATTCCCCGCAAATTGAGTTACTTCCTCAGAGAGCTAAAATAAAGACGTCTACAAGGGAAATAAATACCGTGTGTTTATAAATACAATGCAAGACTAATGGCATGTCCTCCAATTATACTCACGGGCGAAATAGCGGTAATCAAATTTCAGAAGCATCGTGCCGCCCCATTTATCTGACAAAGTGGCAGTGAATTAACATTTACGTCCACCGTGTAGATTCATTAAAAGTCATTCGGCTTCCACCAGTTGGTAAACTGAAAATGAGGCTCATTAATGGTTCCAACCGCAGTGGCAAAAAGTTTCACACGTCTTGCAAATTTCTCATTCCCAGCACAATATTAATACAAATTCATTCCACCGCCTCTTCTTTCTGGGCTCAGATTAGGTTTCTTAAAACGAATGCTCCAGCTACTGCTCCAACTGCACAGCTTATTATTATTTTCCTTAACTCCCCCCTCCCCTTACTTTTCCATCAAGGAGGTTCAAACACATGGTCCTTGACCCCCATGAAGGCTCCCCTTGCTTGAAAGCCAGTCGTATCCATCTCTAAGGAGTAATGCTCATCTCCCTTTACAGCCCAAGATCCGGTGATGTCTGCATCTGCAGACATTTCCATGGTCATGTGGCAGGCATGACTAGATGCCAGATCGCATAGAAAGCATGGAAAACTCTGCTCCTGATGCGAGTTTGATTCTGACGGGCTCAAAGCTGACTCAACCTTCCATCCTTTAGAGTTCAGTAAAACGACCACATGTCACCCTCCCACTCACGTCCACAGGGCATATGTCCCGAGACATATCCAGGCCCCATGCTGGGCCGCCGGGATACCGGGACGTGTTGCTGTGCACCCCTTCTTATAAATTATAGCTTAAAGGGCCACACCAACTCGACAGTTTCCATACCCACTTCGGCTTCTCTTGCTGGGCTCCCCTCCGCCCTGTGGGAGAAAGTCCAAAACACTTTGATGGCAGCATGATGACGATATAATAATAATAATAATAATAATAATAATAATAATAATAATAATAATAATAATAATAATAATAATAATAATAATAATAATAATAATAATAATAATAATATGTTGGGTTTTTTCCAATCTAAGCCTTATTATTATTTATCTCTGGACTGCTGCCAAAGCACTTTGGATTTTCTCCCACTGGGCGAAGGGGAGCCCGGCGAGAGGAGCCAAAGTGGAGGCAGAAACTGCCGAGGTGGCGTGGCCTTTTAAGTTATAAGTTATAAGTACAGGTGTGCAGTGACATGTCCCAATATCCCGCCAGGCCAGCACGGGCCTGGACCTCTCATGGATACCTGAAACCATGGATAACAGCGGACCCTATATTTTACTTTGCAGACATCAGCCTCTAGTGGCCAGCTCTGATAATGCACCATAGAAATACATACCGTGTTTCCCTGAATATAAGACACTGTCTTATATTTTTAAAAACTCCAAAATATGCACAAGGTCTTATTTTCAGGGGATGTCTTATTTTTCCATGACAAAGAAGAATGCAGTACACATTTATTGCTGATACAGTGGATCGCCAGATCAAGATTTAGGTGGGTGTCTTATTTTCGGGGAGGCCCTTATATTTCCAAAGTGGGGAAAAATAGGGGGGGTGTGCCTTACTATACAAGGAGGTCCTATATTCGGGGAAACAGGGTATATACAGTTGTACCTTGCTTAAACAGCATAATGTGTTCCACAGGATTGCTCTTTAAGCGAGTTTGCTCTTTGAGAGAAACACCATTGTAAGTGACCAATTGTGGGGGGGATTGCGAACCCCGATTTATTTGTTAAGCGAGTTTTTGGTTGGTTTTATTTGTTAAGTGAAGCAAACATTCAGGGAAAATTCTGCTCTTTAAGCGAGTTACTCTTTAAGCGAGGTGCTCTCTATGTGAGGTTTGACTTACTGTATAGACATGCATCACATAACGAAAATAATTCATTCTGTGAGGCTGCTCGCTATGCGGGTTTTTTTTTTTGCTATGCGAGTTTTTTTCACATTGCGAAAATTCCTATGGAAAAACTCGCATGACGAGCATTTCTATGGAAAAACTCACATAGCGAACCTTTTTCCTAATGCGAGTTTTCCCCATAGAAATGCTTGTTATGTGAGTTTTCCCATAGGAAAAGTCCGACTCGCATAGCGAAAATTCCCGTTATGCGAGTTGGATCGCTTTTTGAAAAAACTTGAGAGTTTTTCGTTAAGCGAAACGCTCATTAAGCAAGGTTTGACTGTATTATATATTTCAGGATTTTTAAATGGAATATTTAAAAACCCATGGATAACTGAAACTGTGGATAATTAACCAATTGATACGGTTTTCAACCTGTCTGCAGCGTAAGGGGGGGGGAGATGCTAATTATTGCTATTGATAATAGCCGCTTCGAGAGGAGCAGCCACATCTCCAGATCTTGAATAGTAGCATTACCTCTATCATCATTCAGGGGTTGGGGAGAAACAAGCTAAAATTTTCACCAAATGACGTGCTAAGTACTAACGTTATGTTTCTAGTACAGCATAACGAATAACATTCACACATTAGCAAAGAAATGTTTGGGGTGATGGGTTGGGGGTCGGTTTGGGATCATTTTAACCAGGGTTGATGTTTTACATTACTCATAAAATAACATGTAGTAATGTCTAACCTATTGCGTTGGTAAAACTAATGAAGCAGAGCTAGTAGATTACCATTTGAGAATGAGGTTTGATGCTCTGCTTCTCTCCTGGTCTGTAGATAACACACACACACACACCCATTTCTATGGGCAACTTCCTCATCTTCTTTTGACCACCTTAAAAGAAGGCCAGAGATACATTGATGTAAAAGCCCTCTTTCCCCTCAAACTGGTGTGGAAATTGACACACACACCCCTTTTTTTTTTTGCGCTCTTTGCAAGAGCGCTCTTGGCCATCTGTTACCACATTTGAGGTCTAATTTTAGCTCCGTCTTCCTAAAAGCCTTTTGTCAAAGTCTTCTGTAAAGGGCTTTCGGAAAGACTGTGGCACTATCTATAGCCGTAGGAGACGCGACGTGTAATTTCTGTCTTGCTCACGTCGTCCCGGATGCGTTGGCTGCGCTCTGGTTTCTACTTTCTAAGAGAGGAGGAGAAAAGGGTGCCGGGCTGAAGGGTGGGAAGACAGACAAGAAAAGGAGCCTTGAGGATAATAATAGTAGATTTGGTTGCTCCCCAGCATTGCATTTTGACCTTTCGAGGAACCTGTTTCATCCTGGATGGTTTCAGAATCCCTCCCCCATCCCTGGCCATTCAAAGTAAAGGCTGTATCCCTAACAAGGGATATAAATCTTTGCCTTCCAGAGCTTCGCTGAATCCCAGCTAAATGCATGCGCTTTCTTTCTTGTTTCTTCTAGGACAGTGATGGCGAACCTTTTAGAGACCGATTCCCCAAACAGAGGGGCGGGGCTAACTCTGCGCTGGGGGAGGGAGGGAGAGATCCCATTGGGCTGCTCTACAGAGGGGTGTGGTGAGCTCTGTGCTGGGGGGAGGGAGAAGCACTCCCATTGGGCTGCTGGGCAGAGGGGAGGAGTGAACTCTGTGCTGTGGTGATGGCCCATGCACCCACAGAGAGGGCTGTCTTGGTCACATATGCCATAGGTTTGCCACCACTGTTCTAGGATGTGTTTCAAGGACGGACCTGTCTCTGTTTCCTTGAATTTCTTTTTTGGTGGCTTAGAGGTTAAGATGCTGAGCTTGACAATTGGCAGGTTGGCAGGTCAGCAGTTCGAGACCCGAGTGCTACAAGGCAGAGTCTGCTCCCGTCGTCTGGAACATCATGAAGATGAAACTAATAGGTAAAAGTAAAGGTCTCCCTTGCTTGAAAGCAAGCCATGTCCGACTCTAAGGGGCGGTGCTCATCTCCGTTTACAGCCAAAGAGCCATCGCTATATGTGCCTGCAGATGTTCCCGTGGTCATGTGGCAGGCATGACTAGATGCTGTTACCTTTCCTGCCAAAGGGGTACCTATTTATCTACTTGCAATTTCTTGCTTTCAAATTGCTAGGTTGGCTGGGACAGATGACGGGAGTTCATTTCGTCATGCAGTACTTGGGTCTACTGAACATCAGTATTATTCATTACAGTTGAGCGAGTTCGATGTCACTTTGCTAACCCCAAAAGTAACTTTGTAACAAATTAGTGAAATTACTTTCTACACAAAAGTAACTAGTTGCAGGCGAAAATCTTAACTTTTGTCTAATTACTTCCAACCCCTGCTCTTCAGACGGTCCAAATCGAAACCCCCGAAAGGTCAAAACCAGCCTTTTGCATCTTGTCCAGGAGCCAGGAAAGTGTTGAGGGTGCCTGGTTTTAAAACTGACGCTTATGTTAGGAGGAAGTAGATGTTTTATGCATTGCTATTTCCTGATTCTCTCTCCTTCCCAGTCACTTCGGCCGGGAAGAGTGCTTTGGCTTTCCCCTTGAAGGTTATTCGGTTTGACAAGGTGCTTGTTTTAATGCAAGGGGACGTCGTTTCTCATCGTTCTCTCGCCTTTTGAGTCAGCTGTGCAGCATAATTTGCTTTTTCCTTAGGCATATCCCTCCTCCCAATTAAATGGCAACCAGCCCTATCGCTCCCTGGCAAACAGAAGAGGGAGATGGAAGTGGTAACAGACTTTACTTTCCTGGGATTCAAGATCACTGCAGATGGTGACTGCAGCCATGAAATAAAAAGACGACTAATCCTTGGGAAGCTATGAGAAACCTAGGGAACATAATAAAGAGTAGAGACATCACCCTGCCGACAAATGTCAGCAAAGTCAAAGCAATGGTCTTCCAGTAGTCATGTATGGTTGTGAGAGCTGGACCATTAGGAAAGCTGAGCGCAGAAGAATAGATGCCTTTGAGATGTGGTGTTGGAGGAGAGTTTTGAGAGTCCCCTGGACAGCGAGGAGAACAAATTGGTCAATCTTAGAAGAAATTAACCCTGACTGCTCCTTGGAAGGACAAATAGTGAAGATGAAGCTAAAGTACTTTGGACACCAAATGGGAAGAGAGGACTCACTCGAGAAGGCCCTGATGCTGGGAAAGATTGAAGGCAAAAGGAGAAGGGGAGGCAGAGGATGAGATGGCTGGATGGCACTGTTGACACAATGGATGTAGAGCTGAGCGGGTTGAGGAAGATGGTGGAGGATAGGGGTGCCTGGCGTGCAGTGGTCCATGGGGTCACAAAGGGTCGGACTTGACTATGTGACTGAGCCAGAGCCAGAGCAAGAGAAAGAGAAAGAGAAAGAACAACAAACCCCGCTCCAAATCACAACTTCAAGATTTTGGCATGGAGCAATAATGAAATGAAGGTGGGGTGATCAAAAGAAGACTAAGGCGCACCAGCATTTGCTTTTGAATTTTAGCAGAAAGCTCTTACAATAATGCTTTTAATGCTAGGCCATTGTAGATACTTGTGGCAACAGATAGCCCCATTATAATAATTTTGTGTCAGAAATTATTCTGGGTTGAAAGGATTTTTGTGGAAGAAACTCCACTCAGGGGAGTGCCTAAATGAGGCTCCTTTCATGTCCCCAAGAGCTGGGAAAGAGACAGGCACTCAATCAGGCTTGCGGTACCTGGGTCTTGAATTGCCGACTTTCCAGTCTTCCAGCTAACAAGGCAAGCTTCTTAACCGCTGAGCCACCACAGCCCCATTGATGAGGTCTAAACAGAAAGATGGAGGCCATGCCACAAAAAAATTGATCTATAGGGTGGCAGCAAAAATTGCTTGGATGCCATGTGTCACGCATCAGAACATCATTAGGTAAAGGTAAAGGTAAAGGTCACCCTTCCTCGGAAGCCAGTTGTATCTCACTCTAGGGTTAGGTGCTCATCTCTGTTTATAGCCAAAGAGCCAGTGCTGTCTGTGGCAGGCATGACTAGACACCAGAGTGCACAGAACACTGTTTACCTTCCCACTGAAGTGGTACCTATTTATCTTCTTGCAATCTCTTGCTTTCGAACTGCTAGGTTGGCAAGAACTGGGATAGAGACAGAAGCTCGCTCCGTCATGCAGCACCCGGGTCTCAAACTGCTGTCCTGCCAGCCTTCCAGTCATCATGTTCAGCATCCTAACCACTTGAGCCACTGCAGTCCCTTAGAACATCATTGGACTCCAGTGATCTGACAATGACCTGCTTTCTCCTTCACTCTGACTACGGATTCATACCTGTATTTCCCCCTGACTGTTACACATAGCAGACTCTTGTTCAGACCTCTGGAGAGATCATTCCAAATAGATGCTGGTAGTAACACAGAATTCAGAGCATACTTCTTAATTCACCAACACATCTCCCGTGCGGTTGTGTTTTGTTTGCGCCTTTCCGATCGTCTTCGTCAGTAAACAGGACAAAACGAGGGACTGGCACTAAGCGAAAGAAGACCAAACATCTCTTTTCTCTTTCAGATGAACATAATGGCCTCTTGCATTATGCAAGGGAAGGCATTAGGCCACGTGGTGCTAAAATAAGACAGCGGAAGGTGTTGCGAAGGCTCTTCTGCTGAGCGGTTTTCAAAACCGTGCTCAACAATATATGAGACGGATTGCTTTAATCTGCTCTTTACTCTGGGCTAGCCTAAAGAGGAACAGCTGGATTTCTGCAAGGTGCCAAAAGGCATACCTGAGATGTTGAACGCATGGTTTGACTCCACCTTCTGCCAGTGGTGCCGTGGAGATTGGCCTGGCAAGGTAATTAGCCTTAGGAATTTCCAATTAGCAGCTATTATGGTGTCATCTGCTGCCTTTGCCCTAGACCAGGGGATCTTGATGTTTTCAAGCCCTGGGCCGGACCACGCCCCCTCAGACAGCTGAGCGGGCCAGACTGGTCATTCCACCCAATGTAAATGCTGCCGTAAAATGTGTCCGTGGCTGTTGTAAATGCAGTTATGACAGCCATGGAGACATTTACGGCTGTCGTAAACATGTCTGTGTCTGCTTCCAGTGGTGCTGGTGATGTGGGCCACATGGAATGGTGCCGTTGGCTGGGGCTGACCCATGGACCATTGGTTGTGAACCCCTGCCCTAGACTTCTCTTTCGCTTCTGAGTTTAGCTATAATCCTCTCAAAACTGGTTTTCCCTGTGAACACTACACTGTTGCAAACCATCCTTGTTTTAACGTGCGAGAAGGTATGTTGGTCTTGTTAAGAGCCATCGGGTTTGCAAAAGAACCGCTCCTCATTTGGTGATGTAGAATGATCCAGCTGCCTGTATTTTTGGACTCTCTATGGTGGGTAAGAAATCAGATTATCTAGAGACTCTAGGGAGGGTATTCTGCTACTTCACTCAATTTCTGGACTATATGCTTACAGGTGAAGGGGAGAAGACCAGATCTCACCTGTTTTGTGTAGTCCATTACCCTTAGAAAACATTTCAGCCTACCTTTCACAGATAACTAATGATAAACTATGATGACCAATGGATTTTAGCAAAAACATGAAATTCTTTCCAAGATAGCTACCTGCTGTATAGCTGTCAAAGACGTGGAGCCTGTAAGGAAAAAAAATATGGTAACCCTAGCATAGATTAATACAGAGGAAATAAAAAACAGATTTTGCATTCAGGGGGGACCAAATCATCACTTTTTACCTTCCCGCGCTGTTTACCTTCCCACCAAAGTGGTACCTATTTATCTACTTACATTTTCTTGCTTTCGAACTGCTAGGTTGGCAGGAGCTGGGACAGAGACGGGAGCTCATTCCATCGTGCAGCACTCGGGTCTTGAACTGCTGATCTGCCAACCTTCCAGTTGTCAAGTTCAGCGCCTTAACCACTAAGCCACTGCAGTTCTTTCAATGCTTCTTTAAATGCTTCCCCCCACTTTAAGCAAAAACCTCTACACCAGGAGTTCCCAACCTAAGGCCCGTAGGCCGGATCCAGCCCATGGCACCATTCCATGTGGCCCTTCACCCTTCCAAGGGCATTTGAGAAACAAAATGGCCACCCCTTGAAACTGTTGGGCTAAAATGGCTGCCCCCATTGTGCAGGTAGGGGAAAATGGCCGTCCGGCCCTCGAAGCTGACTGAGAGAGCATGAGCCGGCCCCTGGCTTGAAAAGGTTGGGGACCACTCTTCTACACTGTCCTTCAAACTATCACTCTGAGGCAAGTTCGGTGGCCACTCAACCTACAGGACGGCCCCGTTGAACGTGGTGGAATTTCCTTCTTGACATCCATGGCTAAGAGGATTGGTCTGACAATCCTTTTAGCCAATGCGGTGCATGGGGGTTGTTTATCTGGATGCTTTTGCGATGAATAATTCAGGCAATTTATTAATATGGCCCCCTCGGGATCACATAATTATCTGGAAATGTCACACGCCGGAAAGGTGCAGGGCGAGTAGCAGGGAAGAACGCTCACCGCTCAGCTGGAGTGAACTGGAATGTTATTTTCAAAACGAGCAAGGTATGCTTTTAAAATTTAATTGAGAACAGTGGCTCATTAATCAACCCATAGGCTGGCAACGAAGAGAGTCACACGTGTGGCAAATGTCGGAAGGCGCATGGCTGGTGTCCCCTCTTTTAACTCATGTAACAGCCTTGCTATTTTTAGCAACAAGCCTCTCTATAATTCACTTGCTGTGGGGGGAAAAGACAAGAGTTTCAAAATATGGGTTTTTAAATTGTTTTCCACGGATTTTTCAGCTCAGCCGTGCAATATATTTAATCGTTTTTCCATTATTGTAGCCTAATGCATTTCTCTCTGCATTTGTTTTTTCAGCCTTTTGCAGGCCACCTTAAGTTTCTTCGTTCGGAGAATAGGAGATAAAAATAAAAGGGACGAAGGGATGAATAAGTAAAGGAATCATGTCTGTTTTAAAATACATGGGCCTAAAACATGTACAATTGGGGGAAAAAAACCCAGTCCAAATCCTTTTTAGTTGTGCAAAATGCATGAATAAATCCATGCCTTTCAGGAAACTAGTGAGTGGATGTAGATGTTAGGAAAATGCTCTCCAAATGGAGATGCTTTTGAATGTTGGAAGAAGAAACAAGATCTGCATAAGAAGGATGAACCTTCCCTTTCTTCTTTGATGTAGCAGCCCAGATAATAATTAAATCAATTGTTGTCCTGTTTTACAGAGTACGGTCCTCTGTTTGAAAGAGACTTCCGCCTGCAGGTTTCGCCTGTCCACTCCAAGTCAGGTTTAGCAATCAAAAGTCCTAATAAAAGAGACTGTTGATCATCAGCGGTACCATTCACAGGTATTACTAGCAAGCTGGCGGTTCAAGACCCGGGTACTGCATGACGGTTTGAGTGCCCCTCTCTGTCCCACCTCCTGCCAACCTAGCAGTTTGAAAGCAAGAAATTGCCAGTAGATAAATGAGGGACACTTTGGTGGGAAAAGATCTTGGGGAAATGAAAGGGGCCTTATTTCTCCATCCCCTGAGTGGAGTTACTCCAGCAAAAATCCTTTCAACCCAGAATAATTTCTGACACAAAATTATTATTATTATTCCTGCTTTACTAAGTCACATAATGCAGTAGGCAATAGACAATGCCTGTGGACATGCCTTAACTTCTGTCATTTCTCCTCCCAAAATTACTCCTTTGTTTGTAACTTCTTCTTGTGCCATATCCAATTCTGAATATTGCCAATCATTATAGTGGTCAGCCATGGATATTGTCCTGGGAACCATATAACGCAGTGGCCTTCCATTTGCCTTCTGCGTTGCAGCATGACCCCTGTACCACTGATCCAGTTCCACGAGTCACTTTCTGGTCCCGAGCCCTTTTGGCACACAAAGTCCTCCTCGGCCCCAGGCCAGGATGGATGAAGCTGCTGCCCTCCATCAAGATGGACTCAAATGGGATTGAATCCACTTGGGGACCCTCACCCTTCCCTGTAGACTTTGCCACCCAAGGCCATTAGTCATCAGGTTTGTTGGGTTAGTTAACCACTTGCAATGATTGGTGTTGAGTCACTGACAGTAGGGTCTACTCTACTACAATAGCAGGATACCCTGGCCAGACTTTATTTTTTATAACTAATGAACAAAATATCAGCCAGTAACATCTCCAAGCCCTTACTAACTAGCAAGTCTTGTTCTAAGCACTCATCCATTTCTAGTAAAGGTAAAGGTCACCCTTGCTTGAAAGCCAGTCATATCTGACTCTAGGGTTCAGTGCTCATCTCTGTTTATAGCCAAAGATGTTTCCATGGACATGTGGCAGGCATGGCTAGGCACCAAAGTGCACAGAATGCTATTTACCTTCCCATCAAAGTGGTATCTATTTATCTACTTGCAATTCCTTGCTTTCAAATCACTAGGTTGGCAGGAGCTGGGACAGAGACGTGCGCTCATTCTGTATGCAGTACTCTGGTTTTGAACTGCTGACGTTCCGCCTCCCAGTCAGCGACTTAACCACTTGAGCTATTAAATCTTCACAGGAAGAGATTGTTACAAGTTATACGAGTTTTCACACTTTCTGTGCATAGAGGACTTCCATTTTTGGCAAAATAAATCATTTAAAAATGGGAAAGAATATTTTTATCTCACTTTCTTTTTATATAAGAAGAACATGTTGCTTTTCCAGGACACAAGGTGGCATGTATTACCTCCCCCCACCGCCCAAACTAAAAATCTGCAAATATATCCAGAACAGTTGTGTATTTACAGAATTGTCTGAAAAAGGCAAAGGAGATGCTAAGGATGCCTCAGTGAGTGTAGTACAATCTCTGAGACTCAAAGATTGAGTGGGCTACAAAGTTGCCCTCGGAATGTGTTTGGCTGTGTTGACTGAAAGAAAGAAAGAAGGAAGGAAGAAAGGAAGGAAGGAAGGAAAGAAAGAAAGAAAGAAAGAAAGAAGGAAGGAAGGAAGGAGCAATCAAGAAGAAAGAAGGAAGGAAGGAAGGAACGAAAGAAAGAAGGAGCAATCAAAAAGAAAGAAGGAAGGAAGGAGCAATCAAGAAGAAGGAAGGAAGGAAGGAAAGAAGGAGCAATCAAGAAGAAAGAAAGAAAGAAGGAGCAATCAAAAAGAAAAAAGAAGGAAGGAGCAATCAAGAAGAAAGAAAGAAAGAAAGAGCAATCAAGATGAAAGAAAGAAAGAAAGAAAGAAGGAGCAATCAAGATGAAAGAATGAAAGAAAGAAAGAAAGAAAAGGAAGGAAGGAAGGAAAGAAAGAAAGAAGGAGCAATCAAGAAGAAAGAAAGAAGGAAGGAAGGAAGGAGCAATCAAGAAGAAAGAAAGAAAGAAAGAAAGAAAGAAAGAAAGAAAGAAAGAAAGAAAGAAAGAAAGAAAGAAAGAAAGAAAGAAAGAAAGAAAGAAAGAAGGAGGGAAGGAAGGAAGAAAAGAAAGAAAGAAAGAAAGAAAGAAAGAAAGAAAGAAAGCTCTCTGAATTTTCAGCTCAAACTTTTTAAAAAAATAAGAAGGTAAAATATGGGCTTGATTATTCTTGGTGCTATAAAAGACAGAAGGAGAAAAATTTGAGCCTTTCTTCTCATAGTTTATAGAGGCTCTCAAGGGCAACGTTTAGGAAGACCTGGGAGAAATTAATTGGAGTTCCCAAAGAAGAAACCATTTCTCATAGGAATTGACAGTGAGGTGGAAGAAAATACTCTGGATGAATCAGAACTGACATTATTTAAAAAGCAGTTTTCTCTCCCCATATATTTTGGGATGTTGAAAGGAAAGGATGTGAAAAGACTCAGAAATACCCTGACTCTAGGAGCACTGTCACTGCTCTGAACTGGCTTTCTGATGTTGATAAGGCCAACTCTTATTGGCTGTATATCTCATGACAACATCAAAGCCACGACATGGAACTCAAGACAGGGAATCATTATTCGGGGGGGGGGGGGGGCGCTGATTCACGTGAGCTTATCTCTTGACCCTGGAGAACAGCACCAGTTCCTTGGACACACAAGACCTCCCCCCCCCCCAAAAAAAACTACCCCAATATAACCCCAATATACACAAGAGTGCTGTATGAGCCATTTATTTTTTCAATTTTGGAGGAACCGAGATCCTTGGGGTGCATTTAGGTCCAGTGGCTTAGTGGTTAAGATGCTGAACTTGACAACTGGAAGATCAGCAGGCCAGCAGTTCTAGACCTGAGTACTACACAACAGAGTGAACTCCCATCTCTGTCACAGCTTTCGCCAACCGAGCAGTTCAAAAGCAAGAAAATGCAAGTAGATAAATAGGTACCACTTTGCAAAGCAAGGTCAAGTTGGTGGCACTAGGCAAGGAACTTTCGGCACCTTGGAGAGATCTGTGTTGGCTATATCTCACACAAGGACCGTTTTGTCTTCTCTTGGTGATCCAACCACAAGCAGAGGAATTGCCAGGCTTCGTAAAGATTTCCAGATCTAAAGCCTATTGTTTACACCAAATTGTATGAGAAGTTATTCCTTCTTCTAGTAAAGGTAAAGGTCACTCTTCCTCGAAAGCCAGTTGTATCCAGCTCTAGGGTCCAGTACTCATCTCTGTTTTTGCCCAAGAGCCAGCACTGCTGCATTTGCAGGTGTTTCCGTCTTCATATGACAGGCATGACTAGACACCGGAGACCATGGAACGCTGAAATCCCAAAATACGTTCAGCACCATGGACACCTCCCTCAGGTTGCAAAGCAGATCCACTGTGCTTGGAGCTACTTTTCTCACCTGCTGAAGGCCCACCTTCTCCTACATCAAGCCTCTGTCTCTTGGCTCCAGATTTTGGTCCTAAAATCTCAAGAATCAGGCAAGACCTGAGAGGTTAGTAGTAATATTGCCCTTACTGCTAAGACTCTCGGAGACATGGCAAATGCTTTCAGCACAAGAACAGGCTGTCTGTTTGAAGGAGGCATGCTCGGTGGATTGCACCTTGGACATGATAATAAGTGCACCTGGGCTTCACATGGAGACGGTGGCCAAGGAAACAAGCCTTGCATCTTCAAAAGAGAATGGAGATGCATGGCAGGCTTCATGTTATCTGTCCTGTGGCATTAGCGATAATGGCAAACCACTCGATTTACCTGAACAACTATCCATCCCAAAATGACAAGATAAAGTAGGCTTTTGATCAGAAAAGGCAGGAATGAAACAGACTTGCATATAACATCATATTCTTTCTTACTGCAGTGTAAAGAACATTTTAAAGTCCTCCATAAAGATATACTTGCAGGAAAGGGAGCGAAAACCTTAAAGGTCACCCTTGCTCGAAAGCCAGTTGTATCCGATGCTAGGGTCCAGCGCTCATCTCTGTTTCATAGCCAAAGAGCCAGTGCTTTCTGCTTCTGCAGACGTTTTCATGGACATTTGTCGATCGAATTCAAACCCATTCAGAATGGCCTTTTGACTTGAACTGGGGGAAACCACTACACAGCACAGCATCCTGGGTAGTATTTGAAGTTGCTGGATTCCTGTAGGATTCAAAGGAGAGCTAATTTAAGCCTGAGGGACTATGCTAAAGTAAGGAATTATATACAGCTGCACATTTCCTGTATGCAAACGTCATGCCATCTGTGGGTATAGACAGATTTAAAAGTAGATTGCCATCCTTTTCTCTCTGAGGTAACATTTATGCCCTCAACACATTCACCCACAATGAAATGCACATTGCTTTGTCTGGATCCTCAGAACATCTTCAGGTGATAACCTCTAAAGGAGCTACCTTTACTAAGGGGAGGTCCTTTTGAAAGGTGCAGAAGCCTCGTCCAAGCCTGGGAGACTCCTAAGGGAGTCTTAGCAAGCTCCAGCTAAGATAAGGAGAGAAGTAGCAACAGAACTGAGCAAGAGAATGGCCCTCAACACCCTCTGAGTTCAGATCCAGGCAAGGCTTTAAGGCAAGAACAAACATTCTTGAGGGCCCACAAGAGCAAAGCCAAATTAGAAGATGGAGGAAGGAGCTCACTGGACAACCAACAACATTAAAGGAAGATATAGCTGAGTAACTCAGCCTGCCCTACATCACTTGGAGGATCCTGAAGAGGCTGAGGGTTGGAGTCCCTCAACGCAAGAACAACAGGCTCAGGTTGGGGCTGCTGGCTGACAACACGCTGTGTGAATGTGAAGAGATACAGAATCCGGCTCATTTGCTGGTCTGCTGATTACTGCCAGAAGCATGCACCGATGAGGGCTCAAGTTTGGCCAATGACAAAGCCAAGAAGGTGGTTTCATTTTGCTAGTCCAAAGTTTGATCGTGCCCCAATGAAGCAGAAGCAGAAGCAGCTGGCTGGATCTTATCCTTGGGCTTGGAATGGATGAACTCCAGTGGAGGTTGGATGATTCACTTACCTGGGACAATGAAGGATTCTCAGATTTTGGACTGAGGACAACGACTCTGACTGGTTCTTAGGACCTCTTGAGCAGGGACAATCTCCTTGATTATCCTGATACTTTATTGAGTGAACAATAGCCTTCCAGGCTCGCCTGTATTTTACATTGACTCTTATTATTTATCCTTGACTGCAACTTTTGATTTGATAACCACCTAGATTTAACTCTCTGTCAACTTCTTGCTCTCCCATAATCCTACTTCTAAGACCTCACAATGCTTCATTTTTTTTTTTTTTAAAAAAAGACATAATCTGATCAGGCTTAATTATCTTTGTAGCACCTAAATGATGTACATAATAGTACATAGAATAATAGTCTATACTGAAATATGAAACTACCTGATAACCTCAAGCATTCAAGCATCTGAGCATCCTCCTGATCTATAATTAATGTGAATATAATAGAAGAAACAAAACCGGTTCTGGGGGAAAAATTGGCAAGGTCTTACAACTCTCATTTAAGTTCTTTAACAACGTTCTAACAAAATTTTGCAGAAATTCAAAAGAAGCATTTTGAAAATACAGACTAGGGGCTGTAGTCTGATATCTCCTTTGTGTTTGACGTAAAATTGCATTTCCAGTATTCAAAGGCCCATCCTTCAGCAGGCTTCTGACCTGTATCCTTGGGAAACCGCAGTTTTGGTGAGGTTTAAGTAAGGATAGCAAAGAACGTTGTTGGGGTAAGCAATAAGAATGAAAGTACATTAGTTATTTTTGCTCCTCTAGAGTGAGACAAACATAAATTTGCACATCTTTAAATATATATGGCAGAAAGCAGTGTGTGGATTTTAAGATGCAAAAGAGATGCAAACACACTTTGATCCACGTGAAAAGTTGCAAACCTTAAAAAAAACACAAATGAGTCCAGTGGGATAACGTCTTACAATTACGCGTGGATTTCAGTGTGGGAAGAAAGCTTGAATTCTCACAACCTGATAAGAATTGAGGGCAGAATTAAAATATATCCTCCTTATTCCATGAGCCTTTGTAAATGAGAAGAAACCATCTTATGTGAAAAATCTAAACCTTGGGAGCTGAAGGAAAACCTGGAACAGCATATGAGATGCCAGATAGGCAGCTGAAAGTAGCTAGTATTTGCAGCTATTAGTCTTGCAGGATGTCTATATTATATGGTTATAAAAGTCTGATAGCACTTTAAAGGCCTAGATTTGACCAAATCCTGGGATTTATAGTTTGGGTGACGATGCAGTTCAGCGAAGTATATTCAAGCTTTCGAGTGCAGAATTCAGGCACCTCACCCCACAGCAGAGACTGTGGATTCCAGAGAATGGAGCCATGAAATTTTATAATATAGGTTAGTTACTTATTCTATCAGGGACTGCTGTCGGCAGGTCAACAGTTCGAGACCCGACTGCTGCATGATGGAGTGAGCGCCCGTCATCTGTCCCAGCTCCTGCTAACCTAGCAGTTCTAAAGCAAGAAGTTGCAAGGTAACAGCGTTCCATGCACTACAGTGTCTAGTCATGCCTGCCACATGACCATGGAAAACGTCTGCAGATGCAGACAGCGCTGGCTCTTTGGCTGTAGACTGAGATGAGCACCGCATCTTAAAATCGGATACAACTGACTTTCAAACAAGGGCAACCTTACTTGTTTTATGCTCAAAATCTACAGAGGTGTTGGAAATGAACTCTAGAGCCAGCCTTCTTTCCTTCCCTCACCTCAAAAGCTGCCAGTGATGTAGAAAAAAGATCACATTTGACATTAGACAACAAAGGAGATGCTAATGTTTATTCTAATTCTCCAATAAAAACAGCTTGAACACAGAGCACACAGAGACGTCTTGCGGTCTGTCAGATGCCTGGAATCTGGAAGCCTTCGGACTTCCAGAGAAGCAAATCTGTTTCAAGCTGCTTGGTTTAAGAAGCCATGCCTCTGTAACCTGTGAACACTAACGCTCTTTGTTGCCACAGTTTTCACGGCCACATTTCGTCTGCCATGCTGTGCAAAAAGCTGCCGCCATGGTCGTTCTCTTCTGGTGCTTGTTACATCCTTTGCAGATAAGTGGCCTGAGACAAACAGCACATGGATGCCGATTTCACCCAGCGGGCCCTCATGGTGGTGGGGAAACCCAGGGTGGAAGAATTGTGCGGGTTTTGCCAGTGCTTTACGAGCACCGATGGGCTTTGCCTTCTCTTCAGTAGCTGCAGGTGGTTGGAGAGCATCTTAGTGGAAACCTCATTCGCCAAATGCTTAAGATGCGTGACGAGACTCCGGGTGCAAGTAAATCAGTGTGTGAAGGTGGAAGATGCAGACAGACCAGGCTTGGGTGGGGAGGAAGTTGGAGATAGGCAGGAAACATTTGGTTTTGGGGCTACAAACCCCATAATCTCCTAAAACACCCTGGGTGGGGTGGGGGGTTTCTGGGAAGTATAGTCAGAAAGAGAAACATTCCCGCCTCATTAGAGAGGTTCGTCCTCCCCAAAGTAAGGCTCATGACCACACTACAAAGCAAGGTAAAGGTAAAGGGAGCAACACTGTGGTGGCTTAGTGGTTAAGATGCTGAGCTTGAAGGCTGGAAGGTTGGGGTTTGTTCCCCGAGTGTTGCATGACAGATCTTGGGGACATGAAAGAAGCCTCATTTGGGTGTCCCCTGAGTGGAGTTTCTCCAGCAAAAACCCTTTAAACCCAGATTAATTTCTGAATTTTATTTAGTAATGGTAATGGTAACAGTCCTACTTGCTCGAAAGCCAGTTGTGTCTGACTCTAAAGGTGGTGGCGACCATCTCCGTTTACAGCCAAAGAGCCAGTGCTGTCTACGTCTGCAGACATTTATGTGGACAATTGGCAGGCATGAGTAGATGTTGAGGTGCCAGAATGTTGTTACCTTTCCCGCTGAAGCAACACCTATTTATCTACTTGCAATTTCTTGGTTTCAAACTTCTAGGTCGGCAGGCACTGGGACAGGCAATGAGTGTTCCATCATGCAGCACTCGGGTATTGAACTGTTGACCTTCCGGTCGTCAAGTTCAGTGTTTTCACCACTAAGACTCTGCAGTCCATTCCACTCTACAAAGTAAGCGCGTGCGCGCACACACACACACACACACACACACACACCTACCTTTTTTTTAAAAGTGGAGACTCTCTCTCTCTCTCTCTCCAAGTTCAGTGGGATGGCTGTGTCAGTGGTTAAGATACTGATCTTGACAACTGGAAGGTCAGCAGGCCAGCAGTTCGAGACCCGAGTGCTGCACGGCAGAGTGAGCTCCTGTCATCTGTCCCAGCTTCTGCCAACCCAGCAGTTTGAAAGCAAACTATTGCAACTAGATAGATAGGTATTACTTTGGTGGGAAAGATAACAGCACTCCATGAACTTCAGCATCTTTCTTTCTTTCTTTCTTTCTTTCTTTCTTTCTTTCTTTCTTTCTTTCTTTCTTTCTTTCTTTCTTTCTTTCTTTCTTTCTTCCTTTCTTCCTTCCTTCCTTCCTTCCTTCCTTCCTTCTTTCTTTCCTTCCTTCTTCCTTCCTTTCTTCCTTCCTTCCTTCCTTCTTTCTTTCCTTCTTTCTTCCTTCCTTCTTTCTTTCTTTCTTTCTTCCTCCCTCCCTCCCTCCCTCCCTCCTTTCTTTCATCCTTCCTTCCTTCTTCCTCCCTCCCTCCCTCCCTCCCTTCTTTCTTTCTTTCTTTCTTTCTTTCTCTCTCTCTCTCTCTTTCTTTCTTTCTTTCTTTGAAGAGCCTGTGATTTTTATCCATTTCTGGACCTCGCGTGGTCTGCCATAGGTGTGGGAAGTGAAAAAGCCATCTCAGAGTTTGCCCACTCCATCTTACAGCAAACAGCAGGTCTACCGACTGGTGAGAGAATGGCCAAGTCTCTCCTGGAAAGTAGATGGAACACAAAAAAGAAACAACAAGCATCATGCTGGGTCTGAGAAAGAGTCATAGAAACGGGAAACTGGGGCAGATCCCGAAGGGCTCCGAAACGGCAAGGAAGACGGCAAACACAGGGCCAAGTCGATACAAAGCAAGTTGCTTTCATATTTGTTAATGGGAAGATTGGAGGCACAAAGAGCGCAGGTGGAGTCAGGGAGAGGTCAGGCAAACTTGTGTGGATGAGAAGCAAAGGGATGTTGCTCAAGGGAGCCTATCCTGCCTTGTGATTGCCAGTCAGCAGTTCAAGACCCAGGCACCATGTGACAGATTGAGCACCCATCTCTGTCCCAGCTCTCGGGGACCTGAAAGGAGCCTCATTCGGGCATCTCCTGAGCGGAGTTTCTCCAGCAAAAAATCCTTTCGATCCAGAATAATTTCTGATATGGAATTATTATTATCATAGCCATTTGCCCTGGAGCTGAGGGACCGTGGTGGTTTAGGGGTTAAGACGCTGAACTTGACGACTGGAAAGTCAGCAAGTCAGCAAACCCCCCTTCAACGATGCCCAAGATTGTTATTTTCCCCATAAGGAAGGCATTGTTAATGGGAGGAAGAGAAGGAAAGGAAGAAAGATTTGTATTCAGGGGTTTTCCTTTAACAGAAATTGATGCAAGCCATACAAAATGGATGCAGGCCATGCAAGTTCCACGAGTTTCTCAGCTTCCACTTCTTTTCCTGTTCTACGATTTGCAAATGCTGTCCTATGGTGAATGGGGGGAAAACTGAGCAGTAAAACAGTAAAAGCATTTTTTAAAATTCAGATGATGTAATCAGGCTGACCATTTCATTGATTCCAGTAGGGGCTGCGGTGGTTCAGTGGTTAAGAAACTCGCCTTGTTAGCTGGAAGGCTGGCAAATCAGCAGTTCGAGACCCAGGTCCTGCATGATGGATTGAACGCCCGTCTCTGTCCCAGCTCCTGCCAACCTAGCAGTTTGAAAGCAAGAAATTGCAAGTAGATAAATAGGGAAAAGATCTCGGGAACATGAAAGGAATCCTCATTCGGGTGTCCCCTGAGTGGAGTTCCTCCAGCAAACATCCTTTCAACCCAGAATAATTTCTGACACAAAATTATTATTATTATTGATTCCAGTCCTGGCCTATGAATGTTTAGGATCTTGGCTTGAGTGCCTATGTGTTTGGTTGTGTTAGTGTTGACTTGGGACCAAAGACGGCCTCTTCTCACTTCTCCTGGAACTTGGGTAGAAATCTCTAGTGAGTTTGCTAGCTATGTTCAGTCCTTTACTTCTTCCTTGTCTAGGCCAGACATGAAAGTGCCAAAATGAAGGCACCTTTTGGTGAATTCATTCTACAGTTCCTTTTGCCTGACCTAGTCTGAGAAAATTGGCGGGTACAAGTTGACCATTGCCCGGGTTACACCCAATTGTGGTTCAAAAATACCACAATCTTCAAGGCGTTTTCTAATGAACTCAGCACTTGGTGATGAGAGTCTTCTACTGATTCAGTATCTTAACTGAGAAGCAAAGATCTTCAGATGTTTGAGGGTCTTATACAGACTTCAATACATTGTTTGGGAGTAAAGATCACTAGTTGTTTGGAGGTGAGGGTGGAACATCTGGCTATGCTTCTTCACTTGAGAACCTCATGTGTGAGGAAGCATTGGATGTCTTCTTGAGCATGCCTTGAAAAGATGTAGCCATGCACACAATTGACAATTGGGTGGGCATAGTAGACCTAGGTCACTGTCCACTCCCCTGGGTGAGCCATTATTTCCCTCTTCATTACCTCTTGGAGTGACTTTCTAGGGGACGAAGTATTGATGTCTTGGGGCATTATGGTTAACACAGACTGAGTGAAGGCAACCCAGCGAAAACAACATTACAGACATGGTTCAGGGTTTTCAAATGCTGTAATGTGATTAGTAAGCCATTTACGTTATAGGAAAGAGTTCTTCATGTTGACACAATCAGTATTTTCATTTCCCCCCACTCAGCCTTGATTTGGATAATGAGAATGTTTTATTCATGCAGCCACAGGTGGGGTGGGTGGGTTTCCTATGCCATGCCCTCTCCTTAGGTTTTTAAAATTATAAATGCAATGTCTTCTATTTATAATCCCTTGCCTCCCTTCTCAAACACAACCGGAACGTGCAAACGATTCCATAATGATCACAAGTGGAATCAGAGGAAATGTTTGCATTAAAAAGCAAGAGTTTTGCAATAAACTTGTTACCATCGTCATCGTCATCGTCATCTTCATCTTCATCTTCATCATCATCGTCATCATCATCGTCATCAGTAGTATTAGTAGTATTAGTAGTATTAGTATTAGTATTTTGCTGTATAAGTACGGTCAGCCATGTTTTGCACATTCCAACTGCACACTCACACCCAATGGCCAATCCAGCTGTTAGACATCTGGGCCTCGGAGGGACCTGCATGTTTGCCTAGCAATGGGGGGAATTAAAGGAACACAGTAGAAGGGGAAGGGAGGAGATGGTGATTTGGGTTTATATATTTAAAAAAATATCTAGGAATCTTCTCAAAGTTGCAGTTTTAAAAATATTCAGGATGGAAGACGTTGAGAGACAGAGAAAATGAATCTGTAAAAAACTGAAACTGGCAGTTTTTGGAGAGGGTGCTATATTAATTTGTTTCAAAAAGAACAAAGCAAAACAGTCAGGAATAAAACAGTAACATCAAATGAAACTAAAGGAAGACTGAAACTAAGGTCACGGCACACAGTACAGTATATATATTCTGTTACAACTGCTCTCAGAGCCTCTGGGTGCAAAGAGAATAAATTACTTTGGATAATCTTTTAGTGCTCTAAAACTTTGTCCTAGTTCTTTGTTTTCTCACTCAGCTCAATTTATTAAACTTCAGTGTAATATTATTGCACCGTTAGGATTCCATGTGAAAGAATGATGACTGCATGGGCTTTGAGTGGGCAGGTCACACAACTGGAGTTTGTGCAGCCACTTCTCAGCTCATAACTCCGTTTTAGAACGGGGGTGGGAAATATGTGGCCTCCAGCTGTCGCTTCCATCATCTTTGGCCAGCACAGGTCTCCTGAAGAATAATTACAAAGCAAAAGCTGTTACCAAACAAGAGAGAGAGCTCCACTCCAAGAAATCTGTCCGTCCCACTAGAGCGGACCGGAGAGGCTCTCCGAAAATACCATCCGGAAGAGAGGCAGGACTCTCTAGCACAAGAAGGAGGGCCTTTTCAGTGTCCGCTCCGGCCCCTATGGAACCTCTTACCAACCGAATTGTGCCTCCAGGCAGAGCTGTTGCCCTTCAGGAAAGAATTAAAAAACCTGGCTGGCAAGGCAAGTGTGGGAGCACCAGTGGCGTGGTGCCCCCCCCCCCAGCTGGCTCATATAGTGCAGGCCTCTCTGCTTTTTTAGTAGCCTTTTAGCTGCCCTTTTAACTGTAGTTTTTTAAACTGTGGGGTGGAGGGTAAATTTTAGTGTTTTTAAGGTTTTAGAATTGCTATGTTTTGTATCCTTGCTATGCCGCCCAGAGTCGCTTGACCGAGTGGGGCGGCAGTATATACATTTGAAATAAATAAATAAATAAAAGCAGTTTGCAACATGAGAATGGGGGCACAGCTGTGCTAGGGTAGACATCCTTTCCCTCTGAAGGGACCGTTGTTTTTACCAGTATTCTGCCTGATCCATCTGATTCTGTTCCAAACATCAAGTCCCAATAAATTATGAGCTTTAGTAGGAAATCTCCCCTCTTTTAGCTTATTTGTGGAACAATAATTGCAGAGCAGGGACTGCAGTGGCTTAGTGGTTGAGACTCTGAACTTGACAACTGGAAGGTCGGCAGGTCAGGAGTTCGAGAACCAAGTGTTGCTTCTGTCTCTGTCCCAGCTCCAGCCAACCATCGCGGTTCCAAAGCAAGAAATTGCAAGTAGATAAATAAGTACCACCTCTTTGGGAAAGATAACAGTGTTCTGTGCCCTCCAGTGTCTAGTCCTGCCTGCCACATGTCCACGGAAACATCTGCAGATGCAGATAGCGCAGGCTTTCGAGTAAAAGCAACTTTAACCTTTACCTAATTGCAGAGTATGACAATGGCTTCTAGGAAATGATAGGAAGACAAATTATTTGCAAAGAATCGTTGCCCTTCTGTAAGTTTTATGTTCTGTTTTTCACCCCCTGGTACTCGAAGGCCATTGCTTGTAAGCCAGAAGTCTGATCGAAACAAACAGATGAGCTAATTTCGCTTGCTTAAAAGGCATCTCAGCAAAGGTCACTTAAGACGCTGATAAGATAAAACAAAATAAATGTGCAACCATCTTCTAAGTGACATTTTGGCCTTTTAGAACAATGCTTTTCATGTCATTGTAATTGGGGGGACGTAAGGTCAAGGCCCCTCTGGGATTTCACTCAATTTGCATGTAATTTCTTCCCCGGGCAGTAGAACTGTTGGGTTTCAGGATAGGAGCCGAAATCCAGGGCTTTGTTTCCATCACAGAGACGGCAAAGGAAAGAAACTGCAGAATGAGATGCTTCTTCTTGGAAAGGTAACAACATTCTGTGTACTCCGGGATCTAGTCATCTCTGCCATGTATCCATAGAAATGTCTGCAGACACAGACAGCTCTGGCTCCTTGGGTGTAAATGGAGATGAACACCACACCCTAGAGTCGGATACGGGTGGCTTTTGAGCAAGGGCGGCGGAAACCTCTCCAGACAATGTTGTTTGTGTCCATAGCAATGTCAGTCTGGCTGGAGGACTGATGCTCTCTCCCAAGGAAGCCATCCCTAGGATTACTGCTGTCAATTAATTCGGCAGTTCCCCCCCACCCTCGCCTTTTCCTGGTCCAGATGTTTTGTTATGGCTCTTTCTTCCCCATACCTCCAGTTTAACCTTTGCAAAATTGCCTGATAATGGGCTCACGGCCAGTCTTTTTCTCTCAAGCATGTGAGTTACTGCACAAATATCATTAGTTTAATTTACTTCGAGAGGTAATTCAGGGAACAGGAGTTTTGCTAGCATGGCAGGATAAATTGCCTCAGCCAACCGGCCTGACATCCGATGATACTCTGAGGCATTTACTGTAATCTGGCCCAAGGTGAAACCAGTCCTTGCCTACTTGTAGCTAAAAATAAAACAAAAAAAAAACATGACAAAGCCCAGACAGCTTGGAAGCAGTTCGTTATTTGCCTGCCACTGCAAACTGAAGCCAAGTCCAGCCATCTTTCAACGGGGGAAGAATAATGCAAATTTGAGTTGTTGTTAAAAACATCCATTCCCCACCACCACCTTTTGGAGGGGAAAATGGTCCGTTGGCTATCCAAGCAGCCGAACTGGCGTGTGAAGCTTTTTATTCCATAGAAAGAAATTAGGTTTCTGCCAACTAAATTTACTTTTTTTTAATTTTATTTTATTTCATTTGTACCCCACCCTCCTCTGAAGACTCAGGGTGGCTTTACAACTAAAAACAATTAAAACACTTACATGCAATCAAGTTAAAAATTAACATAAAATTAAATTAGAATTAAAAATTAAAATTCAAGTTAAAAACACCGAGGGGAAAGGTGGAATATTTAAAAGAGACAGGCGACCGAGTTGGCCATCTATCCCACTCCCCACACATGCCCCGCCAGCCAGGTCTTCACTCATTTCCTAAAGGGCAGCAGCTCTGCCTGGAGACGCAACTCCGTTGGCAGGAGGTTCCATAGGGCCGGAGCGGACACAGAAAAGGCCCTCCTTCTGGTGCTAGAGAGATGAGCCTCTCTAGCTGAAGGTACGACCAGAGAGGCTCTCCGGTCCACTCTAGTGGGGTGGACAGATATTCTCAGGGTGACACGATCTCTTAAGTATCCTGGCCCACGACCATGTAGGACTTTAAAGGTAATAACCAGCACCTTGAATTGCACCCGGAGGCGCACTGGGAGCCAGTACAGCTCCCGGAGAAGTGGTGAGGCATGAGCATAACATCCGCACCCCATCACAACTCAAGCAGCCGCATTCTGGACCAGTGGAAGCCTCCGAATGGTCGCCAAGGGCAGCCCCATGTAGAGCGCATTACAATAATCGAGTCTGGAGGTGACCAAGGCATGTGTGATCATGAGCAAGGAGTCCTGATCCAGGAGCGGGCGTAACTGGCACACAACACGAAGTTGTGCAAAAGCACAAGACTTTTCTACTCTATGTATAGCAGTCTGGCCAGGTTATCCTACCATGGTAATAGAGTAGACCCTACTGCCAGTGACTCAACACCGAGTGTCAGGCGGCGGTTAACTAACCCGACAACCCTAAGGACTCAAAACCTTGGGTGCTGAAGACAAAAGGGAAGGGTGGTGGTCCAACAAGTGGATTAACTCCCACTTGAATCCATCTTGATGGAGGGCAGCAGCTTCATCCATCCTGGCCTAGGACTGAGGAGGCCTTTGTGTACCCAAAGGGCTCAGGACCAGAAATTGACTCATGGAACTGGATCAGTGGTACGGGGGTCATGCTGCGATGTGGAAGGCAAATCGAAGGGCACTGCATTATATTCTCAGGACAATTTTTGTGGCTGATCACCATGAGGATCACCAATTTTGGAATCAGATATGGCCAAGAAGTGGAAGAAGTCTGTGTACAGCAGAATCCCAGTGTAAATTCTGCACGTCTTTAAAAGAAACAGCCACGAAGAACAGCTGGAAGGTTTAGTATCTTTGTGTGTGAACATGCAAAGGGATTTATCCTTCCTTTTTTTTATTGATATGCCTTGTGTTTATTTTGTAGAGGGGGACAAGGGAATAGTTATTTGGGCTTGCAAATGTAGTGTTGTCCAGGGAATATCGATGTGGTGCTTCTATTTCAAAATAATTTATAGCTCTATAAAGCTCAGCTCTGTTTTCAATTTGGATTATATGTCCCTCACCTGAGCTGGATTTCTGCCACTGAAGTTCACAGGAGTAAGAACCTGGTAAAGGATTTCCCCTAAAATGCAAACCAAATTAAACTTTAGGCACTGGATCTGGCAGTACAAAGAATTTCTGCCCCAACTCTCTCTTTAAATCACCCAGGCCTGCAAAGCTGGTTGTGTTGTGGGACCTTCTGAAGTGCGGGTCTTCCTTGACATGTCCACAGAATTATAGCCCTCAGTTGAGTCCAGAAATGAAGACATCCATTGACCCACAGGAACAAACCAGTTCAAGCAGTTGTCATCTAGCAGAGCGGCTTTTTTGTAAAGTTTATGGCTCTTGTCTGCTATTTCAAACTAAAGCTATTGGAAACTACTTGGTTCAGTTCACAACAATGGATTCTTGGAGGGAGTGTAAGGAACATCTTTTATATGGCATGAAATGGGAGGGTTTTTGTTTTTTTAATCGTCCATGTGGGATTGGCCTATTTTCTCGCTCTTTCTAGTTCTCTCTTTTTCTCTGTCCACTTTCTTCTTGAATGTCCTTGTCATTTATTTTCACGGAAGGTTGTAAATACCTGAACTAATATCTGTAACGAGAAGACAGATATCGATTGGCTAATGAAAACAATCCAATTTTCTAAGCCTTAATTGAATTCATGTGTTTTCCCTAAGTGAAATGTCAGAAGCACAAATCCATTTTAGAAGTGTAAGGGACATAATAGCCTGACTCCTTATAAGCAAGGTGATAAAGCACCGTGGTCCCCAATCTTTTCAATCTCCTCCACCATCAAGTGAGTAAGGATGTGTCTACACCAGGGGTGCCCAAACTGTGGCCTGTGGGCCAGATACAGCCCCCAATGCCAATTCATCCGGCCCATGGCCCAAACAGTTTGGAGACCCCTGGTCCTCACAAAAGATATACTTTGATCTCTTGCAATTAGCAGCTATGGAAATTGGGCATTCCCAGGTGAAACTTGGTTGAGGACTTTGCCGCCCATTCCCCTGAGCGCACTCCAACATAGGATATTGTAATGTAATATAATGTATTTTTTGTAAGCCGCCCTGAGTCGCCACGGTGAGTGGGTGGCAATATAAATTTGAACTAATAAATAAATAAATAATAAATAAACTTCCTGGATCCATCCAGTTGGCAATTTGCAGGCTTATTTCGTGTTTACTTCCTCCTGCTGCTTGGATTTGAGGAGCAGACGGCGCCTGTTCCACAGACGAGACTGGAGGAGAGGAAAGAGGAGGAAATATATTACTTGAACGCACAGCATAATTCATATCCCACAGGGCGGCTGACGGGAAGTCCTCTCTCCTGGAAATGCCACTTGTTATTTTCTCAGTTTTTATTATTTAGCAAGGGCAAGAGAAAGACACCCTGGTGGATCTTTTAATGATGGCAGAAGCCACACTGCATCTCCCTCAAGTTGTTCTAAATCTTCTTCAACAACACATTTAATTAAACGTGGCTCTAGAGTTTTGTATTAAAATCACATCAACAAATTATTAAAGGCATCTGTTGGAGGGTTTCTTGCAAGCCTTCAGTGATGTCTGCCCAAGCTCAAAAGCTATTGACTGGAACCTTCCACAAACATGGGACCTTTGCCCTTGAAACATTGTCCTCTGAATTTCTAGGTCCAATATACCAGAAGCATAACATTTCTGATCGCTGCATGTCCATTGTGCATGCGTGACAGAGGTGAATTCAAAAAGAGCTTGGTAGCCTTGAACCCTGGGCTGAGACCACCAGAATGAAACTTAACAGGGAGAAGTGCCAAGTTTTACACCTAGGTGTGTGTGTGTACAGATGCACAGTTATAAGACGGAGGATACTTAGCTCAGTAATACTAAAAGGGAGAAGGATCTTGGAATTGTTGTAGATCACAGGCTAAATATGAGCCAAGAGTGTGATGTGGCAATAAAAAAGCCCAATGGTGCTTTAAGCTGCATTAATAGAAGTCTAGTCTCCAAACTATGAGAAACCTGGAGAACATAATAAAAAGAAGAGACATCACCCTGCCAACAAAAGACTGCATAGTCAGAGCAATGGTATTCCTTGTGATAATGTATGGTTGTGAGAACTGGACCATAAGGAAACTGAGCACAGAAAAATAGACGCCATTGAACTGTGGTGTAGGACTGCAAGGAGATCAAATCAGTCAATCCTAGAGGAAATCAATCCTTACTGCTCATTAGAAGGACAACTGCTGAAGTTGAAGCTCAAGTACTTTGGCCCTCAAATGAGAAGAGGGGACTCACTGGAGAAGGCCCTGATGCTGGGAAAGGTCAAATGCAAAAGGAGAAGAGGATGGCAGAGGGTGAGATGGTTAGATGGCATTGTTAATGCAATGGGCATAGAGCTGAGCGGCCTGTGGAGGATGGTGAAGGACAGGGATGTCTGGCATGCAGAGGTCCATGGGGTTGCGAAGGGTCGGACATGACTATGCAACTGAACAACAGTCTCCAAACACCCCCAAGGTATTACTCGTTCCCCTCTATTCAGCACTAGTTAGACCACCTCTAGAGTCCTGTGTCCAATTCGGGGCAAGGGAATTTTAGAAAGATGCAAACAAATTAGGGCAGGTACAGAGAAGGGCAACAAGGTTGATCAGAGGAATGGAGACCAAGCCCTAGGAGGAAAGACTCAATGAAGTGGACATGTTTAGTCTTGAGAAAAAGGAGACTTAGATGAGATATGATGATAGCACCCTTCAAATACCTGAAAGATAATCATAAAGAGGAAGGGGAGGATTTGTTCTCCAGCAGCCCAGAGTTCAGGATGTGTAATGATGGGCTCAGACTAAAGGAAGCCACTTATAGGCCGAATATCAGGAAAAACTTCTTAATGGTTAGAGCAGTACGACAGTGGAATCAACTATCCCAAAAGGTAGTGAGCACTGGAAGCATTCAAGAGAGAATTGGACAACCATTGGTCCTATCTGCTTTGATTCAGATTCCTGTTTTGAGCAGGGAGTTGGACTTGATGGTCTAAAATTTTCCTTCCAACCCAGCGATTCTATGCCCTACTGCTCTAACTGTTGAGAAGTTTTCCCCTGAGATTCAGCCTATATCTGGCTTAATCATGTCAGTTTTAAAGTGAAGATCTTTGCACCACCCATGGGTTGGTGGTCCCTTCGGTCAAAACGTCTTCTGGCTCTTTAAGGAGAGAGGGTTTTGTATAGGATGAGTGCCTCAAAAGTTCACCAGTTCAGTTCCCATGGAAATGATGCACACCGCATTGTTCCTGTGAATAACACGACTATGGAACAGCCTGTTGTGAATTGTATTGATGCATTCTCCTTTTTTTCTGTCAGCTTTCAGGTGCCCAGGCTTTCCGCTGGTGTTGCTTTTACATCCAATTTCGCTTTCATGGTTTTATAGTACAAAGACCTTTTGTTAAAGCTCTTTTAAGGGAAGGAGGGTTGGAGATAAAAGAACCTGGAGAACCTACTCTGGGGACTTTATTGTTTTGGATCTGGCTAACTGCATTATTCCTGCTGTTATGCCTACATAGATAAGGGCCCAAATAACCAAACCACACACACACAAAAATTCTTGGCCTTCACAGGCAGAAAAGTGATAATTGGGTCCTGCCAAATGAACCACAAGAAGGTTCCTCTTGTGAGTAACAAGAGAAACTATTATGTAAGTGGATAAATTAAAGAGGTCTCATTAAACAAACCAAGAGACCCAATTCAGACTTTGAACATTACTGTGTTTGCTATTTTACAGATAAACTACCAAAGGAAGTAACCGCAGCACACACAAAACAGACATTATGGGAACTTTCGTTCTTGTTGGAGAGGCTGTCCACGCAGTTGCCTTCTTTGGCTACTTGTGCATGCTTCTCTTTTGAAAAGGGCTGCAGTGGCTGAGAGGTTAAGATGCTGAGCTTGACGACTGGAAGGTTGGCAGGCCAGCAGTTCAAGACCTGAGTGCTGCTGGAAGGAGTGAGTTCCTGTCATCTGTCCCAACTCCTGTCAACCTAGCAGTTTGAAAGCAAGAAATTGCAAGTAGATAAACAGGTGCCACTACGATGGGAAGGTAAACAGCACCCCGTCACTCTGGTGTTCAGTCATGGCCACGGAAATGTCTGCAAATGCAGATAGCACTGGTTGTTTGGCTATAAACAGAGATGAGCACTGAACCCTACAGTCAGATAAGACTGGTTTTTGAGCAAGGGTGACCTCTACCTAGAAACCATATGCTCTATTGGCACTTCATTCTCAGCTCCGGGGGCTTTGACTTCTCAGTGGTTAAGAAGTTCGCCTTGTTAGCTGGAAGGCTGGCAAGTCAGCAGTTCAAGACCCGGGTACAATACTGCATGATGGATTGACACTCGTCTCTGTCCCAGCTCTTGGGGTCATGAAAGGAGCTTCATTTGGGTGTCCCCTGAGGGGAGTTTCTTCTACAAAAATCCTTTCACCCCAGAGTAATTTCTGACACAGAATTATTATCATTATCCTCAGCTCCATCCCTTTGAAGTTTGATGGATGGGTTATTTCCTTCGATTGCTGGGCCATTAAGAGCCACCCCTCTGTCCTCTGAAACAGAGATAAATGGAAATTAACATATACAAGTGCTTCTAGGTAAGGTGAAGATAGGAAGAGAGTAAGAGTGACTCTTGGTATGTACACAAGATGGCTACATTTCTGCTACACGATGACGCTCTCAGTTTCATCCGGCACACATCACCCATGTTGTTCCCAGAGGTGGAAGTAAAAATTGGCGTCAGGGACTGGATCTGGCCCACAGGCCATAGTTTGGACACTCCTAGTTTAAGCAGAGAAAATTGCAGCTTGAAACCTATCTATTGCAAAACAGATTGCAAGGTGCGTTTTACTTCCGCTTCTGGCGGGAGGAGCCACGTGACAAGCCCACTGAACCTCCTGACCAGCCCACTGAACCACGTGGCTGGCCCTCTAGTGAAACAACCTTTACACTTGACAATATTTTCTAATCCCTTCCTTGCTAGTCTTCTGGGTCTCAGTCTTTCTCTGATTCCTTGGCTCCGGTCCCAACTTGGATTGGTGATTGAAACAAGGCGCACAGAATCTTTTCCCATCTCAGTTGTTCACTTGTCAATGTTGAAAGTGAACCATCTTCCAGGGTGATCATTTTTTTTGTTTCCTTGATGCTCAGTTTCCATCCTGCTTTGACACTTTCTTCATCCCCTCTCAATAAAAGGCGTTTGAAGTCGTCGCTGCTTTCCGCCGGTCAGATGGTGTCGTCTGCGTATCTTAAATTATTGATGTTTCTTCCATGAATTTTCATGCCTCCTTCATCTGAATCTGGTCCAGCTTTCTGTAGGACTTCTTCTGCATACAAATGGAACAGATAAGGCCATAAAGTGCCAGTGGGGAAAACATCTTGTCTTTCCCTGTTGTCCAAATGATGCTTTCTTGTCCACAATACAAGTTATGCATCAAGAAAATCAAGAGGTACTGACAATGAATATAAATCGTTTTTGCCCCTTGCCCCTAGCTTAGCGAGTCAATTAATCATAGATATGCAATGCATGAGATGTACAGTGTATTTGGAAGGTTATACAGTACTACTAACTTAGCAATGGAAATGACTCTTGCAAAAAAGGCAGCTACTATCATTAGTACAGATGGAGAAACTTAAGGCTTTGGAAGCTAAAGCTAGAGCAGGGGTTCTCAACCTATGGCCTGTGGGCCAGATCTGGCCCACAGAGTCAAATAATACGACCCCTGCTCCAGGTGCCGCTGGTGGAATCTGCCATGGACTCATTTACAGTTGTCATAAATGCATTTACAACAGGTGTAAATGAGTCTGGGCCTGGTTGCAGATGTGGCTGGCCCACCAGTCTGGCCCACCAACTGTTTGAAGGACCCCAACTTAAAACATGGCTGGCGAGGCAGGTGTGAAGCACCAATGACACAACATCCTCCCCTCACTGGCTTATATAATGATGGCCGCTTTAATTTTATCTTATTTTAATCATTGGGCATTTCTAGCAATGGGTTTTAAATGGGTTTAAGCTTTATAATCGCTGTATCTTTTAGTTTTAGAGTTTATAATTTTGTGAGCCACCCGGAGTCGCTCTGGTGAGTGGGGTGGCTATACAAGTTTGAATTATTAAATAAATAAATAAATAAATAAATAAATAAATAAATAAATAAATAAACAAACCCCTGAGCTAGAGGATGAATTAACTCATGTCATACTCAGACAGAGGGGAGAAATTCTTTCAACATAACTGAGCAGAGAAAGATAGTAGCTTATTGTTTCAATCGCTTCAAAGTACTCTCGAAGAGATTAAACCAATAAAGCTATTGCTTTATGAATCTCACAAATTGCTAGCTGCATTAATTGAGTTAGGTAAATTATCCAATAATGTTAATGAGCAAACTGATCTAGAAAGTGCAGCCACCCAAGATGTTTCCTGTGGTGGAACAAAACCCTTTGGAAAGAAATTACTCACCAGCTTCCAGACAAAAGAGAGGGGGGGGGGAGAGAACATGTCAGATAAAATAAAAATAAAAACCAAGTATTAAATAAAAAAGAGTAAAAAAAATTACCAATAATGTAAACAAGGTAGGGGAAAAAATAAGCATATAGGAAGATGAATTATTATAGCTCATTTAAACTTCTGAAGCAGAAAACTAGAAGGCATCGAAGCTTGAAAGAAAGATTAAAAAGTTAAGAAGAAATAAGACTTCTATAACTACACAATATTAGTGCCACTTCTTCCTTTAAAGGGGCTAATAATGACGTGGTGGGGCAAGAGCAACAGGTTGGCATTTGAAATGGTTACAGGATGAAGCAAAGTCAATTGCCACAAGAAATAAGTGGGTGAAAACCAATATGAACTGGAAGCTAAAATTATTTAGTTATACCCTAGTGCAGTGATGGCAAACCTTTTAGAGATGAGTGCCTAAATAAAGGAGAGGGGTAAACTCTGTGCTGAGGGAGGGAGAAAGTGCTCCCATTGGGCTGCTGGGCAGAGGGGTGGGATGAACTCTCTGCTGGGGGAAGGAGGAAGCACTCCCATTGGGCTGCTGGGCAGAGGGGCAGGGTGAACTCCGTGCTATGGCAATGGTGTGTACACCAACAGAGAGGGATGTGAACGCCTTTCTTGGCATGCATGCCATAGGTTCACCACCTATGCTTTACAGCTGCCCAAAGCAAAGAGTAATGTAAACGGCATCTAATTAACATATTACAACCTATAACTCTTTATTCACCTATCGCAACTGAAATTTTGAAGCAGGAATATTTGTTTTGCAATTGTTTATTGAATGCCTCAACTCAACTGGTAGTGCAAGAAAAACTAACAATCAAAAGACTAAAATGTTAATATTTTCTGTTATCTGCCATCCTCCACAGTCATGATGCTGAAGCACATCGAATGCTGTTACCTTTTCCGCTGAAGTGGTACCTATTTATCTACTTGAATTTTTTTTGCTTTTCAACTGATAGGTTGGCAGGAACAGAGATGGGAGCTTACTGCTCCGCGCATCACTTAGGTCTCAAACTGCTGACCTTCTGGTCGTCAAGCTCAGTGCCTTAACCAAGCACAAAATTTTGATAGTTCAATGCCAGGTTGACATAATTACAAATTTCAAATATTCTGAAGCCAAAGGTTGATGAGCAATTATGGAACTGAATCAAACCAATTAGCTCGTGATGTTATTAGAGCATCTGGAGGTGGCGTTCTTTTCCTGGTCTCTTGTCTTCAAAACATGGTAATTGTGTGGGTTGCTCTGTTTTTATCCCTCCATGTTTTTGTGTGTTGCTCTAAACCAGGGGTTCACAACCTGTGGCCCATGGGCCAGCCCTGGCCTGTGGCACCATTTCATGTGGCCCACCACACGCCATAAAATACGTCCACGTGTACAACAGCCACGGATGTGTATTACGGCAGCATTTATGGTGGGGAAACCACCAGTCCGGCCCACTCGGCTGTCTGAGGGGATGTGGTCTGACTCATAGATTAAAAAGGCTATGAAGCCGTGCTGTAAACCGATGAATCTCTCCTCACCGCAATTACAGACTGGAATGTCACAACCTTTCTTCTGTTTTATTTTTCCTCTTTTGATGGTCCATTTTATTGCAGGAAATTGAAAATTACTGATTCCAATCAGAGGCATAGTCATAAATTTCGAAGAGCAGGTGTTAGGAGTAGTACCACGGTTTGGTTTGGTTGAAGTCCAGTGAACACCTACATAGGTCTCTGGAGATGGTCTTGCTACTCTAAATAAGTAAACAGATCTTCCCTTCACAAACCTTCTCTTCTGTTGTGTAAGAAGAAAATCATCTCCAAAAATTCCTGACAGATGACCAAGCACAACAGTTGAAGCACAATCCTCCCAGGAGGCCTCTGCAAATAGCACTGCTATTGACACTTTACTCTTCACCAGGGGTTCCCAACCTAAGACCCATGGGCCGGATCTGGCTTGTGGCACAATTTCATGTGTGGGGCCCCCACCCCTCCAAGGGCATTTGAGAAACAAAATGGTCACCCCTTTGGAGATGGGACAAAATAGCCACCCCCATCATGCAAGGCAGGACAAAATGCCCGTCCAGCCCTCGAAGCTTGCTGGGAGAGCATGACCCGGCCCCCAGCTTGAAAAGGTTGGAAATTTCTGCTCTTCGTTGTCACTTTGAATGCTTCCCCTAGTATAGCTAGTCCAGTGGTTGGCAACTTGGGGCCCACGCCCCACAGGGGGGGTCCTTCAATTCCCAGAAGCCTAAGTCAGTCCATTGGCAGGTCAGTGCTTTGGGGAATTGACTTAGGCTTCTGGGAATCAAAGCCCAAAACCGAGAGGTCTGGAAATACTGGTCTAGACTCAACTTTCCAATGGAAAGTAATTTGGAATGAACAGTTGAATGAAAAAATAGGCTTCCTAGAAGTAATTTAGGGAAAAAATATATAAGCCAGTGGTTGGGAGTTCAATTCCCCACCATGCCTCCTGGGAGAAAAGCCAGCCTGTGTAGTCTTAAGCAATTGCACCATCCCAGACTGCCCCCTAGAGGAAGGAAATGGTAAACAATCGCTGCATATTTTCTCTCTAGAAAAACCTGGAAAGGTTCAACATTGGCATGAATTTGTTTAAGGTGGATCTCAGTTTGCCATGAAGTGCCCCACACTCCATGATCTCAGAGCCATCTCCTGTGGCACATACGAAATGAGACATGCAGGATTTAACACCGTGAATGCAATGGACTGCCACAGCCTTAAGGATATTATCAAGGTGCACCTTCACAGCCAGTCCATCTGGCATGGCCTCTTCCACCTCCATGACCATTGGGAATCAGAATTCCTCCTATGCTCATTTTGCCATTGGGCCTAATAGGATGGTTTCCAGTGGCATTTCCTCCACTGAGGAGGACCCTCACCCCACCTAAAGGGGCTCATTTACCCATAGCCATTGGCTCCTTTACGGAGTCAGGTTATTCACCATCAACCAACACTCGCCATTGAGTTGTTTGCTGTATGGTCTACTCCTGCTTGGCCGGGACATCCTGTACAGTAATGGAATTTTCTTTACTACAATAACTAGAATCCTTTAGTCAGCAAAAATAAAATGGAGAACAAGGGAAGACACCATTTCTATTCCCCCCCCCCCCCCCCGAAAGAGATCTGTTGAGATTCCCAACCCTGTCTTTGGCTTTGACAACATTATAGCAGCAGCACCATTAAGATGCAAATGAAAACTTCCTACGACTGATTGAATACATATGAGACAAAAGCTATTGGCAAAAATCTATGGGCTTGTTACACAGTTTGTTTAGGGAGCAGTGACGTGTGTAGGAAGAGGACTGTTAAATAGCTTGCTGTTTTAGCTGCCTTTGCAAAATGATCTACCAAAATAATCTTGGGGCAATGACAGAGAGTTAGTTATCCTCTAGGTTCCCAAACTTTTAAACCCGGGGGCCGGGTCATGCTCTCTCAGTCAGCTTTGAGGGCTGGATGGCCATTGTGCCCTGCCTGCATGATGGGGGCAGCATGATGGGGGCAGTCTGGATTTCGCAAAAAACGATACAATCGCCCTTTTACTAGGAAAATAAACGTCCCCTAACAGGGGATTTTTCTTCCACATCCTACGAGTGTGAGCAGAAGTTCATGTCTGGACTCCGGAAATTACTATCTGTCGCCAGAAGGGGAGATCAAACTTGGTTTTCACATCCATCATTTGAATTTTTATGGAATGTTCTTTTTAAAGGTCAGAAGTTGCTAATTAAGTGGGTGCACTGGGGAAATGACAAAGATGAAGCGCTTTAAGAAGTCACTAAAGAGAAATTAATCATGGGGACCAGGGATCAGCGGAACAGAGTTACTTTCCTCTACTAGTGACTCTGGACTTCTCTTCCTAGGGCCAAGACGTGGGTGGCTAATCAAATAAGTTTCTTCTAAGTTACACAAAGACTGAACCTTGTCTTAGAGAGTTAGTGGCCATATTCACCTAGAACTGCATTGGCAAATCTTGGCTTTCCATGTGTTCTTGGACTTCAATTCCCAGAAGCCCAAGTCAGCACTCACTGATCTCGAAGATACTCCTGAAAGGGACTATATGTTTATCAGTGGCATTGTGCTTAAGAAAGAAGATGTATTTATTTCAATGGGGTGTCCAGCCCAGTTGGAGCAGGGAGAATTTAATCTGCTCCTGGTTTTAGTGGAATTAAAACAGAGCTACTCATAATTCTGTGCATTATCCCCCCATTTCAGCACCTCGGACAGCTCCTTAAAGGAGATTGAACATCCCTATCAAACTCCTTTTGACTAATCCAGCCCAAGTCTGCTCTAAAGGCGAAAAGCTCTAAGAAGGGAGATCACAGATACTGGAGGCAGCTATTAGCAGCATCAGTACTGCAGACTGAGAACAAAGGGACAGGTTGGGGGCTGACCCTATCACTGAGGATTTATTATATAGCTATATCAGTGGTGGCTCAAGTGGTTAAGATGCTAAACTCGACGGCTGGAAGGTTGGAGTTTGATTCCTGGGTACTGCATGACGGAGTGAGTTCCCGTCTCTGTCCCAGCTCCTGCCAAAGTAGCAGTTTGAAAGCAAGACATGGCAAATAGATTAATAGGGACCACGTCAGTGGGAAGGTAAACAGCGTTCTGTGCACTCACTCAGGTGTTGAGGCATGCCTGCCACATGCCCACGGAAACGTCTGCAGAAGCAGACAGCACTGGCTCTTTGGCTATAAAGAGAGATGAGCACTGGACCCTAGGGTCAGATACAACTGACTTTTGAGCAAGGGCAACCTATATCAGTGTTTCCCAACCTTTGGTTTTTGGACTTCAATTCCCAGAAGCCTACATCAATTCCCCAAACCACTGATCAACCAATGTACTGATTTAGGCATCTGGGAATTGAACTCCCCCAGTGGGGCATGTGCCCCATGTTGAGAACCACTGTTGTAGACTGTGGTATAAATGCTGTGTATACTGAATTTTTCCACCTTTCCACCTCTCATAGCCCCAGAAGGATAGGTATCTTCCACATCCATCAAACCCTTGGCTTTAATGAGGCTGCACATGTTTATGCACATTGCTTGGGAAGGAAGCTCTACAGAGGCCCATGTCTTCTCATGAGGACATCAGCTCTTTGATGGCTGGTTTGAAAAGCCCTCCTGTGTCAAAGGCTTTGAAGGATTTAAGATCAAAGCCTTTGTGACTAGTTGAGGCTTGGCTGGCAAGTAAAGGGCAAATCATGTGGCTGTCTCAAGTGTCTCACTCTGAAAACTGAGCATCTGATATGAGGATCCAGCTTGTCTCATCTCTCATGCTTGACACTCATGGAGAACCAGAAATACTGAAGTATTATTCTCCCCCCAAGAAACATAAGCATTGGTTTTATTTGTTCTGGCATGTACAAGATAATACTAATCCCATGCCATCAAATCAATTTTGACTTATAGCAACTTTTTGGGGCATTCTAGGTTGAAAACAGTCAATCTAGGGAAGTGATGGTAAACCTATGACATGCGTGCCAGAGATGGTACTCAAAGCCCTCTCTGTGGGCACCCATGTAGTCACCCAGCACAGCATTTGCCCCACCCCTCTGCCCAGCAGCCCAATGGGAGTGCTTCCTCCCTCCCCCCAGCAGCCCAATGGGAGTGATTCCTTCTTCCCCTGTTCCTATGGTGGTACTTTCCTGTTCCCAATGTGTGCCACATGCCCCACAGGGGGGCAATTTGATTTTTAAGGGGGGCAATTCAAGCCTGTTTAGACCAAGTTAATGGCCTTTTAGAATTAGATGTCATGGGTTGGCATCAGGATTTTAGTGATGCTTAGGTGGGGCATGGCCAAAAAATGTTGGAAACCACTGCTCTAGGGCAGTGATGGCGATCCTTGATGCTCCAGGTGTTCTTTGACTTCAATTCCCAGAAGCCCAAGTCTTTGTACATGCAATAAACCCATTTGTGTGCATTCACAGAGACTTGGGCTTCTGGGAATTGAAGTTCAAGAACAGTTGGAGTGCCAAGGTTTGCCATCGCTGCTCTAGGGGAAACCTGGGACTGTGCAGCTTGCCCAGGTCTATGTAGGCTGGCTCTTCTCCCTGGGGGCACAATGGGGAATTGACCAACCAAACTATCCAGCTATCCAAGTATAACATAACCAATATAGTAAAACAGCAAATCCGAACAAGTGCAAAACCCTCTGGGGGTTTTTGCCAGTGTCAGAAAATTGCAAAAGTGGACAAAACATCCAAGAGATGGAGTCCCCAATTAGGTAGCCATTTTAATATGTCACAAGAAAAAAATGAAACCATTTTATAATCATCATCAGCAGCAGCAGCTTAGCACTGCAGAGCTGGAAGATCAACAGGTCTAGGCATCTGACACGAGAATTCAAGGAGGCACAGTGGAGAATTAAACTCCCAACATCTGTGTCTGCAACCAGATACCCAAACCATTGAGCTATCCAGCTGCTCCTTTATAGGGCTGTTTTGTAGTCACAGCCCACTTCCCCAGCTGCATGGCACATAACATTAAAGATGAACACTTATAAGCTAACTGGTTCTGGTTATCTGGGTTAACCAGATGAAGCGAGGTGCAGAAAACTACTCCTTTACTATTAACACTGGTCATAAACTTTCAAAAGGCTGGATAGCAAAACCTTCTCACAATGGTAAGGTCAGTTACATAAGTCAATTATTTTTCAAGATTAAAGCAAAGGACTTACCAGCGGATGTCTGTTTTAGTTAAGATAGAAGAGACCTACTTTTTCTCAAAGTTCTGATTGAAAAAGGAGGAGGAGGAGGTGGTGGAGAAGAAGAAGAAGAAGAAGAAGAAGAAGAAGAAGAAGAAGAAGAAGAAGAAGAAGAAGAAGAAGAAGAAGAAGAAGAAGAAGAAGAAGAAGAAGAAGAAGAAGAAGAAGAAGAAGAAGAAGAAGAAGAAGAAGAAGAAGAAGAAGAAGAAGAAGAAGAAGAAGAAGAAGAAGAAGAAGAAGAAGAAGAAGAAGAAGAAGAAGAAGAAGAAGAAGAAGAAGAAGAAGAAGAAGAAGAAGAAGAAGAAGAAGAAGAAGAAGAAGAGGTCCATTAAACCAATGTAACTTACGGGGGAGGTGATTTACTAAATCCCCATTGATTTAGTGGATGTACTCTGGAGCTAATTACTATACTAAACAACAGGATTTGGGCCATTATTTCTGAACAGCTCTTGAAAGCAAAGCCCAAGTCAGTACACCAGCTGATCAGAGCTTCTGTGAAGTGAAGTCCAAGAACATCTCAAGAGCCAAGTTTGAGGAACCCTGCCATGGTCAATCTTGACTGCTGCTGTTGGTGTCGTCAGTGTTCAGCATGATCTTTGCTATGCAAAGGTGGGCATTCTTTTCTTTGTGGATATAATGTTGTGAAGTAATATTGTGGCATTTCCTGGCATTTAGAATAGTGGATCATCAGCTGCTACTCGTATCCAAGAATGATTTTTTTTCCTGAGGCAGGAAAAATCCTATTGGTATGAATTTGTTTAAGGTGAATCCCAGCTTGCCATGAAGCCACCCACACACTGTGATCAAATAGCCATCTCCTGTGGCACATATGAAATGAGACATCCAGGATTTAACACCGGGACTGCAATGGACTGCCACATCCTTGGGGATATTGACAAGGTGCACCTTCACAGCCAATCCATCTGGCACAGCTTATTCCATCTCCATGACCATTGGGAATCAGAGTTCCTCCTCTGCTCATTTTGCTTTTGGGTTCAACATGACGGTTTCCAGTGGCATTTCCTCCACTGAGGGGGACCATCACCCCACCTAAAGGGGCTCATCTGCCCGTAGCCTAAAGGAGCCAATAGTGGATATAAATGTACATTATCCCACATTCGTAAGCTGGAGGGTTTCCAAAGAACTGAATCACATACAGCTACTCTACTAGGTATGCACATGGGAATCTATCTTGTTGACAAATTACTACAAGTTTAAAGCTAACTGAGTTAGAGCAGGCATTCAGTGCTGTGTGCTGAGTCGTCCTCCTCGGTAGGCAATAGCAATGATTCACGCTATTTTCTTAACTCGCAGCAATTCACCAATAAGATTAAAGCTAATTGTGTTCTGCCAATGTAAACAGCTCAATCATATTTGGGCCCTTGCATAAATTATTCACCCTGTTGGAACAATAATGATATTAGCAGCCTAGCTGCTGAGAAGCAGCGATTAATGAACCCAGTGAGTGCCTCTTAACACTGAATATTTCAGGCTCTGTTGTTGCCTCCGCAAAAATCTCCCTCCTCCTCCTCATTTCAACCAGCTGTAAACAGATGTTTCACGAAGGAGGCAACATCACAAAGCATCTGATGTGAGATGAGTTGTGGTCCTTGCTCATATCTAAGTGAAACCCTGGTGGTGCAGTGTTTGAACTGCCGCACTACAACCAAAAGGTTGTGAGCTTGATCCTGAGCAGGGGTTAAGGTTGTCTCAGCCTTCCATCCTCCCAAGGTCGGTAAAAATGAGTACTCGGCATGTTAGGGGCAAAGTGCTAATTAACTTGTGAACACTATGGGGTGGTTTCTTCTTCTTTCATGTCCTAATCAAACCTTGGACTGCCAAATTGAAGCCATGTTCTCTGCTTTGTCATTGCCCAAATGCAGGTTCTCATTGGTGCATGTTTCCGGCAGCAATTGGCAGACCAGTAATTGAGTTGGACTTTGTGTCTCTCCACATTTACACCGTGTGTTGTCGTCCACCAGCAGCCCCCACTTGAGCCTGTTGGTCTTACATTGAGGGACTCCAACCCTCAGCCTATTCAGGATCCTCCAGGTGACAGTGGGGGAGATTGAGATCTTCAGCTATATCCACCTTTAATGATGTTCCTTTCCCAGTGAGCTCCTTCCTCCATTTTCTAATTTGGTTTTGCTCTTGTGGAGCCTCAAGAATGTTTGTTCTTGACATGAAGCTCTTTCTGGATCTGAGCCAGCAGACTTGAGGCTCATATATATTCAGAGGGTGCAGAGGGTCATTTGGGTGGTATAGAAGTGTGATTGCTTTGCTTCTTTTGTTCATACCATTCCTTTGAAGTGCTTTAATAAACCAATAAATAAATCAGACTTGATGGTAGACCTAGATTGCACGTTTTGGTGACTTTGAGCACAAGGGAGGGGATTTTTTGCCCCCCCCCCCGAATAGTCAAAAGGAAGGAATCCCTCTACAGTGCAAAGATTTCCCTGCTTTATTTTGTTTTTGGTTTTTTAGCCCATCATCAAGGTCTTTTGAATAGTTCCCATCTTAGCTTTTATTTGGTTATCACCTTTCAGATTTCAGATGTTATTCAGATAGTGAATAACATCTCAAACTTTGTTCTGTTCTGGAAGGCAACTTTCCTTGGGGTGAGAAGGTGAAAGAGGCTCTCGAAGGAGAGGGGAAAACTCTCGTACCTTTTTGTTTCATTTCTTGTAAACTGTGAATCACAACAGACAACAGGCAAAATTTATTCAACATTCTTATGCCAGCTACTCTGGAGCGATATCAGAGATCCTTTCAGATACCCCAACCAGTATCTGGCAAAGCAAGACCCTCTCGTATTCAAGCCTGTAATTTACCCAGGCCACAGTATATGAATGTCTAGACTCCAGGAAATCTACTTAATGTTAAACCTGGCCATGTGACGTCTCGCCTTCTGAGGTATCATGGGCTTAAACTACCACCTCAGTGTGAGAGAATAAAGTTATAGCTGTGATAGCAATGGCTTAACTCAAGCCTGGCAAAACACTCTCTTCCTACCCCTTTCAATAAACATACTGTTTAATAAACCAGATCTTCATTTATTTATAACACAAAGGACAGTTGAAAGCATAGATCAGTGATGGTGAACCATTTAGAAACTGAGTGCCCAAACTGCAACTCATAACCCACTTATTTATCGCAACGTGCCAACACAGCAACAGGAGAGGGAGGAAGCGCTCCCATTGGGCGGCTGGGAAGAGGGGTGGATGAATGTGCTGGGGGGAGGGAGGAAGCACTCCCATTGGGCGGCTGGACAGAGGGATGGATGAACTCTGTGCTGGGGGAAGGAAAGAAGTGTTTCCATTGGGCTGCTGAGCAGAGGGGTGGGTGAACTCTGTGCTGGGGGAGGGAGGAAGCACTCCCATTAGGCTGCTGGGCAGAGGGGCAGACTAACTCTGTGCTGGGGGAAGGGAGGAAGCGCTGCCATTGGGCTTCTGGGCAGAAGGGCAGGGCAAACTCTGTGCTGGAGCGACTGCACAGGTGCCCACAGCAATGGCTCCGAGGGCCACCTCTGGCACGCGTGCCATAGGTTCATCACCACTATCATAGGTTTTCAGTAAGTTTCCAGGCTACAGATCAAAAATAGATCAGAGACAAAGATACATGTCCCTTCTCCCCCAAAAGTAAAAGAACCTGTCTATTCTAAGGAATTATTTCTCTGGTTTCTGCATCCTTTCAGCAATCTTACCCTACATCTTGAGATCCCAACTGGAACTAACCTGCAACAGAACCAAACTCCAACTAACTCTGAATCCCATCTATCACTGTATATTGGAGGCAGACTATTGCTCAGCTCACTAGCATAGACAGCCTTGTGAAAGCCTGCAACAGCTCCTATCCAGTACTATCCAACATCTGCTGATAATTCACCCCATAACAAACTGTTAGAAGCATGTCATTAAAGCTTACCACCGTTCTAGCATAAGAGAATCCATTTTCTTAGCATACTATGTATTCTAAGTAGAGTACTACAATTCCATCACAAGCTAGATGGGTGCAATTTGGCAAAGCACTTTCAATACGGAGCCAGAAGCTTCTCGTTGTACCTTTGAAAGGCTTTATCACATACAAAAGCCTGAGTAGTACAAGGATATAACAAAAATGAAATAGGCTTCTAAGTACTCCAGCCTACACATCCACTTAAGCTGGATACTTCAGGCTGTACCCCATGAAGTCTTGTCAACAAGCAGTTGTAACGTTTACATGTTGAACACAAATAATGAAGAGGGCTTTCTGTTTTCAACTTGCAGCATGATTTTTCTGTTCAAGATTCCCTTCCTTCAACCAATCTCAAAGGATCTCACATAAATTTCTTGGTAATTCACACACGGAGAGAGATACTGTACAGAGCTATTACAATTTTTGCATTGAATTGTATGTTTCCTTTGAAGGATTCATTCAAAACGGCAGAAGAAATGCTAGACCGTGTGAGATTATTAAAATTCCTATACAGAATGGCATCTTTCCTGTGCAGGATTCCTCACAAAGGGGAAAAAGAAATGCCAAGTTGTGGAATAGTGGCACTCATACCTCTGCTCCAGTTCCCCCAGTCACTTTCTGGTCCTGAACCCCTTTGGCACATAAAGTCCTCCTCAGCCCTAGGCTAGGATGGATGAAGCTGCTGCCCTCCATCAAGAGGGATTCAAGTGGAATTTAATCCACTTGGGGACCATCACCCTTCCCTCTGGACTTTGGCACCCAAGGCCGACTAGACGCAGAAGAGTATGGAACGCTGTTACCTTTCCCGCCAACATAGTACCTATGTATCTACTTGCAATTTCTTCTTATTATTATTTTGAACTACTAGGTTGGCAAAAGCTTGGTCAGACAGACACTCACTCCATCGCACAGCACTCAGGTCCCCTACTGTTGAGCTTTTTTGTGTGGGAACTCCCACGTCTCCATTTGTATCTCAAGTCTCAAATTCCAGGATTTCCTAGGCTGGAGTCAGAGCAGTTAAAGTGTCTGAAAGTAATACCTGAATGACAGAACACACTTCCTGCGGGTCTCCCTCTTCTTCCCGCTGGACCACTTGCAAGTCAGTATTTGCAAACTGGACAAAGTCTTCTAATCACAACTCAGAAAAACCAGGCAGAAATATAGTGAAGGTATCATGTTTATTTCTGGCTGAAGACTGTTATTCACATCACAATCATGGACAGTTTAATAAGATCTTATACTCTGTGAAGAAATCTAAGAATAAATATGAAAAAAGAAAAAATACTTTATTCCATTGGCCTCTGCAGACGGCTGATATATATATTTATATATTGGTATAGATATATCTTACTTTTTTTCCTTTCAAAACATACTTTTGATTTCATGTCGAATATATAGACTTTATCTCCAAAGGGTAAAAAAATCCATCTAAGTCTTGTTATTCACCACCAAATCATAATAAAAAAATGTAACATCCGGTCATCGTCCAAAGCAAAGCTAAACATTAATGATGCCGCACGGGAAGTGCTCAATGTCCTAGAAAGCATCACATCCGTTGGCAGAAAAAAGGCTCTTCCTTGTAGAAGAAATATCCGTGGTTGAGTTAGTTCAGTGGATTTTACTGGTTCTTGAGGCTGTAAAGTGAAAGAGAGAAACAATGAAAAAAAAACCTCACTGAGATGCTCTGCACAAATAAGAAAGAGAAAGCTCGGGTTGCATTTGCTTGAATTCATGGCCAACAATGGATGTAGGAAGATTCTGGGAAACACAGGCTAGAAGTGAGTAAATTTTCCTAGCTATGAGTAAGAATTGACGAACCCATCATTTGCCCTGGTGGCGCAGTGGTTAGATTGCTGCACTACAACTGAAAGGTTATGAGTTCGATCCTGACCAGCGTTCAAGGTTGACTCAGCCTTCAAGGTTGACTCAGCCTTCCATCCTTCCAAGTCAGTAAAATGAGTACCCAGCACGTTCGGGGCAAAATGCTAATTAACTTGTGAACTGCCCAGAAAAGGCACTGAGCACTATGGGACGGTATATAAGAGTGATTGCTTTGCATTTGGAGGATTTTATCACCATTGCTTTCCCCTCCCCAAATGTCAGGTTCTTCCTGTCCCACCCAGAAAGAGAAAAACGAATTTTGGGACCTCTCTTCAGAAATTAAAAAATTGCATTTACCGTCACTTAATACATTCAATGGTTATTCCTATTCTCAGCATGAATAGAATTGTATTGGATACCTTTCTGCTGTGTACCTATTGAAACCGGCTCATTTACTGGTCTGCCAATTACGGCCTGAAACTAAGTGTGGTCCAGAGTATTCAGACGTGGGTTACTTTCACTTCTTCTAAAAACATTTAATGGGGGGAAAAAATCCCCAAAGCCAGCTCATTTGCTGGTCTGCTGATGACTTCCAGAAACATCCAAACTTAAGTTTGGCCAATGAGAAATACAAGAAAGTGGCTTCGTTTGGGCAGTCCAAAGTTTGATCTATACACAAAACAAGATCTATTGAAGGGTCCACAGGGAAAAAGAAAGACAAGAAGTAGAACCCTAATTTAGAACTACAAATGTGATTCAAAGGCAGTTTTTATTAAAGATTAAGTGTTCAGTGGGCAGACCTTGATGGGGTCCATAAATGCCCAAGATTCATTGATAAATGAAAATAGTTTTTTAAAAATTGGAATAGTAGCCATGTTAGTCTGTGTTTCAGGCATATCAGAGAATAAGCAAAACAAAGCAAACAATGATGAAGTGGACTTGATCCACGAAAGCTCACATTGAAATATAACAGTTAGTCTTTAAAGTGCTACAGCGTTTTTGTTTTGTTTATTCTCTGATATGCCTGAAAATAGTTAGTTTCACCCAGACTACTCCTTTTGAACATTATGCTAGGCTAGGGTTCTCTTAGGGAAGGGCTGGTCAGACTTTTTGGATCGTGGACTAGTCACATGGTTCAGCGGGCCGGTCAGGTGGTTCCTCCCACTGGAAGTAAAATGGTCCCCCGCATGTGCAAAATGCCGTGGGAGCATTTTACAGCAGCATTTTGTGAATTTGCGGGCATGTTTTACTTCTGCTTCTGGGAGTGGCGTGGGCGATGTGGGCCGGATGATTTGGTGTCATGGGCCAGATTTGGCTCATGGGCTGTAATTTGGCCACCCTGTCTTAGGGGGTCTTGGAGGGTTTGCAGTGGATTTCCTGTTACCTATTACATGATTCTTTGGAAAGAGATCTAAAAGGATCAGTTGATGAGTGAACTATAGGAACTGAGCTAGAGTCACCTACCCTCCAAATGATTAACACGGCAAATGTTTTATTTCGTGTCACACACAGAAACAATTTAATCAGTCAATCAATGCACCCTAAATACCATAAAGATCCACAATCAAACTCAAGGATGTTCCAACTGTGCATTAAGTACATCGAGATAATTATTTTCCCTTTACCCCCCCAAAAAAGGAAAGATGAGAACTTTAAATCTCATGATGACAGAAATATTACTCCCTTCCCTTTCAGAGACAGGGTAATTATTCCAACTCTTCCTAGCAGTACAGGAGTAATGATAAATTAAAATGCCTTTTAAATCCCAGCTAGTTTTTATTATTCATCCACTGGAATTATTACTTTGCTACAGACCTCTTTTTTTCACATATTAGTCATTACTTGGCACAAAGCAGAAAGCACCCAGAATCAACTTGGGGCTATTAAAAAGTATCACAGCATTTCATGTCCCCCTCTCCCCCCCCCCAACTTTTTTGAATTAAAAACTGATGTGCTTTACGGCACATTAACTGTGGGGAGAAAGAAACTTGAGTTTATCTTCAGAATATGTTCTGGTTATTCGGTAGACTTTGGGCTTTCAAAAGAAAAGGAAGAAGTTGGCAGTGGAGCAGAAGCGTAGTGTGCCTTGGCGGGGCCCCGTATAAAAATTTGTTTGGGGGCCCTTAGGAAGGGTAAAGATTTCTCACAAAAGAAAAAAAAATGCATAAAATTAAAAGAAATATTTATTCATCATAATTATCTATCAATAAACACTGCTCTTTGTCCGTGGTTTATCATCGTATCATCGTATCGTATGTACATTGATTATTGTGGGATTCCCCCGTTGAAGTAAATGACTTAAACAGGGAAATCCCGCAGCCCGCGATATCTGATGTAGGGTGTTGCCAACTTTTGAACGCACACTTTTCGCGGGAAAAAAAGAAATTGCTTTTTTTGATTTTTGTCATTTGTGAAATAAAAAAAAATTGGGAAGTTTTTATTAATTTTTGCTTACGCATGTTGGGGGCCCCCGGGGCCCGGGGCCCCCGTATAATTGATACGGCAGATACGGCGGTAGCTATGCCCCTGCAGTGGAGGGAATCATTGCTTGAAAAGAGATGCCCCATCTGAGGGGCTCAGGCATTCAGAAAGAACGAGGCTTCCGTGGCTTTGATGCTCCAAATGAGAACATGGGCTAAATGGATGCCATGGAGGGAATCTAAGAGAGGTTGGAAAGCAGCTCCTAATTCACGGCGGTGTAGCCTCACTCGAGAGAGATCAAAGCTTCATTCCAAGCAGATCTTAGCCCAGAGAACTTCAGGGTCATCTCAGAACAACTGCATTCATACATCAACATGGGCAAAAACCTTGCCAGCTATATTTTGGGGTGATTTCCACTTACGATTTCTTGTCATTTATTCTTCTAAGCAGATATGTGAGTTCTGCCGACATAAACTTTCTAAGCCAGCGAGCTACTTAACAGTTAACAGAGAACAGATTTTACTTGTTATAAAGCAATGTCTTTATAGAGTAGACCATACGGAAAGCAACTCAACATCAAGCATCAGGTGGCAGTTAACTAACCTGACAACCCTGAGGACTAGCGGCCTTGGCAAAGTCCACACAGAAGGGTGATGGTCCCCAAGTGGATTAAATCCCACTCGAATTCATTTTGAAGGAGAGCAGCAGCTTCACCAATATTGGGCTGGTTCTGAAGAGGACTTTGTGAGCCAAAAGGGCTCAGGCCATTGTATTATATTCTCAGGACAGTCTGCAGATGTTTCCCTGGACATGAAGCAGGCAGTGCACATAATGCTGTTTACCTTCCCACCGAAGTGGTACCTATTTATCTACTTGCAATTTCTTCTTTTTGTACTACTCAGTGGGCAGGAGATTGAAGCTCACTCCATCGTGCAGCATTCAGGTCTCAAACTGCTGACCTGCCGACCTTCCAGTCATCAAGTTCAGCTTCTTAACCACTAAGTCGCTGCAGTCCCTTACAAGCAATCTACTGCTGTCTATTATCTCCTAATAGGAAGATACATCCCGTGTGGTGCTAAATTTGGAAGCGTCCTTCATCCTAACTGACGTGGCACCACCACCACCCCCAACAAACTTCCAGATTTGGCTCTATATGCCACCCAACCCAGCTCAGCTTTTTCCATTTGCTTTTGAAACCCAAACACCGTCAGAGTGAGCGATTAAGATGAGAATGGGATCACAGGACGAAAGTGGCATTTTCCGCAGCTTGAGAGAGAGAATATTTTGATTAGCTCAGCTTTTGGGATGACAAAGGAGCCTATGTTAATAAATACCAGCTTTAATTAGGCATCCGGGCTCGTGGTCTAAATGAAGCCAACATCTATTCTACTGCATGTCAGAAGAGCACCCTTTAAGACAATGAGGCTCCAGCTGGAGTTTTATTTATTCTTTATTTATTAGAATCAAGATGATTGTTCTTTTTACAGAGCTTTGAAATGACGCTTGTTTGGAGAAGTCCCTAGAGTCCTGTCTGATTGATGATCTTGGGGGGTTGTAGTTAAAGACAACCCAACGATACTGAATTCTGATGATAAAAACACCTTTGTTGTGACACTAAGAGTCTTTGCTTTCAAGAGCTGTTCAGAAATGATGGCCCAAGTCCTGTTGTTTAGTATAGTAATATTGCATAATGAGTCAGAGTATTCTATACTTTATGTTGTTCCTCATGATCTGCCCAAGGTACTGGAGCTTTCTTTGCTTAGTGGTCTTCAACGGTTCTTGTTCTTTATCCATCCAGTGCAACATTTTTAGATGATTCACAGGGTCAGCCCATGATATCCTTAGCAGCCGTCTGTAGATCCACATTTCAACAGCTTCATTTTTATTTTCAGATGCATTAGTCAATGTCCAAGCTTTGACTCCATAGAACTGTAATGATGAACCTTGGCACTAAACCTAGCCCTAGCCCTAGCCCTAGCCCTAGCCCTAGCCCTAGCCCTAGCCCTAGCCCTAGCCCTAGCCCTAGCCCTAGCCCTAGCCCTAGCTCCGCCACCACCCTCGCTGCTACCAGAAGCAGAAGCCGATGTGTTGATGATAGCCGTAAAAGCGCCCACTCATGCGTAAAATCGCCGTGCCTGCTGTAAACACTGCCATAAATGTGCCTGAAGCTGTCGTAAATGAGTTTATGACAGCCACGGACGCATTTTGTGGCACTGTTTCTGGAAGGGGAAACCATGTGACTGGCCTGCTCAGCTATCTGGGGGACATGGGGGGCCAGCAACATAAAAAGGTTGGGAACCCATGTTCTAAACCTGAGTTAAGTTCAGATTTCTTTTCCCGGCCTCTTTTTTTTGCCCTCTGTAGTTGGGACTCAGGCGCTGGCTTTGTCAGTGGTGGACCGCCATCAGAAGAAATGCTGTAGGTTGCCCCAAGATTTCCTTCCATCACTCTGAAGCGTGTGTGTGACCCCATTAGGGGAGCTCCATGTTAACTCCTGCCATCCACTGAGTGCTGGTCTCCATGGAAACCAAGCCATTGCGATAATTACAAACAACACCCTCAACAATAGCATGCCATCTATGTTCCCCCCTTGTCTCACTCAGCTTGCTGGATTTTGTGTAAAAGTGGGGTGGGGGTGGGGGAGAGACAAGGCTACTTCATTCCCTACTCAACCCCCACCAAGAAGAGCCGATCGCACAATGTCACAATCATCTCTGCTGGCATCTCTAGCCCATAATTAAAGTTGTTATCTTTGTCCCCTGCTACAGATGTTTTGGAGAATATGGACACATTTAAATGAGAAAACTGGGAGATGGCCTAGAAGTTCATCATAATCCTGCTATTTGGAGGGGGCAGTGGAGGAGAGTACTGGGATGGTTTTTCCAAATATAGCATGAATACACAAGAAGAATGTTGTCAGAAATACACACACACAACACTAGTCTTTAGTAATTCTGGAATAAATCAACCCCAGTTCTTCAAAACCTCCAAACTGATTTGATATAATTTAGCCATTCAGTATAGGCTCCATAATAGGTATGGACTATTCTTCAGATGTGTTAGAGAAGACCTTCTTCTTCTTCTTCTTCTTCTTCTTCTTCTTCTTCTTCTTCTTCTTCTTCTTCTTCTTCTTCTTCTTCTTCTTCTTCTTCTTCTTCTTCTTCTTCTTCTTCTTCTTCTTCTTCTTCTTCTTCTTCTTCTTCTTCTTCTTCTTCTTCTTCTTCTTCTTCTTCTTCTTCTTCTTCTTCTTCTTCTTCTTCTTCTTCTTCTTCTTCTTCTTCTTCTTCTTCTTCTTCTTCTTCTTCCTCCTATTCCTATTCCTATTCCTATTCCTATTCCTATTCCTATTCCTATTCCTATTCCTATTCCTATTCCTATTCCTATTCCTATTCTTCTTCTGCTGAACCACGTGACCGAGCAATGGCCCAAAAAGTTTGGGGGGGCCCTGCTACAGAGGATAACGATAAGATGCTGATTTTGCTTGTCTGTCATTTCCAAGTGGTGCTTACATCTAGATGTATCCTGGAAGGAGGACAGACCTTGGGCAGCCGAAAGTCTCAGGGAAGGGACTCAACAGGTTTTATGGGAATTCTCTAAGGACATATTTAGCCTATGGAATGAAATGTCCCAGCTATGATGTGGGTCATGGTTTTTCAAGTGTCATGACTTTATAACATGTCCAACTCTTAGGATGTCCCTAGAGTTGCTTAGGATGAAGGCATGATCCCTCTGGACTAAAACATGAGTTTGCGATTCCAGTTGCTCTCTGAAATCATTCCAGGACATCTGCCCAACAATTACCGATGCAATTCACTTCTCTTAATGAGAGGGGAGGTCTCCAAAGTTGTGGGTGACTTCATTTTTACAGCACCATCTCCGCTGAGCTGTGGCAAAGCCAAATCTTAACCTCTCGTGGTCCTTCTAGCCCTTGTCTTGTTGGTGCGCTGCCAATTCAATTCATGACATCAAATCTGTTTTGATAATATTAATGAGAAAATAAATTGGACTCGTATTAGACATCCCTCTCAGACGTGTTGCCAATCAAGGCCTCCATCTGCCTGTTGGAAATGCAAGAATTTGAAGGATGAGTTAAGAGATAATATCCAGGCGGATTTAGCCTGGGCAAAGAGACAAGATCAAGGCTTAGGGTGGAAGATTTTTCTCAAGGGGAATAAATTAGACAGGATGTACTTTTTAGCTCCTGCATTCCAAAGTTGCTGAATAAGTTGAATGCTTAGATCGTGTCTGAGACATTATCTCTAAAGTAGACTTGTTTGATGATGAGAGAAACTCATCAGTGGTTAAGCTGCTGTCCTGTACCCAAAAGGTTGTGAGTTCCCCTTGTGGGTCGTGGGGCCCACTTTGGGAACCACTGCTGTAGAGGGAAAGAGAACTGGTAGAATAGTATCGTGAAGGCATGGCCAGAAATAAGGAAGCCCATGCCGCAAAGTTTGGTGCCATGTTTCACTTGTTTGGCCCCAGCATAATTCTGAGAAGGTTTGTCCAGCTTTTCTGTATGAAAGCCCTTGTGACAAATTTTCTTAAGTGCCCTGGTGGGTCAGGGGCTAAAGAATAGACACCCTTGAGCTGTGGTGCTGGAGGAGACTCTTGAGAGCCCCCTGGACTGCATGGAGATCACATCAGTCTGCCCTAAAGGAAATCAACCCTGACTTGTCCTTGGAAAGACAAATACTGGAGCTGAGGCTCAAGTCCTTTGGCCACCAAATGAGAAGAGAGGACTCACTCGAGAAGGCATTGATGCTGGGAAAGATTGATGGCAGAAGGAGAAGGGGCAGCAGAGGATGAGGTGGATAGGCGGCATCGTTGACGCTGTGGGCGTAGATCTGGGTGGACTCCGGAGGATGGCAGAAGACAGAGGAGCCTGACGTGAGGTTGGGTAAAATCCTGCCAGCCGAGCAATGTGTCTATCCAGGAACAGAGACATTTTGTTTATAGCTGGGCAGATATCGTAATGTTCCCAGTGCCTGCCATGGCTGGCAATATTCCCACTAGTGTACATGCCCTACTTTGACTTTTGTAGAGGATGTGACGCATAGAGTGTTTCTCCAGGGCCAAAGTGGGATTGGTGATGAGCACATCACTGGTCCATGCCAAGTTTTCTCTCCTCCACCATCCCATCAACCCTGGACTCTGGATGCTCAGATCTCTACAGCTTGAAGGTTCAAGAATCCTTGTGCTTCCAAACAACTTTGCACAGATCCTCAGCCTGCAGCTGAGAGGCAGAAGGAACCTCTTCCCCCTCCACAGAGAGAATTTGCTGAAATCCCACCCACCCCCCTCCAGTTGCAAAGAATATTTTACAAGAAGTCTGGTGGGAAGTTCATTTAGATGTTTTGCAACCCTCCTTATTCATGGACTACAGGCATGGAACCAGTGCAAGACGCCCAAGCAACGAATAATGAGTTGCAAGGAATGTGGCACTTTTCTCAGATGAAAGAACAGGTGAAGAATGAGGAAGAAGCAAAACCAGGGATAAAAAGGGAAACTTGGAAATCTATCTGATGCATGACACATAACAACATCTTCAAGCTGGTCCACTGAGCCATGGAGTCGTCTCCTCGCTTTCAAAGGAGGAAACACCCCTTGCTTTTAAAGCTATTTCTCATCTAAAAATCAAACTTTGCCTTCTTTCAGAAACACTGAAACTCAGCTTCTCATCTGATGGGTTTTTGGGGAAGTTTCACAATTCCTTGAGAGTTGAGATGCTGCCTTGAGATGTGGTCATCCCATTTAATCCCTAGCTAAGGGACTGCAGTGGCTCAAGTGGATAAGATGTTGAACTGGAAAGTGGGAGGTCAGCAGTTTGATTCCCGAGTACTGCAGGATGGAATGAGCTCCTGTCTTTGTCCCAGCTCCTGCCAACCTAGCAGTTTGAAAGCAAGAAATTGCAAGTAGATAAATAGGGACCACTTCGGTGGGAAGGTAAACATCATTCCGTGCACTCCGGTGTCTAGTCATGCCTATCACATGACCACGGAAATGTCTGCAGAAGCAGACAGTGCTGGCACTTCGGCTTTGAAATAGAGACGAGCACTGAACCCTAGAGTCAGATATTACTGGCTTTGGAGCAAGGGAAACCTTTACCTTACTAAGGGGTGGAGGATGGGACTGTGGTGCCTTAGTGGTTAAGAAACTGAAGTTGACAACTAGAAGTTCAGCAGGTCAGCAGTTTGAGATCTGAAATACTGCATGTCAGAGTGAGGTCCTGTCTCTGTCCCAGCTTCTGCCAACCTAGCAGTTCAAAAGCAAGACATTGCAAGTAGATAAATAGGTACCACTCCGATGGGAGAGGTAATCATGCTCCGTGCACTCTGATGTCTAGTCATACCTGCCACATGTCCATGGAAATGTCTTCAAATGCAGACATGGCTGGCTCTTTGGCTGTAAAGAGAGATGAGCACTGAACCCTAGAGTCGGATACGACTGGCTTTCGAGCACGGGTGACCTTTTCATTTATATTCGTTTTATTTAAAGCACGTTTTATGCTGCTCCTCGGGATGCATAACCGCCTCTCAAGATGCCTCGCTTGAGAAACAATACATCACACAGTTGTTTTAAAAATAAATCATAGACAGTTCCATCGTTCTTCTCTGATGTTCCAGATTCTCTTGTCTTAGACTTTATATCTCTGACTATTGTAAAGAGATCAGCCTACAACTCTGCAAAATAAATAAATAAGTGATCTCTGGTTGGGGGGGATGAAACACATAAATAAATGCCATGCCTGCTGTTCTTTTCCTCCTGGAGTGCTAGAGAATTCTTCCGCCAAACGCACGCCATTACCCGAATTTGGATCAGCAGATTTTCTCGACTCCAAAAGACACAACAGAAGAATCAACAAGGAAAGGAAGAGGGGTGATCAAAGCCCACTGCTGTCTGCAAACGGGCCGGGTGAAGGATCCCAAATTGTCGCTTCTAATTAAATTTGCAAACGTTCTGGCTGATGAATTTGATAATATCACGTTTCGCAGCTATATTAGACGTCTTAGGAGGCGCTCGCAAACTGTAAAGGGTAATGAATAAGTGATGAGGGATTATGTTTGGCTGCGCTGATAAGAATGTTAACCCTAAAGAAAACAAGCAAGAAGTAGACAAGTTATCTTTTGATGGAGTAGATGGGCCACATCCATTAGGTGTTATCTTCACATCTGTTTATTCATAAATATGTTCTCTCTCCTCTCTCTCTTTTTGCACAGATTAATATCTTCTTATTTAACCCATTTAAACATTCATATTTAAACCTTCTCGGGTGGCTTAGTGGTTAAGAGACTGGATTTGATGACTGGAAGGTCAGCAGGTTAGCAGTTCAAGACCTGAGTGCTGCACGACAGAGCGAGCTCCCACCTCTGTCCTAACTCCAGCCAAACTGGCAGTTCAAAAGCAAGACATTGCAAATAGAGGTCAGCAGTTCGATTCCCGAGCACTGCAGGATAGAATGAGCTCCCGTCTTTGTCCCAGCTCCCGCCAACCTAGCAATTTGAAAGCAAGAAATTGAAAGTAGATAAATAGGGACCACTTTGGTAAAAAGGTAAAGCTTTCCCTTGCTCGAAAGCCAGTCTTATCCGACTCTAGGGGTCAGTGCTCATCTCTGTTTCTAAGCCGAAGAGCCAGCGCTGTCTGCTTCTGCAGACGTTTCCATGGTCATGTGGCAGGCATAACTAGACACCGGAGCGCATGGACCACTTTGGTGGGAATAAATAAATAAATAAATAAGGTAAACTGCATTCCGTGCACTCCGGTATCTAGTCATGCCTGCCACATGACCATGGAAACATCTGCAGAAGCAGACGGCATTGGCTCTTCAGTTTTAAAACAGAGATGAGCACTGAACACTAGAGTCGGATACAACTGGCTTTCGAGCAAGGGAAACCTTTACCTTTACCTTAAATAGGTATTGCTTCACTGGAAAAGGTAACAGTGTTCCATGCACTTCAGCATCTAGTCATGCCTGCCACTTGACCACAGTTTAAGACCCAAGTGTTGTGTGATGGAATGAGGTCCCGTCATCTGTCCGATGCCTGCTAACCTAGCAGTTCGAAAGGAAGAAATTACAAGTAGATAAATAGGCACCACTTCAGAGGGATGGTTACCAGCATTCCGTGTCTAGTCATGCCTGCCACGTGTCTCAAACTGATGACCTGCCAACCTTCCAGTCATCAAATCCAGTGTCTTCGCCCCTAAGGCATCACAGACCCACTCACACACCCCGTTGGTTGTTGCTGTCCAACAAATGAATGCTCTAGTCCAAATTATAGGATAGTGTTTGGGTACATTCAAACACCAATGTTGCTTGGACAGTGCATATTTGAATTCATTTATGCATGGACAGCAGCCAGGGATACAAATTTAGTTCATTACCTAGACTAGGATACAATCAGATGCAGTTTGGCAGTCATAATAGCTGACATTTCTTATACTTCTTACACTAGGATTCCAATTTAAGCCAAGTTAACTTTTTATAAGCCTGGCTCTCTTTTCTAAAGCACTTGCAGCCTAAGGGATGTGAAAAAGAGCGAGAGAAAAGTCATTTGCATGATTGAAAGAATGGAAGCCATAAGAAATTCAAGCGGAAAAGTTTTGGTCAGGCCCTTTCATTTGCACAGATACTGGCAAAATGTTCAGAGGAAACTTCAAAGAGAAATACAGAATGCCATTAAGAAAACAAAGGTTATTTCTTTGAAGGAGAGGAGAAAATGGAGCACATAACTAGCTGCCTTCTAGCTTTCCGTTTATATCAAGGGTCCCCAATCTAAGGACCCTGGGCCGGATCTGACGTGCGGTGCCATTTCATGTGTCCCCTCCACCTCTTCCAAGGGCATTCAGGAAACAATATGGCCACCCCCTTTGAAGCTGTTGGGACAAGATGGCCACCCCCTTCATGCAGGCAGGACAAAATGGCCGTCCGGCCCTCGAAGCTGACTGAGAGAGCGTGACCCGGCCCCCGGCTTCAAAAGGTTGGGTTTAGAAGAGGGAAGATAAACCTTTTTCAGTTGAAATAGACCAGTAGAAATAGGCCTGGTGACAAAACGGACGGGATCCATCCACAAAATGTGATAATTTTGTTTTATCAACATTGTTATCAACATTACCATATTACCCTTCTTATTTCTCAGAACTGTTGCTGCAGAGAGAGGCATCAAATAATAAAGACCAAGCATTAAAAATAAAGTATGTGAAGCTTGCAGGCCGGGAAACATGTTCTTGAAATCATTGTGGTTTGAATTTCAAGAAACAAGTTAGTAAGGTCTCCGTGCAGAAGTGCTTCGAATATGGATTTAAAGAGAGACTTTTGCTCCTGCCTTGTGAGTTTTAGAGTTGTTTTCTGGGATGTTTATCTTTTATTTTTTCCCCCGGATGAGTTGAAATAGGAGATTCTTTTGCTAGCACAGCAGTAAACTGTCTAAAGAATACTACCATAACTGCATCAGACATTGTTTGTCACTGCGGTGGCTCAGCAGGTAAGAAGCTCGCCTTGTTAGCTGGAAGGCCAGCAAGTCAGCCATTCGAGACCCGGGTACCGCATGACGGTTTGAGCGCCTGTCTCTGCCCCAGCTCCTGCCAGCCTAGCAGTTCGAAAGCAAGAAATTGCAAACAGATAAATACGGACCACTTGGGTGGGGAAAAGATCTTGGGGACATGAAAGGGGCCTCATTCAGGCATCCTCTGAGTGGAGTTCCTCCAGCAAAAATCCTTTCAACCCAGAATAATTTCGGACATGAAATTATTATTACTGGCAATGCTAGATGTTAAAGATGATAAACTCGTCGACTTTTAAAGCCACCCTAACCCAGTGGAAATGTGGTTGAATAGGCATATCAGAAAACAAAACAAAACAAAATAAACAAAATAAAATAAAAATAAGTAAAATTAAAAAATAAAATAAAATAAAAAACACTGTAGCACTTTAAAGACTAACTGCTATAGTTTTATTGTTAGCTTTCGTGGATCAAGTCCACTTCATCAGTCAAAGAGTGAAACTTACAGGCATGTTCTTTATACACCAAATTCAGGGGCTCTAAGGGAGAAGGGATGTAGTCAAGCAAGATGACAGACAAGCGAGCACAACAACACAGCTTCACACAGCCATTAGCAACAATAGATTATTCAGATAAACTCTAAATGACTCCCTTTCAATCTCAAGGTTGCTGAGAAAGCCCATTATGGTCTCTGATCGACTTGTGACCTGCATGTCAGGGGGGGGGGGGAAACACCTGTACCTGGTTTCTTTCTGTTTTACTTAAGAGAATTGGCAGGAAAGTTGTAATATAAAATCATATAGCAATCTCTGTATGAAATTTGATAATGTCCCAGAAACCCTTCACTAATATTTAGCCCCCTGTGATGGGTATCTAACAGATGGATGTATTTGATTTCTGCTGTCTCCTTTTCAATCCTAGTTTTGTAATTTCTCTGTTCCAGAATTGCAACTTTCAGGTCTTGGATAGAGTGTCCAGTTAGATTGAAGTGGTTTGAGACAGGTTTCTCCGTGTTGCCATTCCGGATATCTGATTTGTGTCCATTAATTATTTTGCGTAAAGATTGTCCTGTTTGTCCTACATAAAGCAGTGATTCAAACTCAACTGCTTAAGAATATATAGCTCACAGCCTGGCTAGTCAGTTCTATCAGTTTTGATTCCTGCCATAGTTTGATGTCAAAAAGAATATGGGATGGAGAGGGGAAAAGGTATGACAGTGAGGTTTGTAAAAGACTAATAGCCTTACTTACTTGGTCTGATGTTTAGAGCCCTTCAGGTGTGCGTGATACTGTTCTATTGAGTTTAGTGTGACACTGCAGATGGTACAGGTATAACTCCGTTTCAGCCCTGTGGACAGAACACAACAGAATTAGTGGCATTCTGTTATATCACCATAGCATCCAGTTATGTGCTGCGATCTCAAGAGAAAATGTTTATTATGCTAGTTATGCTGCAGCAGGGAGGGGGCAGCAAGCATATTGCGTTATTTTGCGTTTATGGGCTCATTTTTGCATTTACATCCTTTTTTACTCTTTCACTAATATTCTACCCCATCCAACATGCTAGACAGGGAAAACGAGAGAGATGCTATAGATTTGAGAACAAAGCAACATTAAACTTCTTTGCTGGCAACAATACACCTCCCCCCCCCCTTTTCTTTCAGATTTGGCAAATGGATTCCTTTGTGTGTTGTTGGTTTTTTTTTAATTTTCTTTCAAATGAAGAAAAAGACATACACTTCTTCAAAAACATGCCACAAGGCTAAATTTCAGAAGTCATCTGCACACACAAAAAGTTCACTTGCGGAAACGTCACACTGGTCTTCAAATTTACTCCCACAAATTTTTACATCACCCAATTGTATGTCTATAACGAGTGGCGGGGTACGAAACATGCAGCCACACACTGTGCACTGAACAGGGTGTGGAGGGTGTGGTTGAGTTTGACCAAGCTTTCGTGTTTGTTGCTTAGTCTCTTCATGTCTGTGGCATTCTCCTTCGAAGTAACCGGTAGAAGTAGAGGTGGTTTGGCACCAAATGTGGGTGATCTTTGGTCGCTGCCTCCCAAGTTTGTGGGTTTATACCTGACACCTTCATGGTTTGTTCCAGCTGCTCCTTATAACACATCAATGGAGCTCCGCCAGGTCTTGTACGTGAGCTAAGTTCCCCATAAAGAATTTGGCGAGGAAGACTGGAACCATCAATATGGCAGATGCTGCCCTATCCATCTAAGACCCTATCCATCTGGCCTATGATGGAAGCTTCAATGATGTGTAGATTCTCCTTCTCAAGGATTGCAATGTTGGTAACATAGTCAACCCACTTGATGTTCAAGATGGATCTTAGGTTCTGTTGGTGAAAGCGCCCAAACTTTTTGATGTCTTGGTGATAGAGGGTCCATGTTTCCACAGCCATACAGTAATGCTGAGATAACAACAGCTTGGTATGCCATGAGCTTAATCTGGATTGTTAAATCTTTGTTGGAGACCCGGTGTGATAGATGTTCAAAAGCAGAATGGGCAGCACTGATCCCCTTTACCACATGCTGTTCACAGGTACAGTTTTCAGTCACCAGAGACACATCCATCAACAGAGAAAATAATGACTTTAAGACAACGGTGGGATATAATTCTACCTATCAAGCGCATCACATTTTCCCAAAGCACAAAACTTCCTAATCAATTTTATTGTGTTGATTATTATTTATTTTATGTGTAAGGTGTCATTTTATTTATTTTAAAATAAATACAATGGATTTACAACAACGAGTCTATTTACTTTCATTCAGACAATTGTGTAATGGTTGGAGTCTACAAGTGGTGAACTTTTATTTCACCTATGGGAAAAGCTTATTTTTCCCCCAGAGAATCTACCTCCCAGATTATCCCATCAAACATGCCCAAAGGACAGGCTGAATTGGAATATTTTGTGGAACTGCAATTCTTTTTTAAAGAGCAATTTTCTTCATCCTTTGATCACAACATACTGGCTTGCAAAGATAATTATATCTCACACAATCTAATAAAAAAAGCGCCCACTGTTAGGTTTCTTTGCTACCAGTTGGAAATTGAGAAATGGGTCCGCCGCCCCCGCCCCCCCATTGAATCAACAGGCTTCAAGATGCTTTATTTCAGCTGAATTGTGCTCCAAACATTTGCGACTATATTCTGCCTCTACGGCGTTTCTGCAACAACAGTCAGCTACTCAGGCACTATCAGTTTTAACATATATTATACTGAACATCTAAAACTTGATGACAGATCCTGGACTGATGCTGCGAATGTCTAAACACTGAGAAGATTTGGGAGGAAATACAGATCACCGTCTCAATACGATAGTCAGCATTTAGTGTCATACATTTGAAAGGGGGGGGGGAGCACAGATAAATTTTGAGACAAATCAGACAAATTCATTTCAGTTTATGGCATTCACGCTGTTGTAAAGATCATGGTCAGCATGATGGAACCAGTTGGTTTCATATTAGAGAAAGAGTGGTCTTTATTATCATACATGTCAATACTGCCGTGATTTTGCCTTTTGCTTGATAGAAACTGCTGGGTGGAAAGAAACTCTGAAAGGAAGTGTGCCAGTGTTTATATCAAAATCTTCTCCCTGGCTTCAGGAGAAAGATAGAGAGAGAGAAAGAGAGTTGGCATTCTGCTGGAGTTGGCTGGAACAGCTACTCTTTGGGAATCTGAAATGGGTTGCTAGATTCTGCAGTTGGTTGCACAATTCTACGTGCGTCCATTACACCATGGTTTCAAGTCTTTATCTCCATCAGGCCTTACAAAGCAGACTACGATCCTTGACCCGATGCGTTCTTGTGGGTACCAAAGGAAGAGAGCAAATTTCGTCCTCTTGCACTCAAGGAAGATGAAAATTCTTCCTTGTTCCAGTTTTTGAAAATAAGGATTGATCAAAATGCACAGGTTTCTTCTTCATTATGGTAGAAAGAACTTGAGTTTTAAAACTCCTTGTGTAGGTGAAGTAGACAATTCTCACCATCCCTCCCTCGCTGATCATTAATTGTTATCAACTTGTGAACTCAACTTGTGAACTCGACTTGTGCAACTCTTTCTGCTTCACTCCTGACGTCAACCTTTGAATCTGTTTCTCCTTAAAACAGGCTTCTGAAAAGCCACACAGAACCCAACCTTCTGCACATGGCAGGAGCAAAGCAGCGTTGAGATGCTTCTGTTTATTTCCCATGCCTACGCTCCAATCCACCTCTCTACTCCTTCCCCCAGTTCCTTGATGGTCTCTGTTGTATACTTAATTTCTTTGTTGAGACATATTTGATCATCTATCCCCCGCTGGCTTCGTCATTTGAAATGCATCCCATTTGCAATCTCTCAACAGGATTTATATTGCAATATTTGGTAATGTTCCAACGTCTTCCCCCATCCTCTCATCCTCCATGTTCCAGTATCTTACAATAAGGAAGGTTAGATGTGCCGGTTATTTATCTGCTCTGTTTATACACGAGATGCCCTAAAAGCTAGAGATGAGAAATTAGGCAGGAAACGCAGTAAGATGCTCAACGACAAAAAGGCGTCTCGTTAGAGGAATTTATTACTACCGAGCTTCGTATGATCGGTAAATAAAAATGGGACCCTCAACCCCAGCAGCTATCTGTCACATCACTAGGTCTCTTTTAAGGCATTGACACAAAAATGTATGATTTCTGGCTTCAGAAGACATATGATCACAATGGCATTTCTCTGGATTGGGGCAGTGTTGTAAAATGATGAGCTAAATAATAAACATAATAATAAACATAAGAAACACAACAATGACAATGATAACAACATGACAATGACAACGACAATGACAACAACAACCATACAATTTGATTTTCAAGTGCAGAGGAGAGGTCACTCACTCCACCCAATGGAATGGAAAATGGTGGTCCTCATTTCATGGGGACAATGAGTCTACTGATTTATAAGAGACCTGGTGGGGCAGGGGTTAAACTGCTGGACTGCAGCCAGAATGTTGTGAGTTCGATCCTGACCAGGGATCAAGGCTGACTCAGCCTTCCATCCTTCCAAGGTCAGCAAAATGAGTGCCCAGCAAGTTGGGGGGAAAGTGCTCATCAAATTGTGAACCATCCAGAGTAGGGGTTCTCAACCTTTTCAAGTTGGGGGACGGGTCACAGTTGGAGGGTCAGACTGGTGCTTCAATTGCCGCTGCTGTCACTGCTGGAATCAGCTGTGGACTCATTTATGGCTGTTGTAAATGTATTTACAACAGCCGTAAATGACTCTGCAGCTGTTGTAAACGTGTTTACAATGGTAGTAAATGAGTCTGTGGCCGATTCCGGTGGCAGTGGTGGATTGAGTGAAAGCAGGGGCCAGATTATTTGGCACTGCGGGCCAGTCTTGGCCCATCCGCTGTTGGTTGAGAACCCCTGGCTTGGGAAGTCCACTAAGCGCTATACAGTGGTATATAAATGTAATTACTAATTGCTGTACAGTGGATTTTAGTCCAAACGTCACAGGAGCTATCCAACATTCTGAATCCTGAACACACACAGCCTCCAAATGGATTTAGCACTTATGATAGTGCTTTTGATCAGCCCAGCCTGTTGGTATCTTGTTTGAACTCCAAATAACACTGGTGGAGGTTGCTGGTGGCACCAGACAAGAACCTGATATCTCCCAAGAAGAACAAGAACAAGAACAAGAACAAGAACAAGAACAAGAACAAGAACAAGAACAAGAACAAGAACAAGAACAAGAACAAGAACAAGAACAAGAACAAGAACAAGAACAAGAACAAGAACAAGAACAAGAACAAGAACAAGAACAAGAACAAGAACAAGAACAAAAGTGTCTTTAAAGTTCATAAATGAAAAATGCAAAAATGTGATATGGTTAAAACCTAGAAAAGAGAATGGAAGCATGATAAAAACTGGGGAAGAATGTGTCTATATTTGAGTTATGTGGATAATGTCCTAATGACATTTCATCCTTTAAGCTGAGTAAGCCCCAAGTTGCCTTTCCCTCTTAACTCACAGTAAAATTTGCCATCCATGCTTTATTTAAGGTAAAGAAGTCACAAAGTGGCCAACACACCTGGATAGCTCATGTAAAGTTCGGACAAAAACCCAGAGGGACTTTGAGTGCCCTGTGAAACCAGAATGGCAGGTGTAGAATATTGGACATGTTCTTCATATTTAGACCCTATCTTTCTTTTTCTTTATGCTTATGCACTTGCGCACCCAAATAGTTACTATCTGAGCATGCATACTTATGTACATCAATTTTAAAAAGTGCATGCTTCTTTAAGTGTTGTTCTTTCCCCCCCTCCTTTTCAGCTGGTGCATCCAAAATAGCCTGTGAACACTGGCCTTTCTCTTTGTTCTCTACATTTAAACACAGAAGGCCTCAAATTAGTGGCCATTGTTGAATTTCCTTCCAGTATTTACGCGGGCCGAGCATGAAGTGCAACTCCTTTGCACAATCTGTTGCAGTTTAGAATCTTGGCTCCTGAATGCCATTTTGGGACTCGAGTCCCTTAAATTGCAAAGAAATATATACATATAAACACATATATTTTAAAAAAAACATTCCTTACTTCTGTTTGTGTAATAAACACTCAACACGAGGCAGAAAGATGGAAATATCCCCAGAACAAGTTCTACCTGTTTTGAAAATGCACCCATCTGCCATTAGAGGAAGATGTGGCTTGCTTTGATCACTAGCCAGATTATTTATGAACCACTTTCTGCTTTTCTCCTGCCCTAACTCAGCTATGATCACAACAGAAATCCAGTCATAATGACAGTCCTAAACCACACGTGGATGTTTAGTAGCTGACCTAGCTGTCCCTAAACAAGCATAAACGTTACGTGCATTCCTTTAAATCAGGAGTTCTCTACCTTTTTAAGCCGGGGGCCGGGTCACGCTCCTTCAGACAGCTCTGGGGGCCGGACGGCCATTTTGCCCTTCCTCCACTACATGGCACTTCCTGGTGTGGTGGTGGTGGGCACATGAAATGGGCCACTGGTTGAGAATCCCTACTTTAAAAGCTGCCCCAAGTATCTCCACCAGATGACAGAAGTCATTGTGCTAGCAAAGATCCAGTTGGATTTATTGTTCACTCTCGTTTTGCAAGACCTCATGCTTAGAAATGACCCCACCCTGCCCCCCAGCCTTTTATTCTCTTGTAAAGCATATTTTTCTCTGCACCTGAAAGTTTTCTTAGAGAGTCATTTTGGTCTTAAATGCATTCATATCATGGGAAGCACTCGGGGTAATGAGCATGGCTTCACGAGGACCTGATGGTTGCAATTTGGAAGGTGTTATATTCTCCATAAGTCCCTCTGTTTTTTTGCAGCCCCCACTTCTGAATTCTGGAACATCTGCAAGACATTTTATAGGAAAGATAGATACTTTCATGAGTATAGCTATTCTACGACGATTTCTTCTTCTTCTTCTTCTTCTTCTTCTTCTTCTTCTTCTTCTTCTTCTTCTTCTTCTTCTTCTTCTTCTTCTTCTTCTTCTTCTCCTCCTCCTCCTCCTCCTCCTCCTCCTCCTCCTCCTCCTCCTCCTCCTCCTCCTCCTCCTCCTCTTCCCCCACCCCAATCAGGTGTTGAGAGAGATGCAACGTTCTTGCTCTGGTGCCCTCTACCCATGTCACTTGGTGTTCACGTGATGTGTCTTTGATGTTCTCTCTCTACCTTCATCTGAGTCTGCCTTTGTGGTCTTTGTCCTTCTCCTCTTTCCACATATGCCTTGTAAGGTATGGAATCCCAAGACATTTTCTCCAAATGGCCAAAGTGTATTTGTTCTCTTTCTTTGTATTTGTTGGTTCTGTTCCAATTCTTTCCCTTATCGTCGTATCGTTGTATATTACGATATGTGCTTTTATAGGTTGAATATGGTATAATTATTGTCTATATTGTATTATTGTGTTTACTGTATAATTTTTATGTGAGCTGCCCTGAGTCGGGTTTCCTGATTCGGCAGCATACAAGTGTGAAAAGTAAATTAAATCACCATATATACTCGAGTATAATCCAAGCCGAATATAAGCCGAGGCACCTAATTTTGACCCGAGAAACCAGAAAAATAGATTGACCTGAATATAAGCCAATGGTGGCAAATGGAGCAGCTGTTTAGTGAGTTTCAATAATCAAAATACGGTACATGAAAATAAGATGCAGCAGAAAGGATGCGCCGATGACAGGACGGAAGAAGTGGGTGGTGTAGGCTATTAGATGCCGCGGCCTTTTTCCATGGCACTCAGTGACCCAAGTATAAGCCGAGTCCACTTTTTGACCTCATTTTTAGGACTGAAAAACCAGGCTTATACTCGAGTATATAAGTACACTCATTCCTGCTGGCTCTAGAGTCAAACACGACTGGCTTTCGAGGAAGGGAGACCAAGTCAGCTAACAGGGGTTAGGTTGGCTTGGGGGTTCTTCTACTTGCCTTCTGAAAAGTTCACTTTTCCAGACTTGGGTACTTTGAGCAGATATGGAAGCCCTGCTCGAGACAATTGACCAGAGAGGGCTGCTCGCACAGATGCAAAGAAACCATTTCTCAGCTCTGCTCTCCTGATTCATGACAGGAGGCCTGATGAGAAAATGACATTCTCTGAAGAGACCCTGGATAGATCGGAATGACACGATGACTTGCAGACAAACTTGCCCAGAAATTTAGTGCCTATCTAGCTGCTGTCAAGTCCGTTCTCCTGCCGCTCTGCCGTGGCTGTTGATTTTCTAGAGAAGAAATGAACACTCAGGGAAATGGAGGTGGGGGGAGAAATTAATTTAAGCATATTCACAACCCAAGCATGTCTATTCCAACTGGGCCACTAGAATCAAGGCATCTCTTCCTAGCTGCATTCATGTTCACGTAGCAAGAGATTAACTTTACCACTAATAATCATCTTGGCAAAATGGAGGATAAAACCCAGATAGATTTTGAATATTTAAAGCATTTCCTAACATCTGGAGGTGATAAAATGAAAATCCCGCTGTCGTCCTTTGTCCCTTGCTTCCCTACAGCTAGAGAATCTTAATGAGAAGTCTCAGGAGAATGAGAGGGTGGTTGGAGAAGCATGAGATGGTGGTCAGAAAAGGGGAAATTTAAAAATCCTAATCACGTGTGATTTCATGTCGTCCCCCCTTCTAAAAAACCAAAACTACTGGGTGAGGAAATGGTTCTTACAAGAAAGACTTATCTTCTCATAGTTAGAATCCTTTGGGGAAATTAACATGTCTTCAAGTTCAAAACTTTCATTAAAAATACTTTATAAATAAAATAAAGAGGAACTGGAGATATAATGTTCAAATGCCTTCATTTGGTCACACATTTCTCCACTGACTTCAAGATGTTTCTGCCTGTTTTTCAAAGGTACGGATTTCTAGCTGTGTCTGTGTCAATTCAGGTGATCCGGAAGAGTTCTGTGCCAGATTTAATGCATTAGTAATGATATATTTGATTGTGTGGATCACAATAATTTGTGGCAAATCCTTAAAGAGATGGGAGCACCAGACCACCTCATCTGTCTTTTGAGAAATCTGTATGTGAGTCAAGAAGCAACAATTAGCATAGGATATGGAACTACTGATTGGTTTAGAATAGGAAAAGGAGTACGGCAAGGCTGTGTATTGTCACCCTGCTAATTTAACTCAGTGGCGTAGTGTAGTGGGGGCGGCAGGGGCGGCCCACCCCGGGTGGCACTTTTTGGGGGTAGCAAAATTTCACAATAAATAATAATAATATCTTGTAATCCGAACTAAAAATTTGAACCATTTCATTTCATATTTCGTCGTGCCTCCAATTCGGACCAATTAAAATGAGTACATAACTTTTTATTATTTAATCTGTGACGGAACCTGGGGAATCCCCTTTCTTTACATGAGTGTAGTCATCTCACTTGCACTAGCAACTGGCAACACTGTCTGTACTAACCAGTTGCTTTGCGGTAATTGCCCGTGTTTTATTTTGTGCTCGGATTGTTCACGATGAATATTCAGCAAGAATTAATTCTTGCATATAAATAATAGAGTTCAATATTGTCTAATAACACCTGCAAATTAGGATACGGTGCGGGTAAGTCCCTTTGGGAAAGTCCATCCGTGACGGCGAATTTGGCCTACGCCCCGGGAGGCTGAAACCCATGCTACGCCACTGATTTAACTTCTATGAAGGAAGGAAGGAAGGAAGGAAGGAAGGAAGGAAGGAAGGAAGGAAGGAAGGAAGGAAGGAAGGAAGGAAGTGTGGTAGCCGCTAGAAAATTTGCCTCTATACCATAGAGCAGGGATTATCAACCTGTAGCCCATGGGCCAGATATAGCCCACAGCACCATTTCATGTGGCCCCCACTGCCTCCACCACACCAGGAAGTGCCATGTGGTGAAGGAAGGACAAAATGGCCATCTGGCCCCCAAAGCTGTCTAAGTGAGTGTGACCCGGCTCCTGGCATAAAAGGGTTGAGAACTCCTGCCATAGAGTATGTGGTATACTACACACATTATACAAAAGGTTTTTGCAGAGGAAAAAATCCTAAATGTAAAAAATAAAAAGCAAAATCTTATAATCTCACCCAATGAGAGAAAATGTCAGGGTTTTTCGTTTTCACCTGCAAGAACAGAATAGAAGGAGGAAGACTAGTCCCACCATCAAGCCAAAATTGGTGAGGACCAGGAATTAAAGAAATCTCCTAGAAATCTTCTGATGGTCAGTGGCCAGACTTGGATCAGGGCCGTCGCCAACAGCTGATCACAGGAGAAAATAAAAGAGATTTTCTAATTTTCTTGCAAGGCGGGTGAGTTGGACCAATAGTCCTCATTTTACATCACAGCTGGAGTGTGCAAAAGTCATGTCCTGACCAAACCTGGAATCTGCAAGCAGCCTGATCTGCTGCCATGCAAAATTAAAGACGCTTCTGTCCTCTGCTAATGCATTTTTAATTTTTACAAAAGCCATTCAGTGTCGTGTGGAACACGATCTTTTCAGAGAGAAAAACTGGATATGGGCACATCTTAAAACTGCTCAGACACGGAGTCAAAGTACCAAGCAGAGATCTTTCTACAAATGCTTCAGGGCAAAAGGGTGAGATGAGCAGAGGTTGCTCAGACATTGGAATAAGTTGATGTTATAATAATAGCAAAGGCAGCCCTCCTGAAGGACAAAAGGTGACTACCTCAAACAGAAGACAAGGGGAGAACTAGATTTATTTTATTTATTTATTTATTTCTTCTTATTTGCTATCCCGCCCCAATCGGGCAAGCCCGACTCTGGGCGGCTTACAATATTAATTAAAAATCACTAGGATACACATGTACAAAGAATACTTAAACTAATGTTTAAAACTCTAAAACAGGTGTTTAAGACTTAAAACTAATGCTTAAAACAGAGCAAGAGATAAAACTGAGGAGAGATAAAACCGGAAAGATCGTCTTTGCAATTAGCAAGTGATAATATGTTTTCCCTCCAAAGACTCATTTCTTCAAACCTCCTGGGCTTCAGTGATTAACTCATGACTGAAGCCTCTGCTGTCCCCAGGGATTAATTAGAAGTGAAACTTTAATGCCCTGTGGAGCCAGGATATTTCATGCTACAATAAGCAAACACATTACTACAAAGTGAGCCCTGCTTTTAATGCTAACTGTAGCGTCTCTTAAGGGACTGTGGTGGTTTAGTGGTTAAGACTGCTGAACTCGACGACTGGAAGGTCGGCAAGTCAGTAGTTCGAGACCTGAGTGCTGCATGACAGAGTGAGCTCCTGTTATCTGTCCCAGCTCCTGCCAACCTCATGGTTTGAAAGCAAGAAATTGCAAGTAGATAAATAGGTACCACTTTGGTGATAAGGCAAACAGCGTTCTGTGCTCTCTGGGGTCTAATCATGCCTGCCACATGTTCATGGAAATGTCTGCAGATACAGACAGCACTGCCTCTTTGGCTGTAAACAGAGATGAGCACTGAATCCTAGAGTCAGATACGACTGGTTTTCGAGCAAGGGCGACCCTTACCTTTACCTATTGTCTCTTAGGATCCTATTGTGATGGAGCTAAACACAGATCTGATACTTAAAACATATTCACCGAGTTCTCTTCTCCAAGCTCCCATTGAAAGCAATTGTGCATTAGACATGCATATGGGCCGTCAAGTCAGAACTGACTTACAGTGAGCCTAATAAAACCTTCAAGGTAAATGAGATATTTAAAAAGTGGTTTTACTCTGTTCCTCCTCCCCACTCAGCTTCCATAGACAAGCAGGAATTCGAACCCAGAGCTCCTGAATTCTAGTCCATTGCTCTATCCGTTACACCTAATGGTATATTCATCAAGCTAGATAGGTATATTGCAAGGTGTCGTTGGTCTGAGGAAGGCTACTAGAGTGACCAGAAGGGATTAAATCATGAATGAGATTGTAAGGGAAAGAATTGGAATAGGACCAATATTAAACTGCAGACACAGTCAACAAATAAAGTGGTCTGTCTGTTTTGAGAGAATGCCTTGGAACTCCATGCCATTCAAGGCATATGTGAAAAGAGGAGAAGGGCAGACCCAGAGGAAGGTGGAGAGACAAGACCAAAGACCTATTCCAAGAACACTAAATAAGGGGAGGAGGAGGAGGAGGAGGAGAAGATCTGCAGAAACAAATACATAGTGCTGTGTCTTTAAAAGACCTCACACATTTTAAAATTTGTGTTAAACTAGTAAAGCAAAAAGAGGCACTTAAGTAGGGCATCATGAATCATAATGATATCAAATTCATAAGGATTAGTTAATACTCCTTTCCATATTAAACAGCTTCTAAATAGATGAAGCTTAAAAAAAACCCCTGAAACTGGAAGAAGGCATTTTATTACACCTGACATTAACAAAATTAAATGACTTCACCTACATTAACTAATAATACACTTCTATCACTTCTTCAACTGTGTTCCATGCTCCTCGAATTTAAGCCTGGGAAAAGCAGGGGAGGTGTGTAGCAAAAGGGAAGAGAGATGCAGGAAGTGGTGGTGGAAAAGAAGAAGAGGAGGAAGGAGCTCCCTGGACAAGGAACAGCATTAAAGGAGTATCTGGCTGAGGAACTCGACCTCCCTTATGTCACTTGGAGGACCTTGAAAAGGCTGAGGGTCGGAGTCCCTAAATGCAAGACCAACATGTTCAAGTGGAGGGTGCTGGCAGACAACAACACACGGTGTGAATGTGGAGAGGAGAGATACAACACCCAGCTCATTTCCTGGTCTGCCGGTTGCTGCCAGAAGCATGAACCAATGAAGACTTAAGTTTGGCCAATGCCAAAGCCAAGAAGTTGGCTTCATTTTGGCAGTCCAGGGTTTGATCAGGACACAATAGAAGAATAAATGGTTGAAGAGGAAACACTGGCATACTAGAACTGAGAACACATAAGTCTAGTCTTGACTTTCCCTTCCATGTTCCCTCAACAGGATACTGGCCATTGTACCGGAATGCAGGTGGAATGAGGAAATTATACATTTATGACTCAATCAGCCACCTTCTCTATAAACACATTTAAAGCACTGCCAATATTCACAGTCCTTGCAGAGACCACCTGTTTTGGCAAGATCATTGACGACCCATCAACGCTAAGTAATGACAGATCCCATAATACATAAAATGTGCGAAGTACAACTTGATGGAAGGATTTCACACTATACCTGGTGCAACCTAACCTTGGCTACGCTGCACCAGGTATAGTGTGAAATCCATCCATCAAGTTAAGGAGACATGGATTGGACTTTCAGTTTGGAGGCAATCATTACTCAGCACCACCAAAATGTGTCTAGCCAGTCTTCTAACTTTCCAGCTTGGACCTATAGAATCATCCTGCTTTGAGCTTCAAGCTTTGTCCGAACTCAGTTGTGAAATAAGTCTTCAAAGCAAAACATGCTAGGTTGAGAGATAAGAAGACAAAGCTTCTTCCTTTTGGTTCCTGTTCCATGGGATGGGCTCCTGCTCTATTTTATTATCTACTTGCCTTTGTATTTAACTTCTTCTTCTTCTTCTTCTTCTTCTTCTTCTTCTTCTTCTTCTTCTTCTTCTTCTTCTTCTTCTTCTTCTTCTTCTTCTTCTTCTTCTTCTTCTTCTTCTTCTTCTTCTTCTTCTTCTTCTTCTTCTTCTTCTTCTTCTTCTTCTTCTTCTTCCCAGATCAAACGTACTTGGTTGATCTGTACTTCACACATCTAGTTTGATGTGGTGAATCAAAGCATCATCTCCTATGAGATTTTAGCAGCCTCTTTGTCATCAGAAGGTCTTACCACTATTATAGCAGAGTTTGATGGTGCACGGGGAACTGAGGCCCATGTTTTCAATGCTCCTTTACCCATTTAAAATATGACAACACAGTAGGCTGGGTTCAAGTCATAGTTGGCCGTGTTAGAGCAATGCACTGTTCAGGAGAATTGCAAGTACCCAACCCCACTTAGCTAACCTGCAGTTCCAGAATGGAGGACTGTTCTCGACTGCTAGCTGACTCCTTTGTGACGTGATCGAATCTGCCAAGTGAATACATCCCCGCCACCATAACTGTTGGATGGCCAAAATCACCGCTGAGCAACGCTGAGATGTGAGGTGGGATTTGCAGTGGAGATCAAACTTTAAACTGCCAAAACCAAACCACTTTCTTGGCTTTGTCATTGTCTAAAATGAAATCCTCATTAGTACATGTTTCCAGTAGTAATTGGCAGACCAACTGGGGAACTCGGCTCTGTGTCCAGAGTTTGAGAGGAGGAGGAGGAGAAGATGATGACGATGACGATGAAGAAGAAGGAGAAGAAGAAGAAGAAGAAGAAGAAGAAGAAGAAGAAGAAGAAGAAGAAGAAGAAGAAGAAGAAGAAGAAGAAGAAGAAGAAGAAGAAGAAGAAGAAGAAGAAGAAGAAGAAGAAGAAGAAGAAGAAGAAGGTGGTGAAGGTGAAGGTGAAGGAAGAAATCTTAACAGACATGTTTTACATGCTTTTTGGAAAATGACAGAGAATACAACATTGTGTGTTCATTCATCCCACTGTTACTTGGAGCGCAGTTACCGTACCAGATTAAACAGAATCAGGACTGCAAATATGATTCAAGGGCACCAAACTCAATGGGGAAAAGAAAAAACAAAACAAAAATCTCTTAAGGAAGGGAAGCAGCAACGCTTTGACGCTTGTTGAGCAGGTAGAAAAGGCTACCAGTGGGTGGAATTAGTGATAATATCCCCCGCTGCTTTTAAAGATCTTTTTAGATCTTCCGGTTCCGAGAGCAAGAGACCCTGACGAAATTGACTTGGCAGGCTTGAAAACCTCTGGGAAAGGCTCAAAAGAGATATTTGAGCTGGACTGTAATCGGAATGACTTGAGTGTGCATAGCTGAGCCACCTAGAAAGCTTCTAGTGCTCAAATAATACATTGGATTTCTTGAGCTGCTGCTGGTTTCCATGCACTTCTCAAAATTCCAAATAGAACCGATGTACAAGGGGGTACAAGGGGATGTACGAGGGGTCCCGCCCTTGTCCATGTGCAAGGAAGAGCAGTCCAATTGATGCTTGATGCAAGGCAGTGGCTATTTGTAAATAAACCCCAAGCTGAACTGCCCCAAATCTAGGCTGGCCTTTGTTGGGCTTCCAGGTCACCAGAGAACACAGGAAGAAAACAGAAACAGAAGATAAGTTCTGGTGGACTTTAGAAGCAGTAGCTCCTCATCAACAAAATAAGACAGTCCACTCAAGATCCGTATGGGAATACGGGCAGGTATCTGCATACACATGGATCACGGTGGCTTAGTGGTTAAGACGCTGAACTTGACAACCGGAAGGTTGAAGGGTCAGCAGTTTGAGACCTGAGTGCTGTGCGACAGAGTGAGGGCTCATCATCTCTGTCCCAGCTCCTGCCAACCTAGCAGTTCAAAAGCAAGACATTGCAAGTAGATTACCTTTCCCTCTTCAGCAGGAAAGGTAACAGCATTCCATGCATTCCAACATCTAGTCATGCCTGCCATGAAAACGTTTGCAGATGCGGACAGCGCTGGCTCTTTGGCTGTAAACGGAGATGAGCACTGAACCCTAGAGCTGGATATGACTGGCTTTCAAGCAAGGGTAACCTTTGTCTTTATTATCTATCTACACATGGCACACTGTCCTAGAAGAGGAACAAACCACAGATTTAAAAAAGGGAGGGAAGAGAAAAATCTGAGAAAGCATAACCCAGACAACAGTGAGCAAATTCCCGCACTTTGTGTTGCAGCATAAGTAAATTGCTACCGCCTGGTGACCTCACTCAGAGATGCTCAGCAACTGGAAATGTTATAGGCTTTTTTGGGGAAGGGATGAAGCTGTCCATTCTTTCATTTGGTGTAGGCTGAAAATCTTCCATACCTTTTACAGTATTTCCCTTTCCCCGGTTAGCATTTTAACCCCAGGAGAGCTAGAGTTGACACAAACAATTTAGGCAATTACCCCATAAATACGCTCAAAATGCACAACGGGTCTGATTCAGTCTGTATCCATCCATCCATTAATTCACATTTATACTCTGTCCTTTTGGTGTAAGCACCACTAAGGGCAGCTTACAAATATGTATACCCTGAGTCTCTATGGCAAGTGGGCGGCAATATAAGTCTAATAAATAAATAAATAAATAAATAAATAAATATTTTAAAATCATCTCAATAAAAACACAATTGCAATTACAATTTTTGCTTATACTGTTATTTTATTTATTACTTATTTGTCCAAGGGGTTGTTTTCAAAGCTCAAAATGGCTAGTATTGAAAAAAAAAAAGCCCAGCTTCTAAAGAAGTGAAAAGTTTTTTGTTGTTCAGTTGCACAGTCGATTCTGACCCTTTGCGACCCCATGGACCACTGTCCACCAGGCACTTCTGTCCTCCACCCTCCTCCTTAACTCCCTCAGTTCTGTGCCCATTGTGTCTACAATACCATCTAGCCATCTCATTTTGGGCTGTTCCCTTCCTCTTTTTCCCTCAACCTTTCCAAGCCTCAAGGCTTTCTCACTTGAATCCTCTCTTCTCATTTGATGTCCAAAGTACCTACTTCATCTTCATCTTCACTATTTGACCTTCTAAGGAGCAGTCAGGGTTGATTTCTTCTAAGATTGACCTATTTGTTCTCCTCGCTGTCCAGGGGACTCTCAAAACTCTCCTCCAGCACCACATCTTAAAGGCCTCTATTCTTCTGCACTCAGCTTTCCTAATGGTCAAGCTCTCACAACCATACATTGCCACAGGGAATACCATTGCTTTGACTATATGAATTTTTGTTTGCAATGGGATGCTTCTACTTTTCACTATGTTCCCCAGGTTTCTCATCGCTTGCCTCCCAAGAATCAGTCGCCTTTTTATTTCATGGCTGCAATCTCCATCTGCAGTGAGCTTTGATCCTAGGAGAGTAAAATCTGTCACTGCTTCTACTTCTCTCCCCCTCCCTCCATTTTCCAGGGACTGATAGGGCCTGTTGCCATTATAAAGAAGTGAAAAGCTGCTGCAGGAATAAATGTATTAAGCTTAAGGGGGTGGTACAATGTTTTTGTTGTTGTGGAAACAGGCTTACACAATACAAAGGGAGATGAAGTTATTTAATTTATTATAGGCTGGTTTCTATTGGCAGTGGAAAACTCCTCATACTTGCCAAGATCCTGGGCCTGATCCTCAACGTGTGGCTTTGCAGCATGGCTGTTTCCCCCTGTTCTTTGCCCTCCTAGTCCTTGGTCTTAATTGTTCACACCACTCTTTGACTTTTGTTTCAATGTTAGGATGACTCATCCAGTTTGACTAGATGACATCCCAGTGCTGGGTTTCTTTGTGATGCTGTCACAGACATTTATCACGAAGGTGGCCCCAGCCAAGCAAACTGAACCTTGCCTTGAGCCAAGCAAGTGTGTGAATATTGAAGTCCAATGGAGGGAAAGGGGAACTGGCGCTGAAATTGAGAGGTGGCCAAACAGTTTCCACACAAATGAGTTCAAACAAATATTGAGATCCAAGAATATTCAGATCAGCCTGTGGCTTGGGGAATGCTCAAGGAAGTGACAAGCAATTCAAACGTGTAACTTTCCTTGATAATGTTCCTATCCTATCCACAAGAAGGGGACCGCGGTGGCTCAAGTGGTTAAGACGCTGAACATGACGACTGGAAGGTTGGGAGGTCAGCTGTTCGAGACCCGAGTACAGTACGACAGAATGAGCTCCCATCTCTGTCCCAGCTCCTGCCCACCTGGCAGTTCGAAAGCAAGAGATTGCAGGTAGATAAAGAGGTACCACTTCAGTGGGAAGGTAAACAGCATTCCGTGTGCTCCAGTGCCAAGGCATGCCTGCCCCTTGTCCACAGAAACATCTGCAGATGCAGACAGCTCTGGTTCTTTGGCCAGAAACGTAGATGACCACTGAACCCTAGAGTTGGATACGACTGGCTTTCCAGCAAGGGTGACCTTTACCTTGTGACAAGAAAATGATGCATGCCTGAAAAAGTGATCTTGAATCATGAAAGCTCACACAATGTTTGATTTTTTAAAAAGTGATCCTATAATAGTATCGCCTTCTTCCCGCATTTGTTCTGTATATGGTTCACACAACTATCTTAGTTTGTTTATAACAATAACTATGCACTCTTAGGTCAATTCTGAACAATGGTGACCATTTCCAGGGTTCTCTAGGCTCTCTGAGCACTGAACCCTATAGTCGGATACAACTGGCTTTCGAGCAAGGGTGACCTAGGTAGAGAATACACAGAAGTGATTTACCATTTCTTTACTCTAGATCAGGGATCCCTAACCTTTTCAAGCCAGGGACCGGGTCATGCTCTCTCAGTCAGCTCCAAGGGCCAGATGACCATTTTGCCCTACCTGCACAATGGGGGCATCCATTATGTCCCAATAGCTTCAAAGGGAGTGGCCATATTGTTTCTCAAATGCCCTTGGAGGGAGTGGGGGGCACGTGAAATTGTGCCAAAGGCCAGACCTGGCCCATGGACCTTAGGTTGGGAACCCCTGCTCTAGGTGGCGCATTTGCCATTGTGCAGCTTGGCCAAGGCTACATGGGTTGTGTCTTCTCCCTGGAGACTCAGTGGGGGAATTGAACTCCAAACCTCTGACTCTGCAGCCAGAAGCCTTAATCACTGAGCTATCCAGCCAGCTGTCAGCTATGTACCTGAGTAATTTTCCCTTATACTCAACAGAAAGCATAGCAGGAACAAACCAAATCGAGCCCATCTTGTGCAAACAGAGCAAACTCAACCCTTCCTTCAATCATTACTTGCCTCTTCCCCTACAAAATGGACGCACAAACCATATGCTGAAACTGCCACCCAATAAACCCTTTGCTGGTTTTTTGGATCAGAAAGGACAATCTTTTACAATGAGAGCCCAGAAGGGACTCTGTCGTGTCTGTCAGCCTTCTCCAGCTACATGTCAAACGTCCGGCTCATCGACACGACAGGAGGTCATTTAAGATTCCGGGCAGCTGCCGGGGGCCCAGGGAGAATAACAAATTATTTGCGATGGTCACTACCCCACGAGTAATACAAAAAACAAACAACCATCCACTCATGTCTCTCCACGAGAAATCCTAGTTTCAGGATGAAAGAGACAAATTCAGTTATATGAGAACAGCAATGCCCTACACAGTAGACTCAAAACCATTCTTCCCAGGCTTGGGAGAGATGCTTTACATTGATTTAGTAATACCATCTGATGCTCTTGATGTACAGTTGTACCTCACTTAAAGAGCATAATGCGTTCTACAGGATTGCTCTTTAAGCGAGTTTGCTCTTTAAGCGAAACACCATTGTAAGTGACCAATTGTGTGTGGGTGTGTGTGGGTGTGTGTGAACCCCGATTTATTTGTTAAGCGAGTTTTTGGTTGGTTTTATTTGTTAAGTGAAGCAACCATTCAGAGAAAATTCTGCTCTTTAAGCAAATTACTCTTTAAGTGAGACGCTCTTTATGCGAGGTTTGAAGGATTGCAATTTTCATTGTTGTTATTGTGTGGTTTTTGTTGTTCGGTCACACAGTCAATGCTGACCCTTTGCGACCCCATGGACCACAACACACCAAGTTTCTCTGTCATCTGCCATCCTCCATAGCTCACCAGATCTACACTCAAAGATGCCATCTAGCCACCTCATCCTCTGCCGTCCCCTTCTCCTTTTGCCTTCGATCTTTCCCAGCATCAGGGCCTTCTCCAGTGAGTCCTCTCTTCTCATTTGGTGGCCAAACTACTTGAGCTTCAGCTTCAGTATTTGTCCTTCTAAGGAGCAGTCAGGGTTGACTCCCTTCAGGACGGACTCATTTGACCTCCTCGCTGTCCTGGGGACTCTCAAGAGTTTCCTCCAACACCACAGTTTGAAGGCGTCTATTCTTCTGCGCTCAGCCTTCCTTATGGTCCAGCTCTCCCAATGATACATTACTACTGGGAAGACCATTGACAGCTTTGTAAATCAATATAAGGAAGCCTGTTCTACTTGTTTCCTAGAGCCTCAAGCTAACAGGGTTTAATTGTAAAGCTAACAGGGTTTAATTGTTCATTGATAACCAAGCAACACACACACACACTCAACACACACAAACACAAATGCTTTGCACTATAACCTGTCATTGATACAAAAACTTATTCTGCACTTCAGAAAACAGGAAAGGTTAAGACAGGCAACACGTGATGTAGCTGTCTCAGCAAATCAAAAAGTGATTCTACCTTACAGGGACGGGCAGAGTTATTACCTTGGGCTTAAGCAGCTTCAGACTCTCGCATGCACTTTCCTGCATAATACAAAGTTCTTAGGAGGGGGTGATTTCAAAATTAATCTCTGCCTTAGGAAGGATCAAGGCAGAAAGAGAATTTTTTATGTTTGTGTGCTTGTGAATGATTGATGGTATGTGTGTAAGAGAGAGACAGAGAGAGAGAGAGAGAGTCTATAGCTGGGGTTCCCATCCTAAGGCCCATGGGCCGTATCCAGCCCCCTGTGCCATTTCATGTGCCCCCACCCTTCCAAGGGTATTTGAGAGACTAAATGGCCACCCTTTGAAGCTGTTGGGACAAAAGCCCAGCTTGGATAGCCCTGGAAAGACTGCATAGCCCTAGAGTGCTCCCAGAAGAAGGGAGAGATAAACCACTTCTGAATATTTTATGCCTGCAAACCCTTGGAAAATGGCCACCCAATGTCTGAACAGGCCCTGGATGTAGATGGTCTTCATGGCTGAAGAACCTGAGGGACTGGTGTGGAAGAACTGTTCTGAGGATATAAGAACAGGAAGACCATCGCCTTGATGACAGCCAATATCCAGAATGGATACGGCACCTGAAGAAATAGAAGCCAGGATGACAGCTCTTCCGGGAGACACTCCCGAGGGAATTCAAACCCTTAGCCGTCAGAACAAACCACCGATTTCCATCTCATATGAAGCATCCCCATGAGGGGTCTTACAGCCAAATTTGCTACTGAATCTGTCCATCCCCGTCCTTTATATATATTCAGCTGAATATTTGTGGTGTGCACGCTTATTCCCGAAGCAAGGAAGCTGTCCGCTTGAGAAGGATTTAATAACAGGTGATTTATCCACAAGGCCAGCCTGCATTTGGTGGAGTTTAATACACATAAACTACCAGCATTTTTTTTTTAAAAAAAGAGGTATATATTATGTAGTTTCAGGGAAGCCTTGCTTTTTCATTTTCCTTTGGTGAAATGTAAATGGATAAAACAGTCTCCATTTGATGGCTTTTAGCTAACAGTACTTGACAGCAGGAAGTTCAAGATTTTATTTTTAAGGAAAGGAAAAATGGTCTCCCGGTGGAATCCCTTGGCTCTTGTGAAGGCAAATGTCCCCAGTGCTGGCCATGTCGAATCCAAGTCCAAAGAGCTACAGCCTTGGCCCTCTGCTCTCCTGCAGGAAAATATGCCAGGCTAGCATGGTGTAATTCAGCCCATGTAAAAGAGGTAGACACCGCACTCTATGAATGTGGTAGACTCATCACTAGATGACTGAAGCAAACCCCTATGGATAACAATCAATTACCTAGCAGGTGTTTTGCCTAATGACACAGGGAGAAAAGTAGCAGCTAAAAGTGAAAAATTCAAAACATCTACATCAAATGCACATTCCACTCATTGGCCACCTTCCTGCTGGTACCCAATTATAATCAAAGGAAAGTTTTCTTAATCTTGAAGGAACAGCAGAGTATGCCAGGATGATAAAGGGGGAGATATTTTTTTTAAAAGAAAAATTATACCTCTCTTAAAATGAATGAATTCCCAAGAAAGACTAACCCAAAGGTTTGCAACCTATGGCCCGTTGGAAGGCCACTGATGCCATTCTATTCAGCCCACAGCAATGACCCTAGAAGTGGAAGTGGACACACATGTACAACCATGCACACACCATGGTTGTGTCCAGTCTACTCAGATGTCTGAGGCTGAGTAGTCTGGCCCCTGGTGCAAAAACCTTGAGAATCCCTGGTCTAACCCCTGGTCACATTGGGAACTGGAGGGGCTGCCGTGGCTCAGTGGTTAAGAAACTTGCCTTGTTAGCTGGAAGGCTGGCAAATAAGCAGTTCAAGACCCAGGTACTGTATGATGGTTTGAGCGCCTGTCTCCATCCCAGCTCTTGGGGACATGAAAGGAGCCTCATTTGGGCATTCCCTGAGCAGAGTTTCTCCAGCAAAAATCCTTTCAACCCAGGATAATTTCTGACACGTCGTTGTCGTTGTCGTCGTCGTCGTCGTCATCGTTGTTGTCGTCGTTAACTGGGAAGTCACTTTGTAGGTAGACTATGGAACAGAGTTGGCTAAACCAAAATGAACCTAAGAAAATGGGTTTTCCACAAACGCACAGTCCTTTGTGAGTGTGGAAAAGACTAGGCAACTTTCACATCTGTGCCAATGTACTCCACATGTCCCAGGGAAGACATGATGTTAGCTGTCCCACATGCATTTTCATGTTGCCAGTTATGGGGGTGAAAATTATATGATATATTTATCTAATGCCATCGTGCAGTTCTTGGACATGGAAAAAAGGTAGATTGAAAAGGGAAATGCAGCTGGGAACAGATTAGAAACACAATAAAAAAAGCCTAAAAATAAAAAGACAAAATTAAAATCCCGTCAATTAAACCCCAGTGAGCAGGAACTCAACATGAATGCAGAAGATTCATCTGGCCGGAGAGGCTCTCTGGTTGTACCATTGGCGCACCTCTCTAGCACTAGAAGGAGGGCCTTCTCCATGTCTGCTCTGGCCCTATGGAACCTCCTGCCAAGTGAGTTGTATCTTCAGATGGAGCTGCTGCCCTTTAGGAAGGGGGTTAAGACCTGGCAGGAGTGGGGTATGGGCCATATGGTTGCCTCAGTTTGTTGGCTCATCTAACCCCTCTCTCTGTGTGACTTGTTTAATCTCTTTTAATTTTTGTAACTTTTTAATCCTGCTTAATACTGGTTTTATACCATGTTTTTACTGTGTTTAAAGTGTTTTAAAAGTTTGTTAGCTTTGTGAGGAGGGCGGCATAAAAGTTTGATTAAAATAAATAAATAAATATATATATAATCTGAATGAAAAGGGTATTTGCCTGAGGACAGAATAAAAGTGAAGAGACAGAAGCTAAGACTCTGTTATTGGAATAGCCAGCAGTAAAAGCAGAAACTCTGGGGTCAGTAAGGTTTGGGTTTGAGTCTAAATGTTACAGTCTCTAAGCCGAAGAACTTCAGCACTCTGGAGAGCTCCTATCTGAACTAAGTCCTGAAGCAGATTATTTTTAAAATAATAAATTTAAATAAATATACTGTACAATACTTTTGAGAGTCCCCTGGACTGCAAGGAGATCAAACGAGTCCATCCTGGAGGAAATCAACCCTGACTGCTCCTTGGAAGGACAAATACTGAAGCTGAAGCTCAAGTAGTTTGGCCACCAAATGAGAAGAGAGGACTCACTGGAGAAGGTCCTGATGCTGGGAAAGATCGAAGGCAAAAGGAGAAGGGGACGGCAGAGGATGAGGTGGCTAGATGGCATCTTTGAGTGTAGATCTGGTGAGCTATGGAGGATGGCAGATGACAGAGAAACTTGGCGTGTTGTGGTCCATGGGGTTGCAAAAGGTCAGCATTGACTGTGCGACTGAACAACAAAAACCATACAATAACAACAATAAAAATTGCAATCCTTTAAAATTAAATATACATCAAGAGCATCAGATAGTATTACTAAATCAATTCAAAGCATCTCTCCACGGGTCAACATGTATGACTGGCGGGAGGGGGCTGCTGAAAGTATCAGTATCATTGTTATCATACTAAAGTAAATGGAGCAGCTTTTGCAAAATGGGTCTGTGTTGAAAAGCTGGAATATTACACATGAATGTGCAGGCAGGAGTAGCCTTTCAATGGACCAGCAAGATCCCTCTTGATCACAGAAGGGGATCAGACTGGAGTACTATTCCAAACACATTGTGTAGTTGCTGAGAAATAGGTCACCCTCAACCAAACTGTAGGTGATTCGAAAGGCAGCTACTGGGAAAAAACAGCTTCTTTCTAACTTCTCCCACCAAATCTGTCTCCAATCATAACAGCTAAGGATAGAGAGATTTGTCACTTTAGCTTTAACTTGCAGTTTAATTTTTTAAATCTCCATTTCTTTTCACTGCAAATACACAATAGGAAGATTCTGATCAATCCTCCCCCCCCCCCCGAATAAATTGAAACAAAATTCACACACACACCCATTTGTCTTGGCCAAACTCAACCTGTGAATTAGAGTTCCTGCAAGCTGGACTGATCAGCCATATATATTTGCTAATAATGAGTAGTTTTCTGTGGGGCAGCAGAGGAGGAGATGGCAGGACTCATTGAGGGCTAACATAGTGGGATATCAAACTAAAACCTTAAAGTGTTAATCCAGGGGTGCCCAAACTTTTCAGGCTGCAGGCCGGTCATGTGGTTCAGTGGCTCAGTCACATGATTCCTCTTACTGGAAGCAGAAGTAAAACATGCCTTGCAATCTGTTTTGCAACAGGATGAGATAGATTTTAAGCTGCCATTATCTCTGCTTAAACCAGAGGTGCCCAAGCTATGGCCTGTAGCCCAGATCTGGCCCCCAATGTCAATTCATCTGACTCATCCCTCCTGCTTATAGCTTTTTTAAAAAGATCATGTATTCTTTTGAATTCCAAAAAATGAGTGAAGATCACGCAGGGTGAGATACTAGCATGTCAGGAAAAAGAAGGATTAAAGAGGATACCAATAATGTACACATGTATAATAATAATAATAATAATAATAATAATAATAATAATAATAATAATAATAATAATAATAATAATAATAATAATAATAATAATAATAATAATAATAATAATAATAATAATAATAATAATAATTTTGCATCAGAAATTATTCTGGGTTGAAATGATTTTTGCGGAAGAAACTCTGCTCAGGGAATGCCCAAATGAGGCTCCTTTCATGTCCCCAAGAGCTGGGACGGAGACAGGCACTCAAACCGTCATCCAGTACCCAGCTCTTGAACTGGCAACTTGCCAGCCTTCCAGCTAACAAGGCAAGCTTCTTAACCACTGAACCACTGCAGCCCCTCACATTTTATTTATTTATTTATTTAAGCAAACTTTTATGCCGCCCTCCTCAAAAAGACCCAGGACGGCTAACCCAACTCTCAACACCTAAAACACAATAAAAACATAATATAAAATCAAGATTAAAATATTTTTAAAAAGCTAAAACAAGACAAACAGAGAGAGGGGGATCAAATGACCCAACAGACTGGGGCAACTGTCTGGCCCATACTCCACACATGTTCTGCCAGCCAGGTCTTGATCCCCTTCCTAAAGGGCAGCAGCTCCATCTGGAGACGCAGCTCACTTGGCAAGAGGTTCCATAGGACCAGAGCAGACACAGAGAAGGCCCTCCTCCTTGTGCTAGAGAGGTGCGCCTCTCTAGCCGATCGATAGTACAACCAGAGCACTTCTTCGTATGTTGGAAGAGACGTGGTCTTCCTAACTGAAAAGTTCCCAGATAATCTCAAATGAGTAGAAAGATTCTGGCCAGGTGACTTTTATGGGTCTGTTAAGTCTATTGACCATGACGGCTAACTTCCAATATCCTAATCTTAATTGTCCTCTTTATGGTTCTTGGTCTTTAAATCAGACTTATTATACCACGTAGCCAATCAAACATAGAACAGCTTCGAAAATAGGAACCAGAGGTCTATCCTCTGTCGAAATCACAAATGTTCCTGTAGTAATGACGTTCTAGGGTGCCAAAAATCTCTTACCTCGTAGCTCTCCCAAGTCCAGTGTCTTCCCTAGTTGCTCTAGCAGATCAGCTCTGGCTGCATTCTTTTTGTGCTTTTTCCCGTCGTAGTGCTGTTGGGCCATCATTGGGTTGTTAAACCAAGCCGCACAGAGCTGGCAGTACCTGTCCGAGTCTCTTCGCTGGTGGGGTGGCGAGATCACAGGAGAGCCGTCCGTGAGGGGCTGTTTTAGGGAGCTCAGGTTGGTCTCTGCAAAGCAAGCAAAGACAAAGTGAGACAAGGCTGATGTTGGCAGTCCAAAATTGACTTGGTTGTTTTAATAGACGTTTCCAAATGCTTCAAAGAGCAAGAGACCCGGTGCATGGAAAGCATTGTCTACTTTCCACAATTGTTCAAGAGGAACACCAAGTAAAGGTAAAGGTCTCCCTTGCTCCAAAGCCAGTCATATCCAACACTTGGGTTTGGTGCCCCCACTCTGTTTATAGCCAAAGATCCAGCACTGTCTGTGTCTGCAGACATTTCCATGGTCATGTGGCAAGCATGACTAGACACCGGATTTGCCAGAACGCTTCTCACCAAAGTGGTCCCTATGTATATACTTGCAATTTCTTGTTTTTGAACTGCTAGGTTGGCAGGAGCTGAGACAGAGACAGGAGCTCACTCCGTCATGCAGTACCTGGGTCTCAAACTGCTGACCTTCCAGTCGTCAAGTGCAGTGTCTTAACCACTAAGCCACCGCAGCTTAGTTTTACTAGAAGTTTCCAAATGCTTCAAAGAGGAAGAGACCTAATAATGGCAGGCTTCCCCCTTCCCCACCTAGTTACTATTGTTTCAGAAACTCCGGTAAGAAACAATGAGAAAGAAAAGCTTCACTCCTGAATGAGAACACGTTAGGGAAAATGAGGTCTTCGGAGTATTTCAGCGATAAAATAATGGGAGATTTTTCTCTCTGGCTGCATTGACTCTTCACTTCTGATAACCTAACTTTGTGCCCTAATATTCAGCTTCTGTAAGCAAATGCTATGTGGACTCATAACTGCTGTTGCTATGGCAAATTTAAGGGAAAAAGAAAAGGAGAAATGGAGTAAGTAAATCTATCCAAGTATTCAGGTTTCTGGTTATGAGCTATATGTATGGCCAAATGCAGGGGCTGAAGTAGTGTGGTGAAAGAACAATGTGCCACACAGCCAGACTTAAGGTGGCGCCGGTGGCGGTGGCTGCAATTCATATCCGAGAATGCATTTTTTTCCCTTAAGCAGGAAAAATGCCACTGGTGTGAATTTGTTTAAGGTGTATCCCAGCTTGTCATAGAGTGACCCACACACTGTGATCTCGGAGGCATCTCCTGCGGCATGTATGGAATGAGACATGCAGGATTTAACACCGGGGCTGCAATGGACTGCCGCAGCCTTGAGGATATATGGACAAGGTGTGCCTTTACAGCCAGTCCATCTGGCATGGCCTTTTCCACCTCCATGACCACGCGCATTCACACGCACACAGTGGAACCTCAGTTAACATTAAAATTGCATAGCAAAAGAAAATAGTGGCTCAGTTTATGGATTTCTCCCCTGGAACGGATTAATTGGTTTTCAGTGCATTCCTATGGGAAACCGTGTTCCAGTTAATGTATTTTGGTTTTCAATGCATTCCCATGGGAAATTGCATCCAATGCATTCCCATGGGAAATCCGGTTAAAGTAATTTTCACTGTAGGAAACGTCCCGGGTGACGCATTAACTACGTTATCCAAGAGTCCACTGTGTGGCCTTTTCCAGCCATACCTGGCTCCATTTTGGCAGTCCAGGGTTTGATCGGGACATGAAAGAAGAAGCCATAGCTGGACTACAAGTCCCATCGTCCCTTTGGCTATGAGGACTGGGGAAGATGGGACTTGTAATCCCACTTCTGTGAATGTTTCTAGGCTAGGGAAGGCTGCTCTTTGGAATAAATAAACGCCTCAGAAGACGCGTCACCATTTCCAAAACAGAGAGGTTACCATGGCAGAGAGAAAGAGAGAGAAACGAATAGCTGTGTTTGTTCCACTTGCATCTCTCTGTTTTGTGCCTTTGCTCGTTCGAATCAGAAGAGACTTGAGCTGCGCTGTGTAAATCCTAAAATCCCTTAAAAAGTGAACGCAACAGCACAAAATAAGCCCTTTGGGCTTTCCTATGAGAGGAACTTACCTGTGGCCTTTATAGTCGGCTGCTCCCCGAGCAACAACTTTAATCTTTTGGCATGGATTTTCCCTTGGTAGTGTGACTCAGCCACGACAGCTGAAGTAAAGGACATATTACAGAGCGTACAACATTTGTTCTTATCCACCGAGTCCTCGTCGCTGCCCTGCAGGAAGAGAAGGGAAAGCCAGGGATGTGAGCCATGAGCCATGGCAGAAGGGCAGCAGGCGTAGATGGGGATGGAAGCCAAACCAGCGCAACCAAATCAGTTTGACAGATGTAGAGTTTGGGAATCTATTTCAAACGGGGAGCTGAAATTGCCAACGATGTGCAAAAGGTCTTTCTGTAAAGGGGTGGCCAGAAATCAAAGGGAGATGCATTTCTGTACGCTTGTGTGTTAGCTAAGGGCAGACATAATCCTTGCTGAATTCCTTAAAGAGTGCCATGGGATCTTTATGCACTACAAATGCAAGAGGAAGGCAATCACATTATTATTATTATTATTATTATTATTATTATTATTATTATTATTATTATTATTATTATTATTATTATTATTATTATTATTATTATTATTATTATTATTATTCCAAATCTGAATATTGATGATCCTCATGGCAATCATCCAAGAAGACTGACCTGAGATTATAATGCAGTGGCCTTTCATCTGCCTTCTTCACCACAGCGTGACACCCATAGAACCAATGATCCAGTTCCATGAGTCACTTTCTGGTCCTGAGCCCTTTTGGTACACAAAGTCCTCCTCAGCCCCAGGCCAGGATGGATGAAGCTGCTGCCCTCCATCAAGATGGACTCAAGTGGGACCATTTAATCCACTTGGGGACCATCATCCTGCCCTGTGGACCTGAGCACCCAAGGCCATTAGCCCTCAGGGTGGTCAGGCTAGTTAACTGCTGCCTAACACTTGACGTTGAGTCACTGGCAGTAGGGTCTACTCTATTACCATAGCAGGATAACCTGGTCAGTCTTTCAGTACCTTTATTGGATCACTAAAAAAATCCAAACTTTGTGTCAGCTTTTGCGGTTCAGAATCCCTTTGTCAGCCATGAACCAAACTTTTCTGGATAGTGCACGGAAAACATCAACCAGAGTTCCAAATGGGACTATATCTCTCTAGATCTCTAGGCTTGTTGTTCAGTCACATAGTCAATGCTGATCCCTCACAACCTCATGGACCACAGCATGCCAGGCTCCTCTGTTGTATGCCATTCTTTGGAGTCTGGCAAGATCTACGCCCACCACATCAGCAATGCTATCTAACCATCTCATCCTCTGTCACCTCCGTCTCCTTTTGTCCTTGATCTTTCTTAGCATTAGGGCCTTCTTGAGTGAGTCCTCTCTTCTCATTTGGTGGCAAAAATACTTGAACTTCATCTTCAATATTTGTCCTTCCAAGGAGCAGTCAGGGTTGATTTCCTTCAGGATGGTCTGATTTGATCTCCTTGCACTCCAGGAGATTCTCAAGAGTCTCCTCCAGCACCACAGTTCAAAGGTGTCTATTCTTCTGCACTTAGTCTTCCTTAGGGTCCAAGCTCTCACAGCCATACATACTTGTTGGGGACCTTTAAAATTGTCCACCCAGACTTAAATGCATGCATGTGGGGGTGAAAAGTTGCTCTCTCTTGGCTTGTTTTGCATGCTTTGTACCTTTGAGGTGGCTGGCTGGGGGTGGCATTTACCACCCATTTTTTGAGAGGGGCAAAATTCCTGTTCAGATCTTGCTTCCAAGGGAGTGGAGAACAATTTGTCCTGGAATCTCTCTGCCTCGCAAAATTGTTATTACAAGGAGTGTTTGGATAAGGAACCTTCCACAGTTGAGGGAGAAGAATGTCAACATAACGAAGAATGAGAGAGGTTTCCATAGATCTATTCCCCTCCTTATGGAAACTGAATAACTATTTCTCCTGATTGCTTGAGGAAACTTCAAAACTGTTTCCCCCACCACCACCACCACTAGTTTCCAAGCCAAATTAATTAATGTTCCATTTATAATCATTAGCTCTCACCCACTCATGCTTCTTCAGCCTAAATTACTCTTCCACCTCTACTGTGCTACTTCCTCTGCAACTCCTATGAAATAAATCATTCCCATCTCCCTCCAACGAGCTAAGTAGGCCACCGTCTTTACGTCTTGGGAACTCATCCGATAGCATCTCTGTTCTTACCCTTTTTTGGAGCTGTTTGCACATCAGCTGTGAAATCCCAGCCTTTCAAGCAGCTTGTTTCTTAGCTGGGCCTTGACTAACTTAAGTCAATGCCGGCTACGGTGGCATCGCTGAAGGAAGACTGTGAATTTTGAGTGCACATCTCCTTGGTGATGATCATCATCCAAACAATTACTTTGCAGTATCTTTATGAAGGCCAGACTGGTAAGGTTATCATGCTATGGTTATAGAGTAGACCATACTGCCAGGGACCCAACGCCAATGATCAGGCAACAGTTAGCTAACCTGACAACCCTGAAGACTAACAGCCTTGCGTGGTGAAGTCCATGGGGAACTGTGAGGGTCCTCAAGTGGATTAAATCCCACTTGAATTCATCTTGATGGAGGGCAGCAGCTTCTTCAATCCTAGCATTGGACTGAGGAGACGTTGTGTGCCAAAAGGGATCATGGCCAGATGTGACTCACAGAATTGGATCAGTGGTACAGGTGTCACACTGTGATCTTAATGTAAATCAAAGATTAGGTAAAGGTAAAGGTCACCCTTGCTCGAAAGCCAGTCATATCCAACTCTGGAGTTCAGTACTCATCTCTGTTTATAGCCAAAGAGCAATCATTGTCTGCATCTGCAGACATTTCCGTGGACATGTGACAGGCATGGCTAGACACAAAAGTGCTGTTTGCCTTCCCACCAAAGTGGCACCTATTTATCTACTTGCAATGTCTTGCCTTCAAACTGTTAGGTTGGCAGGAACCAGGACAGAGATGGAAACTCACTCCATCTTGCAGCACTTGGGTCTTGAGGTGCTGACCTTCTAGTTGTGAAGTTTAGCATCTTAACCACAGCCATACATACTTGTTGGTCACCACAGTCCTAAATGGAAGACTACTGCATTATATTTCCAGGTCAATCTTCATGACCGATCGCCATGAATGTAGCCAATATTCGGAATCAGATACAACAATTGAAGAAGAAGAAGAAGATGGAGACCTTTATGTGGAGATAATTGGGTTGATGGCCTATTGCAAAAGCAATAGCTATGGGCTATTGGGATCACTTAGACGTCGTGGTTGATGAACAGCCAAATCGAAGAGTACCAGAGAAAATGGTGGGTTGACATTCTTATTAAAGGCAAACTCAGTTGACAAGTACCAACTGGATTAGTGCTAGAACAGAGACTCACCAACTGTCCCAATCCAGCGCATCTAAACCTGAGGCTTCAGAACCAATTACAATTCTAGCAGCCCCAAAGTCCACCACCAGCACTAAGGCAAGCCATTGACTTCTGAGCACGCCATGACCCCAAGGTCCAGTAGGACAAACTATCCATTAGATATTTGGGGCTGACGTTTATATCAGCCAATGGCTGTTTCAAATGGTCCATTTTTAATGCCACTTAGAATGGAGGCAAGAGACTTTAGCGTGCATTTAACAGAGTTTCAGAGATCTGGGTTCAAATCTCTGCTTGGCTATGGAAACTCACAATGGGTCAGAAGTGACCTGAGGGCAGGGAAAGAGGAACAGAAGGAGGGCAGGCAAAGGACATCTTGCACTGCAATGTCCATCATTCTTTCATGTTTGACCGCTATGGCTGATGGGAACCATGATTTGAGAACATTCCCAATTACACTCATCCCCCCCCCTCTTGATCTGTGTTAATTAGGTTTCAAAACTCTAGCTATCTCTGGTATGTAGCAAGTAGTGTGGAATAGCTTGCTCTTCACTTGACAATTAAGAGCCATTAGCTAGACAAAAGACCTTACTTGCATGTACTTCGGGTAGATGTCAAGGCACCAAGTGTGTCTACATATTGTCTCAGGGAGCAAAGTAGCTGATTTGTGGTCTGTATTCCCTTAGTTTTGGGCATCAAACTTCATTTTGCTTTAAACCCAAAGGTTTGTTTTGTCTTTGGGGAATTTCTGGGAATGGATATTATACATCCATTTTTCACCTTGGAGTCACAAGGAAAAGAAACACTTTTTTAAAAAGCCATTCCATCAATCTGACTTTACTTCTTGATTTCACTCCAAGGACTATATACTAAGTCTACGTGGTTATGTCTGCGTTTGAAACCAGGTCTTCATAACTCTGGTTAGAAATAATCCCAAGCGAATCTTAAAACATTTGCTCTCGAAGGATTGTTGCAGAAAATGGCATCTTTACACTTAACAAAACGGATTCTACTTTTCCAGTTGTGCCCAGCGTAATCTTATCTGATGTTCGGTATAGCAAATGGCAATGATTAGTTCATTAATGGCATAAAATGCCTGTGCAAAAATTCTGGCTGCCTCTGAATTATTTTTAGCTACAAGTTGCCACTGGCAGAAATATTTCTTACTTTCTGTTTACCAGGAGGATTTATTAATATGAGTTGCTGCATTTCCCACATGCAATTCCATTATTTAGCATTAGCCTGAGTCTTAATATTATTATCATTAATAATACTGCTACTGCTATTTTCTTATTTTCCTGTTTTCATTACAGATTATGTGCCAACCGTCACATAAATGTACCTAAAAGATGCTTCACACTTTTGCACAGATTTCCATAGTCACTAGTTATATACATATTTATTTACTTCATTTTGACCCACCCAATTAGAACAAATCACACAAAAAAATATTCCATAACATTATTAAAATAACAATTAAGGTACGAAATGTAATCTCTTTAGAATGATTTTTTTAAAAGCTCATTAAAAACCTTGAAGGAAACCTCATCTTTTCCTCAGACACGGTTGATATAGAACAGGGGTGCCCAAACTATGGCCCATGGGCCGTATCTGGCCCATTGTACCAATTAATCCATGCCATACCACTCCTGGCAGTGGAAATAAAACATGCATGCTTGTGTGTATAATGCTCCCCACATGCACATAACACTGCCATAAATGACCCATAGCTGTAATAAATGCATTTATGACAGCCGTGGGTCATTTATAGCAGTGTTCTGCACATGCATGGGCACATTATGCACATGTCCATGCACATTTTTCTTCCACTTCCAGGGACAGAAACCACATGACCAACATGCTCACCCACGTGACTGGCCCATGGATCAAAACGTTTGGGCACTCCTGATATAGAGGGTACCAAAAATGTATATACATTTTAAAAGATATCAGAGAGTAAACAAAACAACTAAAAATATAAAAAAATAGTTGTGGCACCTTAAAGATTAACTCCTGTACAGTCAAACCTCGCATAAAGAGCATTTCGCTTAAAGAGTAACTCACTTAAAGAGCAGAATTTTATCTGAATGTTCGCTTCGCTTAACAAATCAAACCAACCAAAAACTCGCTTAACAAATAAATTGGGGTTCGTAATCCCCCCCACAATTGGTTGTTTACAATGGTGTTTCGCTTAAAGAGCAAACTCGTTTAAAGAGCAATCCTGTGGAACACATTATGCTCTTTAAGCGAGGTACAACTGTATTTAAATGTGAGCAAGACATAATTGGCTTTTTTTTGGCTGTAAATGGAAATGAACACCACACCCTAGAGTCAGATACAACTGTCTTTCAAGCAAGGGAGACCTTTACCTTTACTTTACCAATCCCTCCCCGCCCCTCAATGGCTGAGTGGGGATTCAAACCTGGGCCTCCTGAATCCTAGTTCACCACTGCACCTAGTCCACCAGACTGGGAAGGCAGGCTAAGCCCCTCCAAAAATGAGATTCAGCACCTTGGATAGTTCCCTTATTTACTGCTACTGGAAAATCCAGGTTCTCAGTTTCCACTAAGGGATAGGATTCTGCAAAACCAAGTTTCAGCCCTTTTGAGCCAATCCTAAGCAGGATATCTAAGAAAGAAGTCTATCTTTACTAAGTTAAATGTCTAGGATTGCAGGAGACAGATAGACAAGAGTAACACCTCGGATAACGTTTACCTCAGATAACGCTAGAATCGCATGTTAAATAATCTGGGGAGGAGAATTGGATCGAATAACGTTAAGGTCCTATGGGATGGATCAGATAACAACCGCTAAAGCCTGTGCGGTTACAATGTATCTCTATGGATCTTTAACGTTATCCGATCCATCCCATAGGATTTTAACATGGATCGGATAACACTAAAAATCGGATAACACCAAGACTTGTGGAACCAAGTTTTAGCGTTATCCGAGGTATTACTGTACGAGACTTTTCCATCCAGTTTTCCCCCTCTGCTCTCCAAATTCTCAACATGTCTACTGCTCATCAACTTCTAGGTGTAGATCAGAGGGACGTGTTGTAAGCTACAGGGGCCATAAATGCTTGTTAGACACTATTCATGGCCTTTCTTCCACTCCCTGTTTTTCATCCTCCTCCTCCTTTCTACATCAAACTCTCCTCTACTCGGAGGCCCCGAGGAATTTCTTCAAAGTTATTTCAAAGTCAAAGCCGAGCGCCAGATGCTCTGCCTTCGTGGATCCTCAGCCTTCAAAAGAGCCGCCTACGAAGCCCTTGTTTGAAATCCTTGGCACTAGGAGAGGGTTTGTGCACTGGGCACACTTGAGATGTTTTCATCCTGAGTGCCAATGACATCGCTGCTTCCCAACCTACTTTCCGAGAGACGTGCCTTAAAAATGCAAGTCAAAATAAAAATAAAAACCTCCCGGCAAATCAGATGCAGCTCGTGTTGACATAGGGGCTGTTTGTTTATTTTCTGCCTCAGGACCTCATGTCTCTTTGTCTTTATTTAGTTGCCCTACGCAAGATTATGGTTGAGTCTGAGCCTTTGCGACCCCATGGACAACTGCACGCCAGGCTCCTCTGTCATCCTCCGGAGTCTGCCCAGGTCTACACCCACTGTGTCAAGGACATTGTCTAACCATCTCATGCACTGCCTCTCCTTTTCCTTTTGCTTTTGATCTTTCCCAGCACCAGGACCTTCTCCAGTGAGTCCTATCTTCTCATTTGGTGGCCAAAGGACTTGAACTTCAGCTTCAGTCTCTGTCCTTCCAAGGACCAATCAGGGTTGATTTCCTTCAGGATGGACTGATTTGATCTCCTTGCAGTCCAGGGGATTCTCAAGAGTCTCCTCCAGCACCACAGTTCAAAGGCATCCATTCTTCTGCACTCAGCCTTCCTTAGGGTCCAGCTCTCACAGCCATACATTACTACAGGAGCATTTCCAGGAGTGAAGAGGATGACGCCGGCTGGATGAATTGCAGTAAACCCATTCGTGCAGATTCATGGGGGCTTGGGCTTCTGGGAGTTGAAGTCCAAGAACATCTGGAGTGCCAAGGTTCACCATCACGGGTGTAGAGGAAGTACAGAAGATGGAGCTAATAAGAAAGACACAAGCAAACTATCCAATGCTTTTAATGTTTAGAGATTCATGCAGCAAAAGGGCAGCGATAGTTGTTGCTCTTTAAAACAAAGTCAACTGACATCTTGACAACTCACAGGTCAGAAGAAACATAGGATGATCCTTGCTCACACACAAAAATGTCATGCAAGGAGACATCCCTACGTAAAGGCATTTCCCTAAGAAACTGCCATCTGCAGTTCACACAAGTAGGCACATATTCAGCAGCTCCTTAGAGGACCCAATTTTGTCAATAAACAAAAATCAAACATCCCCCCATAAACAGTCCTTGTTTTGATGTATATGAATTATTTTCAGACCCGCATAGATTTATTAAAATGTCATTGTGTTATATTCCCCCCTCCCTACTAATATCTAGGAGCCTTACGTGAAGTTGATTTCCTGGGTGATGCATATATTTGCTATCTCAGGGTTTGTTGAAAAGAAAGCAATAGATTTTCTTTTTTATATGATAAAAAAAAATTGCCTTCTGCGGCTGTCCCTTGCAATGCCGTGCGATTAGCGCTTACAAGGCAACCACCTCTGGCACTCTGTGATCTCACAAAGCTGTGCTAAAATCCTTGTAGATCGATGTCGGTAGGAAAAGAGCCAGAAGGTGAGGAAATAATTTTTGCACAGACTCTCAGAGGCAGCAGAAGCTGTTGTTATAGTCGTCATCTTATCCCTGGGTGGGAGACTGCAAAGAGTCACAGTTTGCAAAAGGGAGGTGAGATTGCCTTCCAGAATACTTCTTCTGGTTCCACATGGTGTGTTTTTCTTGACAGAGGCAACTCTAAAGACCCTTCTCGTGCCCAAAGGGTGGAGTGAACTGTTTTGTGATATTTATATCTGGAGTGTTGACCTTTCCGGCATTAGCTAAGGAAACGAGTGGCCCAGTTCTTAATTTCTCAAGTGACATTTCGCCGACAAACAATAATAACAAGTAGAGAACTTCTTTCTCTCATCATGATGGATAGCCAATATTCATCGGATATTCTCAGGATAATCTTCATGGCTGACTGCCATGAGGATAGCCTTTCATCTGCTTTCCACATCGCAGCATGACACCCATAGTACCACTGATCCAGTTCCACGAGTCACTTTCTGGTCCTGAGCCCTTTTGCCATGCAAAGTCCTCATCATCATCTCCAGGCCAGGATGGATGAAGCTTCTGTCCTCCATCAAGATGGATTCAAGTGGGATTTAATCCCCTTGGGGACCATCCCCTTCCTTCCTTGTGGACTTTGCCAAGGCCACTAGTCCTCAGGGTTGTCAGGTGAGTTAACCACCACCTGACACTCGGCATTGAGTCATTGGCAGTATGGTCTACTCTATTACCATAGCAGGACAACCTGTCCAGACTGATATATTTGCAAAATATGTTGCAAAAGTGGCTTCTTTTTTTCTTCTTGGAGGACTCTGAGTGGACTGAGGGTCAGAGTCCCTAAATGCAAGACCAACATGTTCAAGTGAGGACCATTGGTGGATAACAACATGCTCTGCGAATGTGGAGAGATACAGAATCCGGCTCATTTGCTGCTCTGCCGATTACTACCAGAAACATGACAGATGAGGATTTAATTATGACAGATGACAAAGCCAAGAAAGTGGCTTCATTTTGTCAGTCCAGGGTTTGATTGGGACACCAAAGAAGATGAAGAAGCAGGTTTTTGTTGTTGTTGTTCAGTCGCACAGTCGATTCTGACCCTTTGAGACCCAATGGACCTTTGCCCGCCAGGCACCTCTGTCCTCCACCGTCATCCTCGGGATGATCCACCCAGCTCTGTGCCCATTGTGTCTACAATACCATCTAGCCATCTAAATTTTAGTGAGCTAGATCATGGCCCCAATTACCCCCACTACAAGTCTGGGAGTCTGACAGTGCCTACAGATGTACACACACAAAACCCTTGTGATGCCCAGGATACAACAAGTGGCATGTGTAAATTCAGAAAATTCTTGGATGCGACCGGCCCTGACGGCAAAGAGAGGAGGTACCGACTTGACCCAAAGTTCAACAGACTGAACTCTTACCAGACATCCGTAAATACTCACAGGCATACTAGCTGAGGCCTTCTGGATATTACTAACTTATATCTTCCACTAGGTCAGTGATGGCAAACCTTGGCACTTCAGCTGTTCTTCAACTTTAATTCCCAGAAGCCCAAGTCCCTGTGAATCCACATGAATGGGTTTACAGTAAACCCATTCGTGTGTTTTCACAAGGACTTGGGCTTCTGGGAATTGAAGTTCAAGAACAGCTGGAGTGCCAAGGTTCACCATCACATCACTAGGTAAAGGTCGCCCTTGCTCAAAAGCCAGTCGTATCCGACTCTAGAGGTCAGTGTTCATCTCTGTTTACAGCCAAAGAGCCAGCGCTGTCTGCATCTGCAGACATTTCTGTGGACATGTGGCAGGCATGACTAGACACTGGAGTGCATGGAACGCTGTTTACCTTCACACCGAAGTTATCTCTTTATTTACTTGCAATTCCTTGCTTCCAAACTGCTAGGATGGCAAGAGCTGGGACAGATGACAGGAGCTCATTCCATCTTGCAGTACTCAGGTCTCGAACTGCTGACCTGCCGACCTTCCAGTCATTAAGTTCAGCATCTTAACCACTTGAGCCACTGCAGTCCCCATATCTTCCACTAGGCAAATCCTAAGAGATGCAGAAAGGCAACTTACATTTTCCGTCCGTAGCTTCTTTGCAGGGCAGCCTCCATCTATCGGATGCAGCATATAGTAAAGCCGTACTTTACTTGCATGTTTCCGACTCTGCAGAGGAGAACCAAGAACGATTAATTTCAGTAAGCTACCCCTTCTCAAAGGATAGTGTAACATGAATAACCTTTTGGAATAGTAGCCGTGTTAGTCTGTGGTTCTGATATGCATGAATAACTTTGTTGATTCTGGCAAAATCTTCAAAGACAGGCAGAAATAACATTCTACTCCATTGGTAGCAGAAAAGATACTAATATATCTGTTTCCAGCGTGGAAAAACCCACGTACTTGCCTGTTTTATAAGTGTTTGTGTTGGGGAGGTTTTTTAGAAAAAGAGATGGGGACGCTTTTAATTAAACACCACAAATGTGATTGAACACACTAGGATTCAAAGCCAGACTTCAAAGATGTGCAGACTCTGTGATGAATGTAATGGCTAACATAAGGATATAACAAATTGGAGAAAATCAGAAATTACCCACACTTCTGCATCTCAGAGTAATTAGCTTTGAGTTGCAAAGAATTTGAGCAGTCGGGGTGGTGAGCTTAACTGTTACAGAAGAGCAGAGAGTAGGAATAGGCTGGCCAGGTTCTCCTGCTGTGGCAATTCTGTAGACCTTACTACTAATAATAATGTCGTGTCAGAGATTACTCTGGGTGGAAAGGATTTTTGCTGGAGAAACGCCACTCGGGGGATGCCAGAATGAGACTCCTTTCATATCCCCAAGTGCAGCTCTTGGGGATTGAAACCCGACCTTCCAGTCCCCAGCTCAGCGGCTTAACCACTAACCACTAAGGGGAGCTGCTGTAGACCTTACTGCCAGCAACTCAATGCCAAGTGTCAGGCGGTGGTTAACTAACCCATCAGCCCTCAGAACCAATGGCATGGATGCTGAAGTCCACAGGGAAGGGTGGTGGTCCCCAAGTGGATTAAATCCCACTTGAATCCATCTTGATGCAGGACAGCAGCTTCATCCATCCTGGCCTGGGGGCTGAGGAGCACTTTGTGTACCAAAAGGGCTCAGGCCCCAGAAAGTAACTTGTGGAACTGGATCAGTGGTACAGGTGTCATGCTGTGATGTGGAACACAAATGAAAGGCCACTGCATTATATTCTCAGGAGAGTCTTCATGGCTCACCGCCATGAGGATCACCAATATCCGGCTTCGGAAGAACTATTTGTAGAAAAGCATAGACCTTCTCAAGAACATAGAATGCTGCTTCTGTCAAGTCATTTCTGCTCTTGAATTGCTGCTGAAATTGTTACAGACCCTGCCTTAATTCATGTCTTATTCTCAGAAAGATTTAAAAAACACAATTCTTTGGCACCCGCCATGGGAAATCTTATTAAGCGCCACACCGCACTTTGCATTTCAGCATATGAGAGTCTCAAACCTCCACAGCCATTAGATAGTCAAAATCTGACATTAACTAATTCCTCCCCTTGTTTTAATCCCCAAACTAGTGTGTGTCAAATTTAAATTCTAGAAAAAAAAAATCCAGACCTGTGAGGTTATTTTTGCCATTTCCCCCGTCTATTGGTTTCCACACTTCCACAATGTTCTGACGCTGTTCATAAAAATATATCGTAATGCATATTAAAATGTGTGCTGTAGAAAGAGCACACATTGAGAAATGGGCGGGCTGAGAGGAAATATGTTCAGAAACACATGCTGAAATGCAAATTGCATGCAAATTGTTGGTTATTCCAAGTGAAGTCCCACATGGAAAGTGAAAAGGGGACAGGTTTCAGCGAACAGAAGACATTTGCTGCAAATAGAGACTTCAATATGCATTGTTTGCACAGTTCTGAGTGCAGTTTTCTCATCACAAGGACTAGAGACCTGAAATGGGAAGGGAAGAAAATAGGAGGATTCCAGAGCTAACGTACATGCTATGTTGAATGAAACTAAGCGTTGGGAAGGAACAGAGATTAAGTGGCTAAGATGCTGACTGGAAGGCGGAAGGTCAGCAGTTCTATTCCTGAGTACTGCAGGATGGAATGAGCTCCTGTCTCTGTCCCAGCTCCTGCCAACCTAGCAGTTCAAAAGCAAGAAATTGCAAGTAGATAAATAGGGACCACTTGGGTGGGAAGGTAAACAGCACTCCGTGCGCTCCGGTGTCTAGTCATGCCTGCCCCATGACCACGGAAACGTCTACAGAAGTAGAAAGTGCTGGCTCTTCGGCTATGAAACAGAGATGAGCACTGAACCCTAAAGTCAAATACGACTGCTTTCAAGCAAGGGAAACCTTTACTTTTTACTAATTTCATTAGCAGTGAAATGAGGCTCATTAAGGGCTCTTAGGATATGATCACAGGGGGGAAATAGATCACAGATTGGACCACTTGAGTAACAGTCTGGTGAAACCCATTTCCCAGGGATCATACAGGGAAACCCACTCTAGTCTCACCTCAACCCATGCCTGAGATAGACCTTTTCTGGTCCAGATGAAGGACTTGACTTTACTTCTTTGTAAACCAACTTCATCAAGACTTCTGTAGCACTTGTATCTTCTGATCGTATTTTGTGAGTCAATTATATTTTTCTTTCTCTCTAGTATCTATGCCAAGTGTGTTTATTAGCTGGGCTAAAAAGGAGTTAACTGGGAGACTTGCATTCGAACATAAAATTCCATAAAACCTACCCTGCTTCATTGTGCAGCTGCTATAAATAACATTTTTCACTGAGCACTTTCCTTGGTATAGGTAAAGGTAAAGGCTGCCCTTGCTCAAAAGCCAGGCATATCCAACTCTAGGGTTCAGTGCTCATCTTTGTTTATAGCCAGCAGTGTCTGCATCTGCAGATGTTTCCATGGATATGTGGAAGGCATGACTAGACACCGGAGTGTGCTGAATGCTGTTTACCTTCCCACCGAAGTGGTCCCTTCAGAGCTGGGACATAGACAGCCATTCAATCCGTCATGCAGTATTCGGGTCTCGAACTACTGACTTGCTGCCTTCCAGTCAGCGTCTTAACCACTCGAGCCACTGCAGTTCCTTTTATTCGGTATAATGTGTACAGTGTTCTTGAAAAACAATTATTTGGTATAAATAAAGGTTTTGAAGAACACTGTATGCATGACAACTGCTTTGATTCTGCGGGAGTTGAATCCTGTGCTCAAATCACTATCACAGAACTGACACCTTCCTGATTGATAACTGGTTTCTCTGTGAACCATCTACCCCAAGGGGGGAAAATGGCAGAGCAAATGAACCACTCTGGCAGTTACTGAAATAAAGTGGAGAGATCAGCTACCGCGCCACCCCTCTGTTACATATGCTATCCTGTCATCAGTGGCCACAAAAACTCCACTCCATTTGCAAAATCTGAAATGTGAAAGCCCCAACCGCTGCGCCAGTTGTGCACTGCAACAGCCTCCACAACAAAGATGATGGATAGAAATGTAATAACTGAAGGAAACCAGAGAGGGGTATTGGAGGATGAAAAGGCTACAAAATACCTGAATCAAATCAAATCCCTGCTGCTGTCTGGGGAATGAAAAAAAATGAAATTTTCTGCATGGGCATCCCCAAAATGCATGCCAGCACTCTTAGGATTCCCAGGTGAAAGTCAAAGGCAGCATCAGCAGCAAAGACCTTCCAAAAACAATAGGCTTGTTCTGATGCTTAATTAAAGGACTGATGATAATGAGCTGTTTCAAACATCTGGCAAAGTGGAAAGGCTGGCTCAAGGTAACCATAACTAATTTTAAAGACCCATTGGTCTCAGCGACAGCATTCCATGCTGGGTTTTCATGACGTCCATGGAAATTAGTAGGAAAGAAAGATGTCCAATTATGCCTGGATTATGGTCTGCGAATGCAACAAATTTAATTGGACGTGATTCTGAGCAAGCATGAAATTGCATGCCAGTGGGCCTATCTGGCCATAATTTCACAACTGCTCATCCATTCATGGGACCAGTTTGGAAACTGCCTTCTGGTAAACGTCAGCTCCTGGAATCCCCCAGCTAGAGGATTATGGATGTTGTAGTCCATAAAGGAGGACTTCTCCAAGTTCTCCTTTGAACAGCCTTCTACTCAGTTCTTCAGTTCTAGATCTTGGACTACTAGATCTAGACAACCCCAGCCAGTACAGCTAATGGGAACAGAACCAAAGTCTAAGAGAATCAGGATAATGGGTGAGAAATGCCTTAGATCTTCTTCTTCTTCTCCTCCTCCTCCTCCTTCCTCTTCCTCTTCTTCTCCTCCTTCTTCCTCTTCCTCCCCTCCTTCTTCTTCCTCCTCCTCCTCCTTTTCTTCTTCGTCAAGGCCAGACTCGAAATCGCCAAAATGAAGGCACCTTTTAATGAGTCCATTCTGCAGTTCCTTTCACCTGACCCAGTGTGAGAAAGATTAGCTGGCAATGTAAGGTTGCCATTACCAGGCTACACCCCATTGTGGTTCAAAAATGCCACAATCTTCAAGGAGGCTCTTTCTGCATACTTTAGATCATTGTTAAACAACATTGCCTTGCTTGTTAAGTACTGCAGTCAAGCTCCACTTTGCCTTCTGGTTCGTCTCAGCTGCCATAGTGCTTTAAGTACCCACTCAGCTTTCTCTGCCCATAACAACACCACAACAAAATCTATCAGATGTGCCATGTCTTTTAAATAGGACATCCACCCACACAGTGTTGAACATTTCAAAAGTACGTTTTTAAAAAACAGAACTGGACTTGGAACCAATACGGGCTTCCTCCATTTCTGAGGTTTGGGATTTAAAAGGGTCTGTGTGAATTGCGCACTCACTCACTCACACACACACACACCAGAATTTCCAAGTTCTCCCCTCCTTTATATAAGAGAATGCTCCCTCAGCACAAAAGACTTTGCATTTCAAGTACAGAGTTGGTTTAAATCCTTTCCTTTATATCAGGAGTTCTCAACCTTTTAAAGCCAGGGGCCGGGTCACGCTCCCTCAGACAGCTTTATGGGCCGGATGGCCATTTTGCCCTTCCGCCACCGCATGGCACTTCCTGGTGTGGTGGAGGTGGTGGCGGGCACATGAAATGGTGCAGGTTGAGAATCCCTGCTTTATATGCTAGTTCTCTGTTAAGAATAGAAAGGGAAAACTGAGCCTTCAAAGAACATCATCAGTCATCATCTTCTTCAAGAACACCGCTGAGAAACGGAACGCTATCCACGCACAGTGATTCCGTCTCTCCACAGCAATATTTTCCGCACAGGTTTTGCTTGTCTTCTGGAGCATCTGCTCCATTGATTAGCATTTTGGATTGCAGAATAGCAGTTGGGTAGGTTAGAGAGCTGTTAAAATCTGTTCAAAGTCTTTCCCACCCCCTCTTGCTAGAAGAAACATCGTTAGCTTTGCATGCCTGCTTGTGTCTGCACATTTTCACAACAGCCAGAAATGTGTCTGCTCAAGGAGAGAGAGAAATTAGTACGGATAAATGGTGTCCAATAGCTACAGACTTTTCGTGATGTTGGGAGCCAAATTCCACGGCGATGATTATTTTTGCTCCTGACAGACCTTCATTGGACTTAAAGCAGAGAGAAAGACGTGTAAAAACCTTCATATTGCTGAGCAGAGAAGCTGCAAAACACGCAACGGAAAACTGAAATGAAGAGGCATTTAATTCCAACAGAACGTGTCTGCAGCTGTCGTAAATGCATTTATGGCAGCATTTGCACCTGTTTGCAGGCACATTTTACTTCCTCTTCCGGTTGTGGCGTGGGCTGGATGATTTGGCACCACGGGCCGCTGTAGTTTGGCCACCCCTACTCTAATGTTAAATAACTGGAAGAGTTTCACTCGTCTTTTCTAACAAACAAACAAAACTCAACAAAAAGTCTTTACAGTGGCCGAAAGACTAACAAATGCCATTAGGCACAAACCTTTAGGAACTACAGCTCTCTATGCATGTGATGGATCAGGCTACAGGCTAGGAAACTTGATGCAAAATACAATGTGTATGTTGTGTTAATTTTCAACAATGAGCTCCATGCCTCTTGATTCTTGACCTAGTAAGCATCAAATGTATTGGCTTAATCATGAGCTATTTTCATACCAGCTACATTTAAAGGGTGAAGCTGGAGGCTGCAATAGAGGCGTGGCCAACCTTGGCTCTCCAGGTGTTCTTGGACTTCAATTCCCAGAAGCCCAAGTAAGCACACCTACTGATCAGGGCTTCTGGGAATTAAAGTCCAAGAACACCTGGGGCACCAAAGTTAGCCACCCTCTTCAGAATGTGCTTTACTTAACTCAACCTTCTTAAGTCGGGGGCCAGGTCACGCTTCCTCAGACAGCGTCAGGGGCCAGATGACCATTTTGCCCATCCTCCCCCACGAGGCACTTCCGGGTGTGGTGGAGGTGATGGTGGACTGCATCCGGCAAGCGGGCTGCTGGTTGAGAATCCCTGACTTAACTCAACATATCTTATTTCTAAATTAAATCTTGCTTCAAGGCTTCATCCAGTCTGCAGATTTTTAAAGCACATGGAACAGTTTCAATGTTTTCTAGACCAAGATGCTCGTTGGAATGCAGTAGTCTTTTGATATATTTTTTTTCCATACTTCTTTCAAATAATGCTGTCAGGTAAAAATAACATAACAGAGTTGTGTTCCCAAATGCATATATTAGGATCGAGTCAACCAGCTCACCCTCATCCTTATTTTAGGATAAAATGTGCAGCGGAAGAGGTTCTCATACTTAACGGTGAGACTGACGGAGATTGTGAATTTATTGATTTCTCCTTCCGAGTGTGAACATTTTTAAGATTCTGCTACAAGGCAGCAATTTTTCACAAGCTGTGAAATTTCTTTCCATAAAATAATGGCTGCATATTGATGCAGACGCAAGATGAAATACAGGCTTTGGGAGGAACAACAGTGAGACTGATGGAAACTGTGAATTTATTGATTGGTTCATCCAAGTGTGAACATTTTTTTTATGATCCTGCTATAGGGCAGTCATTTTTCACAAGCTGTGAATGAGACTTACTGTACATAAGCAGGAAAAGATTTGGACAGGCATGGAAGCCAATGGCACGAGTTAGCCACCTCATTGCTTTCAGTGGGACTTGGACTAAAGCCCAGCTTCATAACATTGGACATGAGGCCATTCAGTTGGATAATGGTTTTATTAACTGTTATTGTTATTTTGCATATCAGAGAGTAAACAAAACAGCAAAAAAATTGACAAAAACTTTGTGGCACCTTAAAGACAAACTGCTGTATTTATATGTGAGCTTTCATGGACCAAGTCCACTTCATCAGACCTAAGAGTGAGGCCTCATGGCGTGAGTTTATACACATCAGGTACACAGGCACATTTGATTAGATAAGGAGAGAAGTAACAGCAGAGGCTGAGAAAACTAAGCATGAGAAGGACTATCAACATCCTCTGAATGAAGATGAGCCACCAGCCCACCAGCTCAGATCCAGGAAGAGCTTTATAGCAAGAAGAAACATTCTTGACTTGAGGGTACGCAAGAGTAAAACCACATTAGAAGATGGAGGAAGGAGCTCACTGGACAAGAAACATCATGAAAGTCTAAATATAATAATAATAATAATAATAATAATAATAATAATAATAATAATAATAATAATAATAATAATAATAATAATAATAATAATAATAATAATAATAATAATAATAATAATAATAATAATAATGAAAGGAAGAGATGGATGAGGAACTCAATTTCCCCGTCACTTGGAGGACCCTGAATAGACTGAGGTTTGGAGTGCCTAAATGTAAGACCAACATGCTAAGATGGGGGCATGAGAACAACACATGGTTTGATTATGGAAAGAAACAGAACTCGGCTCATTTGCTCATCTGCCAGTTCTTAGCAGAAACATGTACCAATGTGGATTTATGTTTGGCCAAAGCCAAGGAGAGGGCTTCCTTTTGGCAGTTTAAAGTCCGAAGCATGAAAGAAGAAGTTATATTTGATTATCTATTTGTTATGTCTTCGGTTTCAGGAAGGTCTCCCAGATGCGCGTGGTGCAGAAGTGTCTTAAATAAACAATTAAAATAGCCCAAACAAGAGACAATGAAAGTGAAGTGGAATCCAAGTTGCAGGTTCTAGACCAGAGCTGCTCAAACTTTTTGGGATGCAGACCAGTCACACGGTTCAGCGGGCTGGTCACATGGTTCCTCCCACCGGAAGTGGAAGTATAATGCGCCCATGCATGAGCAGAACACTGCCAGAGGGCATGTTTTGCTTCCACTTCCGGGAGTAGCGAGAGCAGGATGGGCCAGATGAATTGGTGACAGAGGCCAGATCCAGCCCACAGGCCGTAGTTTGGACACCCCTGCTCTAGACGGTTCTTTCCAGTTCCCTCTCACCCCTGCCCTGAGGACTTATCCAGAAGAACAAATGTCAAGAAGTCCCTTCAAGTTATTCCATTGCTCTGTGGAGAAGTTTTGAGCTTAACGTTAATATCTCCTTTTCCTGCTGCTGCTCCACTTTGTGTCGTTCTGTTCATCTGCTTCCCGTTACTTGTTCAGACGAATCTTAGAGGGACGGTCTCAGATGTTTTACCTGACTAATTAACCTCAAAGCAGAAATGTGTTCCTCTCTAAATAGCACCCAGGCATCGCATCCTGCAGAAAGGGGTTCTTTAGCTCTGAACGGCTCCATCCACCCACCCACCCCGTGATGAGATCATCGATATTTCATATTAAATGGTTTAATTTAAATTACATTATCAAACGAAACTGCACGATCTGGAGTCATCTGGGGACTAATAGCCGAATCTTTTATCTGTGTCAAGTAATAGCTAAATCCATTTGTCCTCTAACTGGGGGATTACGATATTACGGCACCGTTTCGCAAAACCCCGATAGCGAAAGAACGCTCTTTGCTCCACTTCCCCGATGTTAAAATTAGAGACACAATTCGTTCTTTAAGGATGAAGAGATATCCCTGTTTCCTTGCTGAAATTTTAGTGAGGAGAGGGGCACAGTTACATCGTCATGCGTTGGCATGATTTGCGCGATTGCCACATGCCTCTATGACACATCGCATCTCTCTGGGTGTGTTGAAATAACCAGGACATTTAGGAGACCCACGTGGTTTCTGTACTAGGACACCAGGTTAAGCTTTGGGGTCAGAATTCCCTGGGCCCTGCTCAGCAGAATCAGAATGAGGACCCTCGAAAGGAACAGGCCCTCCTGGCCACAGATGGAAGGAAGTGAAGGAATGCCTTTCGCCAGCTAAAGGGAGCAAGACCTTGTAAGACCTTTAAGTCTGGACTTGAAAGCTTCTAAACTTCTGCGTGTGTCCCCCTCCAAGGATTGTTGCCTTGCCATGGCGAGAGGGTTTGTGTAGTTCGATGTGGCTATCGGCTGTACCATGTAGGACCAACCAAGACAAGGCAGGCCATAGAGGAGATGTCAGGCTGCACAAGGTCCAAAAATGGGACTCGACTTATACTTGGGTCAGTGCAAACATACCCACACAAATATCTAAATTAATTATTTTAACATATTTTGATGTATTTTAATTATTGAAACTCACTCACTGCATTTTCCACCCCCGACTTATACTCAGGTCAATCCATTTTCCTAGTTTTAGAGGTCCAAATTTGATACCTCGACTTATATTCGGGATGACTTATAGTCAAGTACAGTAAAACCTCATATAACACTAAAACCTGGTTCCACAAGTCTTCGTGTTATATGATTTTTAGTGTTATCTGATCCTCTATGGGATCCATAGAGATACATTGTAACCACACAGGCTTTCGCGGTTGTTATCTGAAGCATCCCATAGGATCTTAATGTTATCTGATGCAATTCTTCCCCCCAGATTCCTTGATGTTATGCGATTTTAGTGTTATTCGATACTAATGTTATATGAGGTATTACTGTATATGCAGTACTTTCCCACCAAAGTTATACTTCTTTATCTACTTGCAGTTTCTTGCTTTTGAACTGCTAGGTGGGCAGGAGCTGGGACAGAGACAGGAGCTCACTCCATCATCCAGTACTCGGGTGTCGAATTGCTGACCTCCCAGCCTTCCAGTCATCAAGTGCATTGTCTTAACCACTAAGCCACAGCAATCCCCATGGACAGTATCAACAGGTTAAAAAGGAGGGTGGCGAGTGACTGAGTAGCCTTGTGTGATGTAGCCCATGGGGTTGTAAAGGGTCGGACTTGACTGTGCGAGTGAACAACAACAACTTCTGCATGGATTTTAGGCAGGGGCTGTACAGTTTATCTCATAGGTCTTTGATGATAACCCGCCCTCCACTTGGCTTCTAGGCCTGTTTCACCTCCATCTATCCAGATGGTTCCGAAAATGGAAATTGGCACCCTTTGGGAATAATGCAAATTTCCTTTGCATGCAAATTCACGCCTTTTTAACTTCTCCTTCCTTCCTGCTAGAAAAGACCTTTTCCCCAAAAGTGCAAAACAAAGGCACACACAGAGAGAAAAATGCGTATCCCAAAAGAAGTGATCTGCTCATGAAAAGAAAAGAAAATAATAATCAGGAGGACACAATGAATGCAGAGAATAAATTGCGCTCCTCAGAGGAATTGGGTAACATTAAATGCTATTTTTTTTGTGTCTGTGTAATCTTTCCAGGTTTCAGATCAAGGACATCCTACGAAGGCCCAAGGGAGGGCAAAAAAAAAATCCTCTCTGAATTTTATATTAGGTGGTTCAGTTCTATTTCGGTTGTGCAATGTTTGTGCTATTGAAATCTCACTCTCTTGTTCTCATTCATTGACGCCATTACTGCCTTACTAAGCTGCAGCAGCTTAATGGTTAAGATGCCACACTTGATGATCAGAAGGTTAGCAGGCTGTCAGTTCGAGACTCGAGTGCTACACGACGGAGTGCACACCCGTCGACTGCCCCAGCTCCTGCCAACCTAGCAATTAGAAAGGGATTGCAAGTGGATAAATAAGTACCACCTCACCAGGAAAGGTAACAGTGTTCTGTGCATTTCGCTGTCTAGTCATGCCTGCTACATGAGCACACATATGTCTGCTGACCCAGACAGCGCTGGTTCTTGGGCTGTAAATTGAGATGAGCACTGACCCCTAGATTTGGGTACAACTGGTTTTTGAGCAAAAAAGATCTTTACCTTTACTGTCTTATGCAATAGCCGTGTTATATAGTTGTGGATTTCTCCTTGTACCCTGGTCACGAGACCTAGAGAAAATGTGACTATCAAGAGGCATGTAATCACTATTTCCAATTGAAATAAACATTTTGCCAGTAGTTTTTCTTCCAAATTATATGTCAGTATTGTTGGTTTCCAACAGCACATATGACTCAATCAATTTTCCAACCTTACAGCAATAATTTTCCGAAATCCAGTGTCCAGATACAGGTTCATGCTTGACCTCACTCCATGGATCCAGTCGAGATCCTACTCCCTTTCCCCATCCATCATCCTTCTTACGTAGTGTTGCCGAGTCAGCAGTAATGTCTACATGCACGACAGACTGCTCCCCGTGTGAATGCAAAGCAGTAACAGCAGCTCTGCGGCAGTGATGGTGAACCTTTTAGAGACCCAAACAGAGGGGCGGAGCAAACACTGTGCTGAGGGGAGGGAGGAAGCGCTCCTATTGGGTTGCTGGGCAGAGGGGTGGGGCGAACTCGGTGCTGGGAGGAGGGAGGAAGCGCTCCTATTGGGCTGCTGGGCAGAGGGGTGGGGCGAACTCTATACTGGGGGGAGGGAGGAAGTGCTCCCATTGGGCTGCTGGGCAATGGCATGCATGAACACACAGAGGGCCCTCTCTGGCATGCGTGCCATAGGTTTGCCACCACTGCTGTACAGTATGCAAATAATAATAATAACTGGAAAATACAAGGAAGTTTCCAAGCAGGTCTAACAGGCACATCCTAAATCAGCATTTACCAAACTATGTTCTGGCGAACACTGGTGGACTTCAATTCCCATAAACCTAAGTCAGTCCATTGGCTGATCAGTGCTTTGGTGAATTGACGTTGGCTTCTGGGAATTGAAGCCCAAAAATCCACAATCCCACAAATTTACAGTTGTCAGACTGGTACCATCCCACTCCCGTAAGTTTTCAGGGGCCAATCCTGAGCTCCAGGAAAAACGGAGTCTCGGACCAAAAACCTGAGACTCAGCAAACTTAAATTCTTGGACACATAAATGCTTCTAAGCTTACCCGGTGGCTTAGTTTTGTTTTTGTTGAGAAGAATGAAGGGTTTAAAGATTTAGACCAGGGGTTCCCAACCTAAGACCTGTGGGCTGGATGCGGTCCACAGTGTCCTTTCATGCACCCCATCCCTCCAAGGGCATTTGAGAAACAAAATGGCCACCCCCTTTGAAGATGTTTGGGGCAAAATGGCCATCCATCCCTCAAAGCTGACAGAGAGAGCGTGACCCAGCACCCCTGGCTTGAAAAGATTGGGAACCCCTGGTTTATACCCTTGCAGAGGACGTGCTTGCGCAGTCTCTCTGCCGAGGCCAGAGTCACGTTACGATGCTACAATCAGGAGAGTAATTCCTCGGGGGAGACACTTTAATATCTCAAAGTAAAACCGCTTCTGTCATCTTTCTAAGCGAGGAAATGAACGGTTTCCCTTTAGCTTTGGGGATCGTCGTCTCTCCAAAGTCCTTTGCACGTGACGTTGGAGACGAGTGTCAGTTTAGCAGTATTATATTCAGGCACTTCCCTCCCCACGGAAAATTCTCTGGATGGGAGGAACAATGTTGACTCTAATTAAACCTGTCAGCTTTTGACTAGATGCCTTGACCTTCTGGCTTCCACCGGCTGAGGAGGATGGGCTGATAGAGCCGCTTTGTTCCCGACCACGAGGTCATTTGTCTTCAACCTCTGTTTTTGCTTACACAAAACAGCCAAGAGCTGAAGGGTTGCCTTCCTTGTTGCCCTTTCTTGATATTGGAGGACGACGAAAGGACAATCACATCTGGCAAACATTCAAGGCACGGCACAAGTGTTAGATCGTGGCAATACTCTTCCAACTCTCCAACACATTTCCTTGCATATGTTTTGAATGTTCAGGGGAGGAGGAGGCATCCCAAGTAATTTTTTCAGATACTTTTCTCCCTATCAAAAAATAAAGGCTGTTGCAGTCAGAGCAGACCCATTGAAACCAATGGAACGTACAGCCATCAACAGGGTGGCCCGTAAGTCCCTAACTTGTCCATATATATTATTTTAAAAAAATATTTTTTCCCAGAGTAATATGGCCCATTTAAGCACATTTGCACTTGAAGAGCATCCTGCGACAAGTACGTGGGCACATGAGTGCAACAATACTGGTGACACCTTGGATACAATAAGTGGCAAATTTAGAGAAAGAGTCAATAGGGACTTACGGGCCACCTTCTATTTTCTGTGACCATATTTATTCCAACAGGTCTACTGTAGGGACTGTGGTGGCTTCGTGGTTAAGACGCTGGATGTGATGACTGGAAGGTCGACAGGTCAGCAGTTCGAGACCCGAGTGCTGTCCAATGGAGCGAGCTCCCATCGTCTGTCCCAGCTCCTGCCAATCTAGCAGTTTGAAAGCAAGAAATTGCAAGTAGATAAATAGGGACCACTTTGGTGGGAAGATCAAGAGTGTTCCGTGCACTCCAGTCTTTAGTCTTGCCTGCCAAATGTCCACATGTAGATGCAGACAGCACTGGCTCTTTGGCTATAAACAGAGATGAGCACTGAACTCTAGAGTCAGATATGACTGGCTTTCGAGCAAGGGCGACCTTTACCTAGTGTCGACAAAGGGCATGTCCAGACTGGGGGATCTTGACCACTCTGAAAATGTTATTATCTACGGTGTGTTCCGTTTTACCTTTCTCTGATGATCACTTGAGCAATCCTACCATTCAGACTGTATACAGTATGTGTATTTTTATGTGCTAAGTCAGCACATTGGCTGATCAGTGCTTTGAGGAATTGACTTAAGCTTCTGGGAATTGAAGTCCAAGAACCAAAGGTTGGGAAATGCTGGTCTAGATCTTGAGTTCACCCCACTGTTTCCCCTTGTTCCCTTCCCTTGCAATTTATTGTCTGCTTCGTCTTCCTCCTGTTTGCTTCCCACCCCTTCCTCACCTTCTTTTGTAATCATCATCTTCATACCCACTTCTTTTTCTTTATTTTTTTTTAATGCAAACAGCATAGCAAATAAATGATGCATGAATATGCATTTCATCGCTTGGGGAATTTTTTTTCGCCAGGGGGTGGCATGTCTACTCCAAATTTTACTCTGCTCTTTATAGGAATGACCAAATATCCCAAACTCTGTTCCAAGATTGAGTCAATAACAGGTCACCCTTGCTCAAAAGCCAGCCATATCTGACTCTAGGGTTCAGTGCTCATCTTTGTTTATAGCCAAAGAGCCAGCACTGTCTGCCTCTCCAGACATTTCTGTGGACGTGTGGCAGGCATGACTAGACACCAGAATGCACGGGATTGCTGTTTACCTTTCCACCGAAATGGTCCCTATTTATCTACTTGCAATTTCTTGATTTTGAACTGCTAGGATAGCAGGAGCTGGGACAGAGATGGGAGCTCACTCTGTCATGCATTACCCGGTAATTGAACTCCAACCTTCCAGTCAGCGAGTTCAGCGTCTTAACCACTTGAGCATCTACAGTCCCTGGACACTTAAGACACTCCTATGAAACCTCAGGGCGGGAATCCTTTTCTCTTGAGACCGTTTGACATAAATGTTCTTGGATTCCAACATCATAGTCTTTAATGCATTAAAATGTCAACAGTCAATGGTGCAACTCTTGTGTTTAGACAGGATTGACTTTACACACAATTCTGCCCATCAAGACCCAACCCATATGACAGGAGATTAACTCAGGCTCACCAGACATTGATCAAACTGTCAATACGATTTGCTCAAAGATCTTCCCTAGGACAAGAAGGGGATTTTTCAGACGCAACTCCGATGCAGGTGTTGTCACCAGAGGGCAAGAGGTCTCGCTTGCTTCAATTCATTTAGTCAGCGTTTGTGTTTAATTGGCTTCCTTTCCATGCACTCAAAAGGTTGGTCAGCTCTCTAACAGCTGGATGTCATGAGGCATCCAGTCGCAAAACGCCAAATTGGGCTTTCTTCTCGAAAGCAAAGCTGTCTCAATTCCCCTGTCTTTGTCGTTGTCATTTTTATTTCTTAAGCCTCTTGCGATCACTTGAAGTAACAAACACGAGCAAAGCATGTTAGAAGAACAGCGTCAAGAGCACGTGTGTGCTTGAATAATTTGGCTCCGGGGTAAATCTAAAGAGAAGTGGGTAATCCGAGTGGACAATTTTCTACGCAGAAACTAGAGACAGTTCACTGGCTCCCGAGGACTCCACAATGGAGTCGAGATCTTATTTGTCTGTTGTCATGGGAGGAGGAAGAAATACAGAATAATTGGGGGTTTTCCTATAAGAGGGTAGAAATGTTTTCTTATGATGTACATGAGAGTTCTTGCACTGGTAGGAATTTTTTTTTCATAAATTGTGCAATTTGACACAACTGTGATGTGTGCACTGATTTCTTGCCTTATTGAATCATCAGTCCATCGTTCCACAGGTATAGAGCATGTGTTTCAATGGCCAAGGTATCTCCATCATCTGTGTAGGTCTCTTTCCCCTCACCCCACTGCTGCCTGAAGCCAGTCTCTACATTCTGGCCAGGTTATCCTGCAATGGTAATAGAGTAGACCCTAACTAACATGACAACCCTAAGGACTAAGGCCTTTGGATGGTGAAATCCACAGGGAAGGGTGACAGACCCCAAGTGTATTGAATCCCTCTTGATGGAGGGCAGCAGTTTCATCCATCCTGGCCTAGGGCTGAGGAGGACTTTGGGTGCCAAAAGCGCTCAGGACCAGAAAGTGACTCGCAGAACTGGATCAGTGGTACTATGGGTGTCATGCTGAGATGCAGATGAAAGGCCACTGCATTATATTCTCAGGACAGTCTTCATGGCTGATCGCTATGAGGATCACCAATATTTGGATTTGGATATGGAAGAAGAAGAAGAAGAAGAAGAAGAAGAAGAAGAAGAAGAAGAAGAAGAAGAAGAAGAAGAAGAAGAAGAAGAAGAAGAAGAAGAAGAAGAAGAAGAAGAAGAAGAAGAAGAAGAAGAAGAAGAAGAAGAAGAAGAAGAAGAAATAAACAAAGGCAGGCTTCCCAATTAGGCTGAACTCTCTGATGTCATTTCCCAATTTTAAGGATGTGGATAACACCAGATGTCCTTCAGCCTGGCTCCAGCTACATATTTGCTTGACCTTGGTAGATAATATTTGCAGGGTGGTGCAGGTCCCCAAGGACTAAGGCTACATACTTTGAAATACAAACCCTCCTGAATTCACTTTTTTCTTTCTTCTTAGTTCCTATTGTACATATGCTCAGGCACAGCTATAGCAGAAGGAAAAGAATGTTTGCTTACAAAGCTTGTGTTCAAATAACAAGGGCAGAAATATTTTTAAAAAGTTCTCTTCATCTTAGTTGCAGAAAAGCAGGGAGAAAAATAACTCACACAAACGATGGTTTCAACGGGATACAGTTGTACCTCGCTTAAAGAGCATAATGTGTTCCATGGGATTGCTCTTTAAGTGAGTTTGCTCTTTAAACGAAACACCATTGTAATGGGTCTTGGAGTGCCACGATGGAGGTACCCCAATATCCCTGTGCAAACATGGTGACAGCTGTCCGTTCCATATTTAGTAGCATTTTCCTAAACTTTTTGTTCCTGGTAAGGCATATCAGGAAACACCATTGTAAGGCATATCAGGAAACACCATTGTAAGTGACCCATTGTGACTTCTGGTGGGGGGGGGGGATTGTGAACCCTGATTTATTTGTTAAGCAAGTTTTTGATTGGTTTTAACATTCAAAGAAAATTCTGCTCTTTAAGCGAGTTACTCTTTAAGCGAGGTGCTCTTTATGCAAGGTTTGACTGTACTGAGTTACTACTCGCTGAGATTAAAACATCTTGGGGCCAGAAAGAACTAGGCTGAACAACTGAACAACTCGGGCAGACAAACTAAACTAGTCCACACCCAACCACACAGCTCAGAGTAAAAAGCAATTACTTTTGGAGGGAAGAAATATTTAGGTTGCTTAGATTCAAAACAAAGACTAGGTTTGTTCAATGCTGGTCCTTCCCAACTTCATTTAGTATGTAAAACAAACACAACACATGATGAGATTGCCTACTGTACACTCAACAACCTGATCCAAACACTGTGTTTGCTTAAAATGTCCACTCTCACTTGACTTAGTGCTAACGCTAAGTAAGGTGCAGCCAAAAAGAGTTCCTAAGCTATCCATGTAAGAGTCTTGGAGTGCCACGATGGAGGTACCCCAATATCCCTGTGCAAACATGGTGACAGCTGTCCGTTCCATATTTAGTAGCATTTTCCTAAACTTTTTGTTCCTGGTAAGGCATATCAGGAAACACAAAAACAAAATAAAATAAAAACACTGCAGCACTTTAAAGACTAACTGCTATATTTTTTACTCAGAGATCCTTGTGCTGCTTGATTTTGGACACTGTCATTGCACCATTGCATTTACACCTTCCAGTTGCGGAAGAGAAGGAGAAACAGAAAGTAAAGACTGCAGAGGGCAGAAAGCCAGACCAAAGTCCTCTTTTTAGTGAACAAAGAAACAGAGAGTTTCAGATTCACCTGCATTGTCTGGAAAGGTGCCCAAGAGTGCAAACACACACACGCCTCCCGCTTCGTAGGACTTTGCAGTTTTTGTGTGGATGAAAAAGGAGGTGTGATTGTCATTTTCTCCTAGACAAGCCGGAGGAAGGGGGGGGAGAGATAGAGCTTTTGTTCGATGTCACATTAGAAACGAAGATGTCCTGGAAACAGTCCAATTCTTCTGTCACATTCCCATTTCGCTTGTCCTTGGAAAACAAATGCAACAGGCATTATCCGGAGGGAGGCTGATCAACTAGGACAGCATCCGTCTTGGCAAAGCAACCTCAGTTACTCCGAGAAAACAGGGATAGCTGACAATGCCCTTCGGTTCTGTATTGAAAGGAATGTGCGGAGCAGAAGACTTGTGCTCACAACAGGAGGTTCAGAAATGGGGGGTGCAGGTGGCGATGGCGTTTAGAGGTCTCATCTGTCCAGGCCCAGCTCAACGGGCAAGTTTCGTTCCTCAAAGTCTCCCACAAGAGAACAACAACAGGGCTAGGAGGTACACTAGTGTTTTGTTTCTTGAAAGAAAGGAAGGAAGTTAGAAGGAGGGAGGGAGGGAAGAAAGAAATGTAGGAAGGAAGGAACAAAAGAAAGAAAGAAGGAAGGAGGAAAGAATGAATGAAGGAAGGAAGGAGCAATCAAGAATGAATGAAGGAAGATGGAAGGAGGGAGGGAAGGAAGGAAGAAGGAAGAAATGAAGGAAAGAAGGAACGATGGAGGAAAGAAGGAAGGAAGGAAGGAGCAATCAAGAATGAAGGAAGGAAGATGGAAGGAGGGAGGGAAGGAAGGAAGGAAGGAAGAAATGAAGGAAAGAAGGAAGGATGGAGGAAAGAAGGAAGGAAGGAAGGAAGGAGCAATCAAGAATGAGGGAAGGAAGATGGAGGGAGGGAGGGAAGGAAGAAGTGAGGGAAGGAGAGAAGGAAGGAAGATAGTAGAAACACAGTCAAGAGCACGGAAATATTACTTTTTTCCTCTGCAACTCTGAGCTAACATTAAAATAATGTTTCTAAGCTGCTGCTGCTCCTTCTTTCATGACCTGATCAAACCCTGGACTGCCAAAATAAAGCCAAGGGAACCAAGAAACTGAAGAATATTTTTAAGCTGTAGATTGTAACACAATTTACTCTGTGATGGAGAAAGGCTAGGTTGCTGTGTATGGATGAGTTTATTGTACAGTTCGTTTCCTCTCCCTACCCTATAAGAACTGCCCCACACTTGGCAAACGTCTTCATATCTTCTGCTTCAAAGTCACTGGATGTGGTAGGAATCAAAGCCGACAGATCCACCCATCCCTGCCTTAATTGGATGTGTCACCAATTTTGAAAGCCTGGTATGTGGATTTTCGACGTCTCTTTTCGGTTCCAAGTGTGTTCATCAGCCACTGGCCCTTCCCTGGCTGCCCCTCTCCTCCTTCTGTTCATCTTTCCATCCCAAGGTTTTCTTGATTGCTCAGGGCTTCACCGAGGCGCTTGAAATCTTTCCTGAAACAGCTGTCTCTAGATAACCAAGACAGGGAGCAAATGAGGTCAAACTCTAGTTTATAAGGCAAACATTACGGGGAGGGCCAGGTTCCCATTCTCTGTTTATCTAAGGATGTTCATCACACAAGCGAAGAGTGCTTCTGTAATGGAGAAGTTCATTTAATTATTTGTACACTGCCCAGATGTTTACAAACATCTAAAACCATTCCTCTATAAAGGAATGATCCTCTATCCTCTTTCATGGATATATGTACTGCCAAAGGCCGAATGATAGGCTCTTTCTGTCACCAAGTTGTGTTCTTTGTTGATGGTTATTTTTATTTTTTTGGGGGGAGGGGGTATTAATTTTGTTTTGCTATTCAGTTTGTTTATTTTGTTGTTGTTGTTGTTGTTCAATTTCTTATTGTATAGATTTTTAAAAATGTGTTGTTAGCCACCCAAAGTGGGAGAATATCCCAGATGTGTGGGGGAAGAAGAAGAAGAAGAAGAATAGAACAAGAAAGAGGAAGAAGAAGAGGAAGAGGAAGAAGGAGGAGGAGGAGGAGGTAATAAATAATAAGAAGTAGGACTGAATAATAAATAAGAAGTAGGCTGAAGCCTGGGGGAGTTGCTAGGTCTCTCCAACTGTCCAGGAGAGAGAGAAAACCTAGAGCAGGTAGTACTAGAGAGAGTAAGGCAAACCAAATATTAGGGCCATTAGCTCCACTCTTACAACACAAGGCAATACCAACCAACCCAAAGAAACACCTCATACAAAGCCTATTCATCCCCACTTTATGTTGCCAGGGCCAAACATGGGCGCTCACAACAAAACATAAGCAGAAATTGGTCAACACAGAAATGAGATGTCTGAGGAAGGCTCCTGGAGTGACTAGAAGGGATAAAATCAGGAGTGAGATTATAAGGGAAAGAATTGGGATAGAACCAATCTTAAACGACATACATACAGAGACCAGGAATAAAGTGGTTTGCCCATTTGGAGATAATGTCTTGGGATTCCATACCATACAAGACGTATGTGGAAAGATAAAGAGCATAAGGAGAGAGAACATCAAAGGAACATTACAAGAAGCAATTTGCAATCACAATTATAGTTGTACCTCGCTTAAAGAGCATAATGTGTTCCACTGGATTGTTCTTTAAGCGAGTTTGCTCTTTAAGCGAAACACCATTGTAAGTGACCGATTGTGGGGGGATTGCAAACCCCGATTTATTTGTTAAGCAAATTTTTGGTTGGTTTTATTTGTTAAGTGAAGTGAACATTCAGAGAAAATTCTGCTCTTTAAGCAAGTTACTCTTTAAGTGCGGCGCTCTTTATGCAAGGTTTGACTGTACACTTATATACCACCCCATAGTGCTTATACACTCTCTGACCGGTTCACACATTAATTAGCATTTTCCCCCAAACATTCTGGGGACTCATTTAACCAACCTCAAAAGGGTGGAAGAGGCTGAATCAACCTTGAGTTCTAATCAGGATCGAACTCACAACCTCCTGGCTGGGGTACAGCAGTTTAAGCACTGCGCACCAGGATTCTTACAAGAACACCAAATGACACCGTTGAGGCTAGAAGCTTGTATCTCCACTTTGCCTACCTACTTATTCTTCTCTAGACGCCCCAAAACAGAAATCAGCTTAGCTAGGAAAGGAAATTTTGTGAATGGGTCTCCAATAATGGCATTTTCCCTCTTCTAAACTCTTCCACAAGCCTACTTTCCCCATCTCACATTTACCTTGGAGATCTTTCTGTGTTCTACCTTTTGTCAACGTCCGCGTATCGCCTTCCAACGAACTGGCTGAAAAGCAACATAACTCTAACCATGCAGAAAGCCCTTTCTTGTGATGGTTTCCTCAAAAATCAGAGCTACACCGGCAAGTTTTTATTTGTAATATTTTATTCATCAACACGTCAGAGACTCATTGTGTTGGAGGGCATCTTCCAAATGTACTTTGACAATTCTCTCCGCTACACAATGTCCTTATTCCTTATGCCTCGCACTCTAGAGGTTACGAGGTTTCCAGCCACAGGTAATGAGAACATGTTTCAAATCTTAGGCGAGAGAGATTTTAGCACGGAGCGTGGAAAATTTACTTTTTGGGACTATGTCCTTAAATCCCCCAGCCAGTATAAGCTGGTGGATGCAGAGAGATTCTGTAGCCTCCATCCTCAACAAAGTTTAGAGAAATATGAGGAAGACTGGAGAAATTGGGGTTTTCCAGTCTTGGGAAAAGAAGGCTGAAGGGAAATTTGATTGCACAGTTCAAATACTTGCAAGGTTGTCTTAAGGGGAAAGGGGCAAGATCTCTTTTAAGTCCTTCAAAGACGCATAAGAATGGACTCAGTGCTCAAAGCATTCAAGGCAGAATATAAGTAAACTACAGCAATACCTCGGATAACGTTTGCATTAGATAACGCTAAAATCACATAATGTTAAGTAATCGGGGGGAGGGGGGATTGCATCACATAACGTTAAAGTCCTATGGGATGCATCGGATAACTTAAAGCCTGTGCCGATTACAATGTATCTCTATGGAGTTTTAACGTTATCTGATGCATCCCATAGGATTTTAACGTTATCCAATGCATGCATCAGATAACATTAAAAATCAGATAACACTAAGACTTGTGGAACCAAGTTTTAGCATTATCCAAGATTTTACTGTATTTAAAGTGACAACAGTTTGCATAGCTGAGGTGTTTAATACAGGGGTATCCAAACTAATGGCCCATGGGCCAGATCCAGCCTGTACCACCTAATAATCTGGCCTACGGCAGTCCAGCTTTTGATCAGGACACGAAGAAGAAGAAGAAGAAGAAGAAGAAGAAGAAGAAGAAGAAGAAGAAGAAGAAGAAGAAGAAGAAGAAGAAGAAGAAGAAGAAGAAGAAGAAGATGATGATGATGATGATGATTGCTTGACCTCCAGGTCTGGAATGAGAATGAGGAAAGCAGGAGCGAACAGGAGCGAACATGGTAGCAAATGTAAGGTGAATTTTTGCTCTACAGTTAGAGAAAGACTTATCTGGCAATCAAATTATTATAAGAAGACATTGGGTGTTTTTCTCTCTCTCCTTAATTGCTAGTGGTTTCATTTGTATTAATTAGCTCCAGCCATTAGAAATCTGAGCTGCTAGGTCAAGGTTGTTCTACATATTCCTTCTTTTTAAGAATCAGGGTGAATAGCAACTAGGAAGACACCCATTTTATTATTTCTGTTATGATTACAACAATCACAATCTTCCCCCGGTACTGCTTATTTTCTTCTTATGTCTTTGCAGGAGATTGGGTATATTCAAGGCTAGTCTTTACTAGGTCACCCTTGCTCAAAAGCCATTCATATCCAGCTCTAGGGTTCAGTGCTCATCTCTGTTTATAGCCAAAGAGCCAGCACTGTCTGTGTCGGCAGACATTTCCATGGACATGTGGCAGGCAATGCTATCGGCAATCAAGAAGAAAGAAAGAAAGAAAAAAGGAAGGAAGAAAAAAGGAAGGAAGAAAAAAGGAAGGAAGACTGACTTTTATTTCACTATTCTCATTTGACACATTTTAAAGAAATGTGCAGACTATGGAGCATAAGAACAATAAATAATTGCTCTTTGAATATTTGTCATCAGGGTCACCCTTTGCACAAAAATGATTCACACTAATTTGGCAACTTTGGGTGAAACCCACAGAAAAGATCTTTGTCCCTCTCTCCAATACAGAGGGAAATGCTGTTTCTCATTCCTGTGCATGAGAAGATGACACATAAGGATTTATTTCCACCCCTTGGCCAGTAGGAAGCCCACCCAATGCCACTGCTGGTGACCAAACTCCAGCAATTTTATTCCCTTTTCCATACATCTGAACTTAGTCCCTCCACCAGACTAATAGGAATGCCACCAGATTTCCATCACAATCTCAGGACAGACAGACAGACAGACAGACACACACACACACACACACACCAGTTTGCACCTCTGCCTCCCCCAGCAGGTGAGCCCAATTCGTGTGTTCACTCTTTGGAACAGCCAAGTACTTTTTAATGTCCATTAGCATCACCCATCAATGGCTGGGCTTATGCTCTATTTCACACGACACCACTGCACGCAATGATCTAATGAGCCTTTCCAGGCACCCTGGCACATCCCAAAGCTCTCCCAAGAACTATTTTCCTAAAGCAAGAGAAGTGAGCTGTTCCAGGGCTTATGCTTAGGAGAGACCCAAGCAACCTGTAGGTAGGTAGGTAGGTAGGTAGGTAGGTAGGTAGGTAGGTAGGTAGGTAGGTAGGTAGGTAGGTAGATAGATAGATAGATAGATAGATAGATAGATAGATAGATAGATAGATAGATAGATAGATAGATAGATAGATAGATAGATAGATAGATAGAATGGACAATATGGGAATATGATGTAGCCAGACAGCAGGAGCCACTGTCTGAGTCTGAAAAAAATCTGATGTTACTTACATGCACGCACGCGCACACGCGCACGCACACTAGTAGTAGAACTCTTTCAATATCTTCATTCAGTTCCCTGGGTACTATCTGCAGATAAAGATCTGACTCCGTCTTAACTGTACATTGCCCTTCCCCCATGAGAAACCAGGACGCCACCTGAAGCCGCATGACACAAACTTGAATCTACAACATTGACATCTGTCATGCAGTACCAATTACTCATTATCCCGTATAGCCAGTCACTCAGCCCTCGCTTGGGATTCACAGTAACGGTGGCCTAGGCCGTCATCCATTCAGGACGTTTGTCTGCAGCAGGAAAGATGCTGATTTTGCATCACGAGCAGAAAATCTCTGAGTGTTGATCTGGTCCCCCCCCCCCCTCAGAGTCCTTTGCAGGCACCTTTCCATAACACAATTCCTAGACCTTGCAGGTTTCCTGATTCTCTCCCTCATTAAGTGCCGCGCTTCTCTTACCTCGTAATGTGCCACGCGCTGCGACTCCGAAATTAGCTGAGCACTACACACTTTGCAGTAGATTTCTGTGAAGAGGTCCTGGTCGAGGTCCGATGACTTCATCTGCTTACAATGACACAGACACAACCAAAGAAACAAGCAAGTGGTGAGTCGCAGTGGTGGGTGCCCCAAATCTTCATTGCAACATGTACAAAACAGTGTTTCACAATTCTTCTTCTGTGTCTAGGTCAGATGTGAAACTGCCAAAATGAAGGCACCTTTTGGTGAGCTCATTCTGCAGTTCCTTTTGCCTGGCCTAGTGTGAGAAAGATTCGCCCAGGGACTCCCAACTTTTTCAAACTGGGGGCCAGGTCATGCTCCAGCTGACGTTAAGTCGGCCACAACGTAGTTGGTCCATCAGATTAAGGTGAGTGGCTTTTCCATCTCCCAAAAAGATGATGGGTTCGCTGAATAGAGGGCGGAGCTGGTGCCACTAAGGTCCTTCTCTGCCATGGCCACGGGTCAACCACATCACCCCAGCGGCAATACATCCATGCCACTCTTCAAATACCTGAAAGGTAATCATAAAAACGAAGGGAAGGGTCTGTTCTCCATCAACCCAGAGTATAGGAGTGTAATAATGGGCTGAAACTGCAGGGAGGAGACACAGGCTGAACATCAGGGGAAAAAACATCTTAACGGTTAGAACAGTCAGACAGTGGAACCATCTGCCTCGAAAGGTGGTAAGCGCTTCAACGCTGGAAGCATTCAAGAGAGAATTGGCCAACCCTCTGTCATGTCTATTTTGATTCAGATTTCTGCACTGAGCATGGGATTGGACTCAATGAGTCTATGATTCTATGCCACCTGGATATTTCCGTGACATACAGTACTCAACATATGCATGCATTGAAAAGTGGAAGTTCTTAGGCTACAACTACCTATCAGTTCATCCATTTTGAGCTACTTGGGGAGGGGGGAGAACCACAATATTTCCTGGGAGGTTTAAGTTCTCTTCTATACTGATTAGAAGGACAGCAGATTATACGTTGAACAAATGCCGGCGGAGACGGAGGGCAGCTAATGAACTCCCATCGGAGCAAAGACTTTCTCGGCTTCCAGTCTAGTTACTGCTTATATCTTATTACTTTGCTTGTTTACGATATTTATAGACTGCTCGAATTGCTCCCAAGACAGTAGGGAAGGAAACTGAATTGAAGCAATCCATTATGAAAGAAAGCCCAGCCTAGATAAAAGCCTGGAAACGAAACAGGTGAAAAACATGTGACTCCAAAATCAAGATGACATCTGGAATACAGGGTTCGAGACAGCAAAGTAGTGACGTTGAGGGTCCTTCTCTTGCTTAGTACAGCGTCCACTGCTCTTGATCTTAGGTGGAGCCATATCAACAAGAGGGTCTATTTTCTCAACTGGGGTGGGTTTGAGGCATCCTGTTGCTATACACCTGGCTTCATTAACAGCAATGCCAACTTGTTTTGCGTGTGTGAAAATGCTCCATACTGAAGCCGCAAACTCTGCTGCACAAACACTCAGGGCCAAAGCTGATGCAGACAGTGTTGACAGTTGAGTTCCCCACTTATAGTTTGTGAGTTTGCTGATAATGTTGTTCCTTGAAAATGCTCCATACTGAAGCCGCAAACTCTGCTGCACAAACACTCAGGGCCAAAGCTGATGCAGACAGTGTTGACAGTTGAGTTCCCCACTTATAGTTTGTGAGTTTGCTGATAATGTTGTTCCTTGTACAGTACTAACTTTGGCATTGGTATTCAGGCAGTGTTGCTTAAAAGAGTATCCTGTCAAGCGTCATGACAAGGTATTCCAGTGCTGCACAACGCTGTAATCGATTCCCTTGCCACATAACATCCAATTCAACCCTTGTCTCTCACTTTCAAAGGTGGAAAATATACCCTTGAGTCTTGCTCAGGTTACGCTTCAAATGGCTATTAGTGTAACACTGTCCTAATTCTTCAAGAGTTCAAGTAAGTTTTCTAGTTATCTCATCAAAACTTTTAATAAACGGTAGGAACAGGAGAAATCTGTCAGCTTGGCTTTCTCCTGCACTGGATCATTTACACCTCAAGATCTTACAGTCCTGGGTATGAAGAAATCTACAAATTTTTATGAACTCTTCCAAAACAAAGTTTTAAAAAGCCACCAGAACAAAGTAGGTTTGGCCCATTTCTAGCAGCGTGATGCATTCCATTGGTGCTATAGAATTATTCCCCACTTGGACGGGAACAAGTAAAATTAGCTGGAAGCCACTTCAGGGGAAAAAGAGATAGTGACTCTAATTTAACAAATGCATGAGCGAATACAATGGGATTCAAAGCCAGACTTCATTGAACTAAGAGTCCCACGTTTGGGCCCTCGACGGAGAAAAATCTAACAATTTTTGGTTTCTCCTACAATATTTTTTTTTAAGAAGGTTGTTTTGAAGAACAAGTTGATTTCAACCTGAATATGTAGAAATGATAAAGTGGACTCTTTGCTTATCACAGACAACAAATCGTAAAGTTTTGGACTCACCCAAGGGCCAAATAAAGACAGAGCTTGTTCTCAGAGCTCAGAAAGTTACTTCTTGGAACTATAAAATCCAGAATCTATCAGCCTGTCTGGTTAAAGCAGGGGTTCCCAACCTGTGGGCCAAATCTGGCCCATGGTGTCATTTCAAAATGGCCACCCCCGTTGTACAAGCAAGGCTAAATGGCCATCTGGCCCTCAAAGCTGACTAGGAGAGTGTGACCCGGCCCCCGGCTTGAAAAGGTTGGGAACCGCTGGGTTAGAGACTTCAGCCGCTGTTTTCTAATATCCATGCTTTGCCTATCAGGCATTGCTCCAAATAGAGGGTTTTAATCTTTGCTTCATTCTCTGTGATTTCCTGATCCCAGAAATAGTTTTCCCCTGTACTTTGTTGGCCAGGAGGTCTAAGAAATCTTTGGCAAAAAATAAATGTGTGAATTTATGCCACTGTATTCGCCGGGGCTGTCCGAGAAGATTAACGCAACAAGCCATGTGCACAGTGAGATTATCTGATTAGGAAGCTCAGCTTCTTTATCATTTTCATAACATTTGCAAGAAGATGCACTTGCTCTCAGTAAAAGTGGCTGGAGATCTCGCCCGGGAGTTCTCAACCTTTTAAAGCCAGGGGCCACAAGTTGAGAATCCCCCAGGCACAGTGATGGGATGTAATAGGTTCTCACCAGTTCCCCAGAACCGGTAGTAACTTTTCCCAGTGTCCCGGAGAACCGGTGGCAGCTTTTGGGGGGAACCACCTCTGGGGCTTACCCTTTCAGTGGTTGCCCCACTGCGCATCCACGCCAAGCACTTGGTGTGCATGCACAGTCTCCTTGCTGTCCTCCCAAGCAGGGAGGAGGAAGAGAAGCTGCTAGCCTGAAGCTCCCTATAGCCTGCTCCCCACAGTAAGTGACTCACCTTTCGGTGTGGTGTGCCTGTGTGTGTTTTAATGTGTATTTAATACCTTTACCTATATTGATGTACTACCACAGATCCTAAAAAGGGCTGGTGGCCAGCAGGCCTGGCAGTTGGCAGGCCTGGCGGCCGGCAGGCCTGGCTTGGGGCTTTTAAGAAAAGTCTTGGAGTTACCTCATCAATAAGCTACACCTGTGCTGTTCCAATTGGAGAACCCTTAAGAAGGTACAGCTGTTTTACATTAAGGCATATTATCCTAGAGAAATGGTACAATAACTCTATCCATCTTGCAACATGGTGCTGCCTAGGTAAGTGACGGATTTATGTATGGTGTGTGTGTGGGTGGGTTGATTTAATTTTGGGGTGGGTGGGAGTATTTTAATGTAATATTTATTTATTTAATTTATGGGTTTGTGTTGTGGGTGGGTGGGTAGGTTGAGGGGTGTGTGTGTATGCTTATTTTTATTTTATTATTATTATTATTTTATTTTTCTTTGGGCCCACCCACAATGCCATGATGTCATGACATTAGCTACGCCCACACTGTAATGACATCACGGTGGGGTAGTAAAATTTTTGACATCCCACCACTGCTCAGGCAGCTTCAGGGACCATTTTGCCCTTCCTACACCACATGGCACTTCCTGAAGTGCTGAAGGCGGTGGGGGCCCCACGTGAAACGGTGCTGTGGCCTGTGTCTGGCCTACATGCCGCAGGTTGAGAATCCCTGATCTAGCCAGTGGGATGTGTAGGCAAGTACAATATCCCCAAAACATAGGGTCAGATGTTATTGGCATTATCATAATCAGAGGAGCTGTAGAGTAAAGGTCTCCTTTGCGCAAAAGCCAGTCGTATCCAACTCTAGGGTTCGGTGCTCATCTCCGTTAATAGCCAGAGAGCCAATGCTGTCTGTGTCTACAGATGTTTCTGTGGACATGTGGCAGGCATGGCTAGATGCTGGAGCACACGGAAGGCTATTGCCTTTCCTGCCAAAGCGGTACTTACTTATCTACTTGCAATGTCTTGCTTTTTAACTGCTAGGTGGGCCGGAGCTGGAACAGATGGTGGGAGCTCACTCCGCCACGTAGCACTCGAGCCTCAAACTGCTGACTAGCCGACCTTCCAGTCCACAAGTTCAGCATCTTAACCACTAAGCCACCGCAGTCCCTTAGACATCATCATAGGTCACCTTTGCTCAAAAGCCAGTCGTATCTGACTCTAGGGTTCAGTGCTCCTCTCTGTTTATAGCCAAAGAGCCAGCGCTGTCTGAGTCTGCAGACGTTTCCATGGACATGCGGCAGGCATGCCACAGCAACGGTGTGCACATCATCCTATCTACCCTCGAAACATTCCATTTTCCTCTTAACGTTGTTGCAGCCTTCATAGCAGCTAAGGGAGGGCAGGTTTTTGATCTTTCGCAAATATATTACGCTTGTGATGCAAAGTATTTGAGGGTTGCCTGACCTTATACAGTACTAGTAATTAAGAGCCATTTGCTTTACAAAATACCTGCTCCTAGGGGAAAGGCATGCTGCTAGCAGAATCAGTTTGTCAGCTCAGAGACCAAGTTGACTCTCACGCTAGCAGGAGTGTGCTGGGCCCCTTGGGAGGGCGGTGGACAGGAATTGATGGGGACTCCTATTTGGGGGGAGAAATCCCATACATTCCCATTACCTCTGCCTGCCTCTGGGGGGAGTCGGTCACTGGGGTGCACTGGGATGAGTCCCTGTATCCCTGCGAGTCAGCACACCACTGCACACTAGCATCTATATTTCATAATGTTCTTCTCTGCCAATGATGGCGAACCTTTTAGAGACCGAGTGCCCAAACCACAACCCCAAACCCACTTGTTTATCGCAAAGTGCCAACATAGCAACAAGAGAGGGAGGAAACATTCCCATTGAGCAGAGGGGCGGGGCAAATTCTGTGCTGGGGCAGGGAGTAAGCGCTCCCATTGGGTTGCTGGGCAGAGGGGCGGGATGAACTCTGTGCTGGGGCAGGGAGGAAGCATTCTTATTGGGCTACTGGGCAGAGGGGTGGGATGAACTCTGTGCTGGGGCAGGAAGGAAGCACTCTTATTGGGCTGCTGAGCAGAGGGGCAGGGAGGACTCTGTGCTGGGGCAGCAGTGTGAGTGCCCACAGAGGGGTCTCTGAGTGCCCTTTCTGGCACGTGTGCCATAGGTTCACCACCACTGTTCTATGCCACTGCTCTGAACAGACCCTACATCGTGCACTCCAATGTCTAGTCATGCCTGCCTCATGACCACGGAAACGTCTGCAGAAGCAGACAACGCTGGCTCTTCGGCTTTGAAACAGAGTTGAGCACTGAACCCTAGAGTCGGATACGACTGGCTTTCGAGCAAGGGAAACCTTTACCTTTACTATGCCTTTTATATATATATATAAGCTCCGAGTTGACAGGCTGATTGCTTTTTGAATGACAGCTTCTAGAATAAGAAACTTTTTTCTCATCTCCGGTTATGTCAAGGTCAGCACCTTGAGATCATTTTCATTGGCAATTCCTGGAGCTGCTGAACCCGGAAAATTTCAGCCGGTAAAAGAAAAAGCTTATAATCGTCTCTCTTGATAGAGTTTGGAGAGGCCGCTGGAAAACTCTCGGTGGTGTAGCTATCCAGCATTTTATATCCTCAGAAAAAATAAACATTAAAGTCTGCCAGCGATGTCCCCTGCTAAACACTGATGGGCAAAATAAAAATGCAGCAAACATTAAAAAAAAACCCGCAATGTCTGACATAAAACATATTTAATGCTCTTTTTCTTTCCTTTTTTTTAACGGAGTGGTTCTGCTCTTGACCTTGAGAAAGCTTCCTGCGACAAAAACAGCAGGCAGGCCCTTTAAATGTTTGTTTTAAGCCCCTCTGACATGAATGGCTAGCCTAGATCTCAGTTGTTTCTGGCTGCAAACGGATTAAGGTCCCTTTGAAGTTTCAGCTTTTGGCTAAGGACTCCGTGATGTGCTCAGCCATGTGCCGGAGGAAAAGCAGAAAGCAAGCCCCTGTTTCCAGAGGAGCTTTCGCTGGCCTAGAGTTGTGCTGTGCTTGCTCCGATTTTTCTCCAACCCATGCACAGAAGAAGCCGCCAGGTGGGAAAAACCTGAGGCTCCCCAAAATTATTAAGGCTGCAGAAAGACTTCACTAAATCCCCTGTTTATCTACTTGCCATTCCTTGCTTTCGAACTGCTAGGTTGACAGGAGCTGGGACAAAGACGGGAGCTCGTTCTGTCCTTCAGGACTCGGGGATCAAATTGCTGGTCCAAGATGCTGCAGCAATTGGGACCTAGGGTTCAGAACCCGTGAAGATTTCCCATAAAGTTTGGACTGAAACCCATGGTTTCAACACCCAACTGGCTCCATGGTTGAATGTTCAGTACAGTTAAGACAGTGGTGGAGAACCTATGGCACGCGTGCAAGAGGTGGCACTCGGAGCCCTCTCTCTTGGCACCTGTGCAGTCACCCCAGCACAGGGTTTGCCCCGCCCCCTGCCCAGCAGCCCAATGGAAGCACTTCCTCCCTCCCCCAGCACAGAGTTTGCCCCGCCCCTCTGCCCAGCAGTTCAATGGCAGCACTTCATCCCTCCCCCAGCACAGTTTGCCCCACTCCTCTGCCCAACAGTTCAATGGGAGCGCTTCCTCCCTCCCCCAGCACATAGTTTGCCCCAACCCTCTGCCCAGCAGCCCAATGGGAGCACTTCATCCCTCCCCCACCACAGAGTTTGCCCCGCCCCTCTGCCCAGCAGCCCAATGGGAGCGCTTCCTCCCTCCCCAGCACAGAGTTTGCCCCACCCTTCTGCCCAGCAGTTCAATGGGAGCGCTTCCTCCCTCCCCCAGCACAGAGTTTGCCCCACCCTTCTGCCCAGCAGTTCAATGGGAGCGCTTCCTCCCTCCCCCAGCACAGAGTTTGCCCCACCCCTCTGCCCAGCAGCCCAGTGGACCCCTTTCCTTCCTCCCCTGTTGCTGTGCTGGCATTTTGCAATAAATAAGTGGTTTTTGGGTTGCAGTTTGGGCACTTGGTCTCTAAAAGGTTCGCCATCACTGAGTTAAGAAGATGTGGCTTGTTCTGCTGTAGAGCAATGTGCGAAAAACCATGTTCATGTGGTTGCATAGGAAACTGGGAAAGAAGCTAGACAGATCGTTGCTTTTCAATTCCTCATTTCCCCAAGCCTCTGTTCGTTCCACCAGGCTCCCACTTTTTGCTCTGCAATCTATTTATTTTAGTAAAGGTAAAGGCAAAGGTCCTTCTTCCTCAGAAGCCAGTCATGTCTGACTCTAGGGAGCGATGCTCATCTCCACTTACAGCCAAAGAGCCAGCGCTGTCTGCCCCTGCAGACATTTCCATGGTCATGTGACGGGCATGGAACGTTGTTACCTTTCCTGCCGAAGTGGTACCTGATTATTTACTTGCAGTTGCTTGCTTTCCCACTGCAAGGATGGCAGGAGCTGGGACAGATGGCAGGAGCTCACTCCATCCCACTGACTCAGGTCTTGAAAGGTTGATCTGCTGGCCACATTCAGCATCTTAACCACTAAGCCACTAAATGTCCATCCAAAAACTAGTTATGAAATTTTCTTTGCTTTATTACCTATATACCTCTTGTCATATGTACTTTTGCCTAATATATACATATTTACAAGGTGGGTGGGGGGCCCCCAACCCATTATTGTTGTCCTCTGGATTGTTTCCTTCTTCTTCAAGACACACTGTTCTTCATATGCTTTCCCCTGAATTTTTTGGTATGCATTTTTCGTCTGGAGAACGGCCTGGTGGAATCCGAAAAAGGTAATGTCTCAGGTCGAAATCACATAAGGAGTACCAACATAAATAAATCATGCAAACAATCTAATCCTGGCAGACAGAACCATTTCAGACAGGCTGGGTAAACACCAAACAATAAAGATGAAAGTTGGGGCTCCATGCGTTCAGTGTGAAATTCATACATCCGTGTGCGTGTGTGTGTGTGTGTGTGTGTGTGTGTGTGTGTGTGTGTGTGTGTGAGAGAGAGAGAGAGAGAGAGAGAGAGAGAGAGAGAGAGAGGGAAATTAAATTCTCTCCCACCCACCCTCTCGTCAGTCACAGTTCTATAATCAATTATACATTTTCTCTCCACCTATTCCTTTGTTGAAATGGATCAAAGGCAGGTACTGAGGGAAATAAACAAAGCCTGCAGCCATTGTTAGTAAACAACAGTTTAAGCCAGGAATGAAATTAGATGTTTCCCGTGGGAATGTTTCCCCATTTCAAGGTCATTCCATGAATTAAATCTCTCTCTTCAACTTCATTGCCTTTTAATTAATAATAAAAAAAAGACCCATAAGCGAATGGGGACATTCCACCAGACAGACGGCTTCCACCATCTGAATTTTGGTTGCTAGATTGCATCTGGTGTTGTTGCCAGGTGGCTCTCTTAGAGAGCTTTCATGATCATCTGAGAAAAGACGACCCTTCTTCCATCTACCCAACGGTAATCCAATACCGCAATGGGGCAAAGGGATGGCTAAATGCGAAGAGTGACAGGATGCCCCAAACCTACACCCATTGAGAAAATATACCCTCTTGTTGGTATCGCTCCACCTAAGATAAGGAGAGAAGTAGCAGTGGATGCCGAGAGAACTAAGGAAGAGAAGGACCCTGGATGTCCTCTGAACGGAGATGAGCCTCAAGCCCACCGGGAAGAGCTTTATGGCAAGAAGAAACATTCTTGAGGGTACACAAGAGCAAAGCCAAATTAGAGGATGGAGAAAGGAGCTCACTGGACAAGGAACGACATTAAAAGAGGATATGGCTGAGGAACTCAATCTCCCCTACGTCACTTGGAGGACCCTGAGGGTTGGAAACCCTCAATGCAAGACCAACAGGCTCATGTGGGGACTGCTGGTGGATAACAACACACTGTGTGACTGTGGAGAGAGACAGAATCCGGCTCATTTACTGGCCTGCCAATTCCTGCCAGAAACAGGCACCAATGAGGACCTAAGTTTGGCCAAGAACAAAGCTAAGAATGTGGCTTCATTTTGGCAGCCCAGAGTTTAATCGGGACACGGAAAAGAAGTTCCTGAGGCTTCCAAGTATTCTGATGCATTACGAACGCACACAACACCATGGTGTACCTTTCAAAAACATGCACAATTTAATATGCACTTCTTCGAAATCGGTGTGCAAACATGCTCTTAGTCAGCGAGGAAACTCAGGGTAAATGCGCATACATCTTTATTACGATCGCTGTTCAGATTAGAAATGCGGATCTCTTATTAAAACTGTATGCAAATATGTGCTCATTTTCGAATCAAATGCACACAACCTGCCAAGCAAGAAGAAAGAAGTATTGCAACTTGATACAGAACTGGGGCAGGATGAGAACGCTGGAGGGTGGGGTTCATGAAATGCAATCAAAATGAGATTCCCAGAGTTCCACTTACCTAGGCTGTGCCAAATCTGTTTGTTGTTGAGCAGAGTAAAGTAACCAGGACAGCGCATGTGCTTGCCCTCATTCTGAATCTCCCATCATATGGATCAATATCCCGATTGCAGTTTTATTCACTAATGGTGGGGAGCCTGTTGCTCGTCCACTCGCCTACAGCACGTCCACTGAATTGGTGGGATTTATGGAGGAGTTAACTCATCAGAGGGACTGTGGTGTCTCAGTGGTTAAGACACTGAACTTGACGACTTGAAGGTCAGTGGGTCAGCAGTTTGAGACCCAAGCACTACATGATAGAGTGAGCTTCCATCTCTGCCCCAGCTTCTGCCAAACTTGCATTTCGAAAGCAAGAAACTGCAAGTAGATAAATAGGTACCACTTCGGTGGGAAAGGTAAACGGCGTAAAATGCCTGCCACATGTCCATGGAAACGTCTGTAGATGCAGATAGCACTGGATCTTTGGCTATAAACATAGATGAACACCGAACCCTAGAGTCGGATATGACTGGTTTTCCAGCAAGGGCGACCTTTACCTAACTCACCAGATCCCCACTGATTCAATGGGCCTATTCTAGTTGAAACTTATGACTTACAATAGGATTTCAGCTGCTACAGAACAAGCTGGACAATGAAGAACTCCAACTGGAAGGAAGGAGATTGAAAAGTGGCATTAGAGGAAAGCTCTGTCAATATAGTAGATGGGACCATGAACAATTAGTGGATTCTTTGCTAAATCATGCATGAACTCTCTCTAGAATCCAAAATTAATTGATTGAGGCAAATTGGATTTGGTTGTATCATGGGAAGGGGAGAGACATGACAACAATCATTTGTCATATCTGTTTTGATTTGGATTTGTGCATTGGCCAGGGGGTTGGATCCGATGGCCGAAAAGGTTCCTCTTCCAATACAGTGATTCTATGAAGTCCCTTTGGAAAAGAAACAATAGGACAGTAGTAGCAAAAAGGGGTCGCAGGAGGAGGTGAGGAATAGCAAATGCATTGAGTTAAGTAAAGGAAGTAAATGACCTCCTGTGAGTAAGAGCTGAAGAAGGGCTGTTAATGACGTGATCCTGACTCAGAAGATTCCATACATTAGAAGTGGCCTGAAAGTGGACAATGTTTACAGCAGTATATCAGATACTAAGACAAGGAGAGAAGTAGCAGTGAACACTGAGAGAACTAAGCAAGAGAAGGACCTTTGACATCCTTTGAATGGATTTGAGCCTCAAGTCCGCTGGCTCAGATCCAGGAAGATCTTTATGGCAAGAACAAACATTCTTGAGGGTACACGAGAGCAAAACCAGGTACTTGAAGAGTGGCATCGTCATATTCCTCTCTCACACTCCTTTTGTCTCAGAGCTAAATATGCCCAATCCCTTCTTTCTTTCCTCGGAGGGTCTGGCCTCCAGTCCCCCGTTCATCCTTGTTGCCCTCCACTGAACTTGTTCTAGTTTGTTGGCATCCATTTTAAGTGTAGTGTCCACAACTGAACATACTCTAACTAGTGCTGAATAGAGCACATCCAGAAGTTTGCTACAGTGTCGTTACACCAGAAATGTATGTAGGGACGCAACCTTGATTATGCTCAGAAAACACCATTCGGCGCAACTCCACCCTACATAACTGCAGAATGGAGGCGATACCTTTTATCACCTCCGTTCTGCAGTTGTTTGATTGTATGGATGGTCACATGGCTTAATTTTGCTAACTCCACCCTACATAATATACCTTGATTAAGTTCGATGAAACAGTCACAGTTAGCTTTCTGGTTTACCTCCACCTATCTGGTTGATTCCCCTGTATGCCAAATTGAGACTATAAGCTCTTTGTGTCAGAAGCCAGTACTCTAGTACGATGCAGGCAGAAAAGTGTTCTGGCCTGTCACTTTGAGATGTGTGTGTTTCTGTACACACATACATAGGCTGAAAGCCAGACGGGAGCTCAAACCGTCATGCAGGACCCGGGTCTCAAACTGCCAACTTGCCAGCCTTCTAGCTAACAAGGTGGGGTTCTTAACCACTGAGCCACCACAGCCCCACAAATTTGGGAAGGAAAGAACTGAAAGGTTATATATCTTGTGTTAACTGAACAGGAGAGGGGGAAAATACATTCACATATATTCATCACCCCAAATTTGTCTGTTTTGACCTATTTCTTCTCCTCACTGTCCAGGGGACTCTCAAAACTCTCCTCCAACACCACATCTCAAAGGCATCTATTCTTCTGCGCTCAGCTTTCCTAATGGGCCAGCTCTCACAACCATACATTGCCACGGGAAATACCATTGCTTTGACTATGCGAATTTTTGTTTGCAAGGTGATGTCTCTACTTTTAACTATGTCCCCCAGGTTTCTCATCGCTTGTCTCCCAAGCATCAGTCGCCTTTTTATTTCATGGCTGCAATCCCCATCTGCAGTGGTCTTGGATACTAAGAAAGTAAAATCTGTCACTGCTTCTACTTCTTAGCAAAGGAATAAATCCTTTCTTGAAGTGTGTTAGTTACAAGGGTGATCCATGTTTGTTTTTTCCAGTCACACTGTTGAGTCCGACCCTTTGCAACCCCCATGGACCACAGCAGATCAGGCGCCTCTTGTCACCTGGCATTCTCCCTAGTCTGCCCAGATCTACGCCCACTGTGTCAATGATGCCATCAAGCCATCTCATCCTCTGTCCATGGTGCTGATCCTTATTTGCCCAATAGGTCCAGCACTTTGGATAGCTCCTTTCACCACCCTATCAGCCAGCCTGCCTTTCCAGGCCTATTTGATAGAAGCTGATCCTCCATTTGAAGGCATTCTTCATTTTTGGGACTGTCCACTCCATTAAAAAATAAAATGATCATATGATGTCGAGGCACATCTGTCTTACAGAAACCCTTTTTAGTGTTTTCTAGTTAGAAAGTACTGAGAAATACTAGAGCTGCAGTGGCTTAGCGGTTAAGGAGCTGAGCTTGACTACTAGAAGGTTGACAGACCAGCAATTCAAAACCTGAGCGCTGCACAATGGAGTGAGCTCCTGTCTCTGTCCCAGCTCCTGCCAACCTAGCTGTTCGAAAGTAAGAAATTGCAAGTAGATAAATGGGCATCATCTAGTCATGCCTGTCCCATGACCACGGAAATGTCTGCAGACACAGACAGAGCTGGCTCTTTGTCTATAAATGGAGATGAGCACCAACCCCAAGAGTTGGATACAACTGGCTTTCAAGCAAGGGAGCAGCTACCTTAAGATAAAAAATTGTAAGTTGGTATTGAGAACATAATACAGTGCGATCTATAATTTCACTTCTACTCTATACAATGGAATTGCAGACTCTAACACAGGCTGCTTCAAAGAAAGTTAGAAGCAGTTAGATCTATTCCGGAAAGCTGAGAACTTCATGAATTGAGAGTGCGACCAAGGAAACATGCTAAGGTGGATGGCCAAGAATTGATGAACTACATAAAATGAAGAAATCTGGAATGATTCGGTCACGTAAGTGGAAGCAAAAGCTACCGACTTCTGCAGCTGATCTTTCAAGATGAAATAAGTGGAGAAAGAGGAGGAGAAAGGAGAATTTAGGGGCAGAAGAACCTGGTTTGAAGACAATAGTTAATTCCTCATTACTGCCATAGTCAATGTCAAAATAGTCACAATGATGCTCCATCTCTAGTTAGTGAGGAGTAAGAAAAAATAAAGTTATTCTCACACCATGGATTATTGTAACCAGGCTTATGGCAGTTCTTCTGTACCTGAATCTTGGAAGCTATCACCATTGGTTCCAGAAGAGTTAAGATATAAAAGAGTGCATTCTTTATGCAACTTGGTCTTCAGTTTTTTGATGTCCAGTATCTTTAAAAAAACTTAATGTATATTAGCAATAGCAATAACAATCACACTTATAAACTACCCCATAGGGTTTAGTGCCATCTCTGGGAAGTTCACAAGTTAACTAGCTTTTTTGCCTGCAACATGCTGGGTACTCATTTTACTGAACATGGAAAGATGGAAGGCTGAGTCCACCTTGATCCTGGTCGGGGTCGAACTCACCACATTCTGGCTGCAGTACACAGTTTAACCGCTGACTGCACCAGCAGGGCCCTTAAAGCAGAAAAAGCTTATCTACAGGTAGGGTGGCTGGGTGTTTATTTTGCAGGGGAAGAGCGTAGACGTTGGCAGAAGAAGGAGACAATGTTAATCCTTCCTGGCAACTCTCCGGGAAGAAGGGCAGATGGGCATTATTTAGCGTAACACAATGCAGGCGCTGCATGCAAGGTCTGGCCTAGTGCTATGCTGTGGCTGAGACATAAAAGCCGGCAATTTGAAAGGCTGGCTTTGTTTTCTAATTACTCAGACACGGTTGCAATTTGGGAAGGAGGTTTTTTCTTCCGTGGCCAGGAATGAAACTGGCAAAATGAAGGCACCTTTTGGTGAGTCCAGTCTGCAGTTCCTTTCATCAGACCTAGTGTGAGAAAGATTAGCCGGCAACACGAGGCTGTCCTTACCAGGGCGGTGGCATTTTTGAACCACAATCGGGGGTGATTGTGGTTCAAAAATGCCACAATTTTCAAGGAGGCTGTTTCTCAGATGAAAAAGAAAATTAGCCTCTCTTTACTTCACTTTACCCTTTATTCACATAAATCCATCAGTGTACATGGTGCTTTACATAAAATATCACAAGCCCACATGCAGTGACTGATAGCTGCATGTGCAAAGGCCAAGGTCTCCCTTGCTCGTGTCCGACTCTAGGGTTCGGTGCTCATCTCTGTGTACAGCCAAATAGCCAGCACTGTCTGCGTCTGCAGACATTTCCATGGTCATGTGGCAGGCATGATGAGACACCGGAGCACACAGAAGGCTGTTACCTTTCCTGCTGAAAAGGTACCTGTTTATCTACTTGCAGTTTCTTCCTTTCAAGCTGCTAGGTTGGCAAGGAGCTAGGGCAGACGGCGGGCGCTCACTCCGTCACGTGGCACTCAGGTCTCAAACTGCTGATCTGCCGACCGCCCAGCCATCAAGCTCAACATCTTAGCCACCAAACCAACATGGCCCTTCATAACGTGTGGTTAGGGCGTGTTTTTTCTACACCAATTAACTCAGCATCCCCGGCTTTGTGTCGAAGGGCAATGAAACCACAATGGGAGAGAGCTGTTCTCGTCAGGTCTAGTTTATGGGTTTCCCGGAGGCATCAAATCCGTAGGAAGGAGATTGGTGGTCAAAATAAAACGTTGTTGTAAAGTAGCATTTGAGCATTAGGGTAGGGGCATAAAAGAGGCAGGTTGTAGATCCCAGAAACAGCAACTTGGGCTTTTTAAAATACAATTTTCTCCATTCCTGGATTGTTTTTCCCCTCCATATTTTAGTCTGTCTGGCCAGACATCCCGCTACAGGGTACAGCCAAGGTCAACGCCAAGTGTTGGGTGACGGTAAATAACCTTGATAATATCCTCAAGGCAGTGGCAGCCCATGGCAGTCCCGGCGTCAAATGCTGCACACCTCATTTTGTGTGTGCTGCAGGAGATGGCTCCGAGATCACCGTGTGTGGGTCACTTCATGGCAAGCTTGGATCCACCTTAAACAAATCCATGCCAGTGGCATTTTCCCTGGAAATGATTTCCAGGGGGGAAATGTATACTTGGATATGATTACCAGCCAATGATGATGACAATTTTGGTTAACCTTTCTCACTGAAAATCTATGGATGTTCTGACTTCTCCATTCTGAGTTTGTCGGTATCAAAACAAAAACCAAACGATCTGTCCAAAAAATTGGAGACTGGCCTCACACAGGCAAGGGGGAAATGCAAACCTTACCGTGTGGTACAAGAACTATCAAGTAGCTTGAATTAAGTCATGGGACTTCCCTAAGGAGACTTAAGCGCATCAAGTAAAAAAGGTATGGAAGATATGTCGTGCGTTTCTATTTGAACGAATGCCTTGCTTGGAGAATCCACCATACCAATTGGTAGCTGAAAATGAACTTTCTAGAGCTTCACTGTTGACCATATGACGTCCCTAAATAATTCCCAAATGTTTAATACTTTTTCTTCATCCCTGGAGTCTGTGTTCTGTCACCAGGGAATTCGTGGCTTAGTGGTTAAGATGCTGAACCTGATGACTGGAAGGTCAGCTGGTCAGCAGTTCAAGACCCGAGTGCTCCGCGAGTGAGCTCCTGCCGTCTGTCCCAGCTCCTGCCAACCAAGCAGTTCGAAAGCAAGACATTGAAAGAAGATAAAGAGGGACCACTTCAGTGGGAAGGTAAACAATGTTCTGTACACTCCAGTGTCTAGGCATGCCTGTTGCATGACCACAGAAACATCTGCAGACAAAACAGCACTGGCTCTTTGGTTATAAATAGAGATGAGCACTGAACCCTAGAGTCAGATATGACTGTCTTTCGTGCAAGCCTTTACCTTTAGAGCTGGGAAAGGAGGAAGCGCTCCCATTGGCCTGCTGGGCAGAAAGGTGGAGCGAACTCTGTGTTGGGAAGGAGGACATTCCTGTGGTCATTTGGCAGCCATGACTATATATGGAATGTTGCTACCTTTCCTGCCAAAGCGATACCTATTTATCTACCTGCAATTTCTTGCTAGAAACCTGCTTTGGTTTATTTGTTTCAAAGCAGCTTTCAGAGAGTCTTTCTTTTTATTTTCTTCTCAAGTTACTACAATTTTTTAAAAAACCAAACATCCTTTCCTGACGTTGGCTCCTTCGGATAGCTTGAACTACAATCTCCACCAGCCCCAGCAAGCCCTACACTAATGGGTTGGGACTCTGACACCTCGAACAATCCTCTGCTAGGGCAGTAAAACTCTCCATCTGTGTTTATGTCAAATGAAATGCAATTTTACTGTGACAATCCTCTACTTGTGCGCCGGATCCTTCCAAAGGAAGCCAATCAGGACTTCAGGAGATATACATGCAATTTGAAAAGCCATGCTCAATATTATAAACCAATTTTTTCCTCCGAGAAACTGGGGAAACACAAGCACACCTACTGTTTTCTTCGCACAATGCTCTGTAAAATCCTCCTGTGACCCCCTTAGGCAGCAAAATAGGGCAAAGCAAATTGAGTTCCAGCCGGCTCCCAATTTTACAAATCTTTTCATTTGCTTCGGTTGCAATATTTCAAAGTTCAGCTGAAACAACCAGGCTGCAAAATTTCTAAGAGAGATGCAAGGCTTTCGCGTTCATCGCAAGCGACCTGCGATTAAGGAAAGGCAGAGAAGCACTGCTAGGCTGGTGGTGTGAAGCTGCCTGTATGACTTCCCTTTCCTGGATATTATAGTTACTGATGGGTGTCCCACAACTTAGAGCAGGGCTTCCCAATCTAAGGCCTGTGGGCCTGATCCAGCCTATGGTGCCATTTCATGAGGGGCCCCCCAACACCTCCAAGGGAATTCAAGAAACAAAATGGCCACCTCTTTGAAGCTGTTGGGACAAAATGGCCACCCCCATCGTGCAGGCAGGGCAAAATGGCCATCCGGCCCTCAAAGCTGGCTGAGAGAGCATGGCCCGGCCCCCATCTTGTAAACCTTAGGAAGAATGCAAGGTGAGAGTCACTGTGGTTCTTTCAGCGTGGTAAACCTGATAGAAATATCACTCACTCATCATCATCATCATCTGTCCGCTCATCTTTCTGGCCAAATGGGTTTTTCCATACCAAATACTCCCAAACGTTTTAAACTGAAAGGAGTATTGGGAAATGGGAAAGAGAGAGTGTGTGTATTCTGCAGGCAATGGTATCTCCATCATGCTACTTCTTCAAATGTGATTTGCTTTCTTCAACGTGAGAGTACATTGCAAACTCTAGATTGGGCTGAGAAAGCATTCCAATCTGTGGGTTGTAACTTTTTCTTCAGCAGGTGGAATGGCAGCGATGCGCATACCTGAGTTGAGCAACACTGTCGGCAGATGTCATTACATACATAATCTGATTGGTTTCCCCTCCTCAACTTGTACATTTCTGTTCAAACATGTGTCCTGAGAAGCCTCAACAGGCAGTTCTGCAAATGAACAAAAAGCGACACCTGAACTTTGTAGGCGGGCAATGCGCCCATCCATGGGAAACCACCTCCATCCTCAATGGTGGAGGTAAGGTGTAATCCCACTGGATGCTCAGGAGTGGAGCAAAGGATGAGGCATCACAGGAAAGTTAATGGGCTTTTGAATGGCGGAAGAGAGATGCCTCTCTCTTTCGCTTGCCGGAGTGGGCATGTTAAGAGGTGTCTCTTCTGTAGAGCTCGGCTTCTTTGCCAACGAGGAAAGGCTTCTGATTTGACCAAGAATATTGAGAGTGATAGTCTAAAACAAGAGTTCTCAACCTTTTTAAGCCAGTTCCAAGAACGAAAAGGATACACAAGCCAATTCTGAGCAATGTTTTTAGATCAAGACCTAATTCAGAAGCCAATTCCGAGCACGAAAGGGATACACAAGCCAATTGTGAACAATGTTTTTAGAGCATGAACTAATTCAGAAACCAATTCCAAGCACAAAAAGGATACACAAGCCATTTCTGAGCAATGTTTTTAGAGCATGAACTAATTCAGAAACCAATTCCGAGCATGAAAAGGATACACAAGCCATTTCTGAGTGATGTTTTTAGAGCATGAACTAATTCAGAAACCAATTCCGAGCATGAAAAGGATACACAAGCCATTTCTGAGTGATGTTTTTAGAGCATGAACTAATTCGGAAACCAATTCCGAGCATGAAAAGGATACACAAGCCATTTCTGAGCAATGTTTTTAGAGCATGAACTAATTCGGAAACCAATTCCGAGCACGAAAAGGATACACAAGCCATTTCTGAGCAATGTTTTTAGAGCATGAACTAATTCAGAAACCAATTCCGAGCATGAAAAGGATACACAAGCCAATTGCGAGCGACGTTTTTAGAGCAAGAACTAATTCAGAAACCAATTCCGAGCACGAAAAGGATACACAAGCCAATTCTGAGCAATGTTTTTAGAGCAAGAACTAATTCAGAAGCCTGGGCCCACATCTGAGGAAATAGGGCATGTGTTTTCAACACAGCAGGTCCAATATCCACCAAGTCAGTCCTGAGAATTATAAAGTCCATCAAAGCCACTTCTGAATAACGTGTCACAGAAGCAAGAACATCCAGCTTAGATCTCCTTTCAGTGCTAGAAGAGGAGGTCCAAAGTCCAGCCCATGGCATCTCTTCTCCCCAAAAGCCCAACAGGATATGAACAGCGCAAACAACATTGGGCTGGAGAAAATAATATCTGAGTACAATGCAGCTTTGCAAACCCTTTCCAATATATTGTGGGTTTGGCTTAGGCTTCCTTCCAAAGACCTGCACAGCAGATTCAAGTGGGGAAGACATGTCCCAATGCCATCTTTGTGGCTTGTTGTACCAGCTGAAGATGCCCAAGTTTCCAATCCGGTTATCTCCACTACAAACTAAATTTTGCTGATTCAGCGTTCCCTATTTCAGGCTATTTTCATGCACTGTCCATCTCTGAAATCTGAAACTGATATTGACACTGGGGAAAAAGTTCAAGTGAGAATAGATCTAAATGTTTCTAATTTTCCTTGTAACTTTCTGTGTTAGAGTCCACAATTCCACTGCGTAGGGTAGAACTGAAATTATAGATAGTACAGTACTGTATTATATTCTTAATACCAGCTTACAATTTTTTATTTTAAGGTAGCTGATCCCGTACTTGAAAGCCAGTTGTGTCTGACTCTAAGGGTCAGTGCTCATTTCCATTTACAGCCAAAGAGCCAGTGTTGTCTGCATCCGTGGTCATGTGGCAGGCATGACTAGATGCCAGAGCACATGGAATGCTCTTATATTTAACGCCAAAGTGAATGCTGTTTACCTTCCCACCGAAGTGGTCCCTATTTATCTACTTGCAATTTCTTGCTTTCGAACTGCTTGGTTGGCAGGAGCTGAGACAGAGACGGGAGTTCACTCTGTCGTGCAGCACTCAGGTCTTGAACTGCTGGCCTGCCAAACTTCTAGTCCTCAAGCTCAGCTCCTTAACCACTAAGCCGCCGCAGTCCCTGCAAAATGTGGCAACCATACCCCAAAATCCATTGTGGGCTTTTGCCTTATACCCAGTCTAACATGGCACAGACCAAAACAGAGAGTTACAAGCACATCCCAGGGAAAACCACAGCAATGCACAGCTTCTTATGTGCACGGCTGTTTGGCCCACTTCCGCGTTGCCGGACACAGGGATCCTGACCTTTCCAAAGCAGAGGAGCTACACCACCTATAAAACCCTGCGTGTCAGAAAGGCAAAATAGTCCACTCGCAGCTCTCCCGGATCTGAGGATCAAGTCCAAAGAAAGTGGCTGAAAGCAACAGAGGGCCCAATTCTTCTAGCCGCCGCATGAAAGGACCATTGTGGAAGGAAGCGAATTTGTCCGAATCGTGTGTTCTTTTGCCCAAACTGCCTTTGGTTTTTAAGTGGTTTTTTTTAAAGAAGGGATTTAATGTCTTTTATTATTATTATTTTATCTATATCGGCATTACTGTAAATGGGTTTGCAAGCTGGGTGAACGTCAAGTGGCTTTTTTAAAAAAGGAAGGATGGAACCGTCGAAAAGTTCTCTGACTCTTCTTAAAAGGTTCATGAGCGGTCAGTGAAATTCAAAGTTTTCCTGCCATGCCTCACAAGTCCGAGAACATTTTTGACTGCCTCTCTCCCCCCCCCCCAATCTGCAGACATCTGCAATGTCCTAAACAAACTTCCATCGAGAAGGCTGAATTTCTGGAACAGGTGCGCCAAACCCCAGACCCTGCATGTTGCAATTTCCAAAGCCATCAGTCCTTCGCATTTCCCGACAGTCCCCCCTGAACCTTTCCAGATTTTCTGCTGCATCAACGTGCACAGAGGTTGTCTGGCACGCTTCGCAATACACAAATGCATCTCCCCACGTTCCACTCGATCTCCCCTTTGTAGCTGGACCGGGTTGGTCAGTCTTGGCAAAGGAGCTTAACCTCTTTCACAGACAGCACCATAAATACTGAGCTACGGTGTTCTGGCTTTTTGAGGTGCCTACGCCATCAGTCCTACCACCCCCATATTCACCCCTGCCTTTAAAGTTTGGGAGGGGGGAAAGGGGAAGGGAACATCACTACATTTATTTTTGAAGAGCCCCCCCCCCCAAAATTGCTGAGCAAAATGCCCTCTCTCCATATGCACATCACGCTCTCCAGAGACGGAAGCAACATGGGGGGGGGGGAGGGAGAGATTTGGGAATGGCACTGATTTTTCCCCTAGCCAAACTTTTCTCCCAGCTGCACAAAAGCAACAAGGAGCCCAGATGCCAGGATGAGACCTAGACGCAGTTACCTTTTGCTCAGGGAGAGGCGGAGGAGCCGGCCGGAGCCAAGGGAGGGAATGATGCTACAGCAGGCGCTGTGTTCCCGGCGGTCGGATGCCTGCTTCCCTCTCATGCGCTGCAGCCTGATCTGTCAGCAGCCACGGACCAAATGGGCTGGAAAGGCATCTAGTAGTTATTTGCCAGAACTCGAGCTCCACCTCCGGCAGCCACCATTGGCTGCCTGGCCCTCCGCTCGCTAGTCCATCTTGGCTGGGATGCAGCCTTCCTCACGGCGGTGGTGGTGGCCGAGCTGCTGTTATCACCGAGAGCATCCAGGAAAGGGCCAAGGATGCATTCTCTAGACAAGATTTGGGTCTCAGTTTGGGATGAGACAACTGGTGTCAATGGGAACGAGGATTGCATGGGAACAGGTAAAGGTAAAGGTATTCCACAGGACGGAATGAGCTTCCATCTCTGTCCCAGCTCCTGCCAACCGAGCAATTCGAAAGCAAGAAATTGCAAGTAGATAAATAGGGACCACTTCGGTGGGAAAGTAAACAGCATTCTGTGTGCTCCAGTATCTAGTCATGCCTGCCACAGGACGACAGAAATGTCTGTAGAAACAGACAGCACTAGCTCTTCAGCTTTGAAACAGAGATGAGCACTGAGCCCTAGAGTCAGATACGACTGGCTTTCGAGCAAGGGAAACCCTTGCTCCAAAGCCAGTCGTATCCAACTCTAGGGTTCAGTGCTCATCTCTGTTTATAGCCAAAGAGCCATTGCTGTCTGCAATGCAGATATTTCCATGGACATGTGGCAGGCATGACTAGACACTGGAATGTACCGAACACTGTTTACCTTCCCACTGAAGTGGTACCTACTTATTTAATTGCAATTTCTTTCTTTTAAACTGCTAGGTTGGCAGGAAATGGGACAGAGACAGGAGCTCACTCTGTCCTGCATCACTTGGGTCTTGAACTGCTGACCTACTGACCTTCCAAGTCACCAAGTTCAGTGTCTTAACCACTAAGCAGTCGATTCATATTGGTGCCCAGCTGAATTTTGTAAGTTTTGCATTTTATGCAACTTGAGCTTTGTTTTCTTTTCATTATTTACCCTCTGGATTATTTTCTATAATTTGCTCTAATTTCACCCTCACAACGATGTAGAAGAAGTCTTTATTATAAAGGACTTTGAAGTCTTTGTTCTTGATGCACAATGAAAAGGGGGCAGGGTCTTTCCTTTGAGTTTAGACCAGGGGTTCTCAACCTGCGGTCCACAGTTGTGCCATTTCATCTGCCTGCACCACACCAGGAAGTTCCATGTGGCCATGTGGTGGAAGGAGGGCAAAATGGCCATCCAGCCCCCAAAACTGTCTGAGGGAGTGTGACCCGGCCCCCAACTTTAAAAGGTTGAGAACTTCTGTAGACATTTGAGTATGCATTTGCCGATAAACTGATAATTCCTATCATTATAAGCAAAATTCTTTTGAAATTGCTAGCATGATTACACTTGCACATATCTTTGGTATTTTCTGGCCACAGTGGCCACTATTTTCTGGCCACTATTTTATTTTATTTTATATCTGGGATATTCTGCCACTTCTTCTTCTTCTTCTTCTTCTTCTTCTTCTTCTTCTTCTTCTTCTTCTCCTCCTCCTCCTCCTCCTCCTCCTCCTCCTCCTCCTCTTCCTCTTCTTCTTCTTCTTCTTCTTCCATGCCCCAGTTTAAACTTTAAGCTCCCAGAATGAAGCCACTTTCTTTTTTTAAAAAAAATAAAATTTTATTATTAAAACACAACGTTCAAGAAAACACACAAAAACATCATTGCCACGTACAATAACAAATCATATAATTTTACATCAACAAAACAATCTTCTCTCCACTACCTATGGGACTTATACTTTCAATTTATAATTGTTTTATTTCATTTAACAATATTCTATCTATACATTCATACTTGTTTCCAAAAAAGCTGTGTATTCCTATCCTGGTTTTGTTCCTTTTGCTTTAATTAAGAGACATTCTAAAATTCTCCCCAAATCACTTTAAAGTCATTTCTTTTTATTAATCCTTTCTTAACCTTTAATTCATAAGTCAGTCTATCATTCATCACAACATTTCATGTCTATTTCACAATATATTTTCCATCTTTTAACAATGAGTAGTCTCATAGCTGTTGCCATTGTTACGATCATTTCCTTCTTCTTTTTTTGCTATATTGATGTTTCCTAGTTCCATTATTCTGGGACATATTTCTAGTTTTATGGACAGTATTTGACTAATTTCATTAAAAACCTTTTCCCATATTTTCTTAACTGGTTCGCATTCCCACCATAAATGTAGGTATGGTCCATGTTCTTTTTCACGTCTCCAGCATTCCTTCTTATATGTAGAGTTATAATGACTTGATTTTATTGGGATTAAGACATTTAATCTTATTGAGATTAAGACACTTTATCTTATCGGGATTAAGACACTTAGTCTTACTGGGATTAAGACACTTTATTTTATTGGGATTAAGACACTATCTTGGCTTTGTCATTGGCCACTGAACAACAACAAAATTTAAATCCTCATCAGAGCATGTTTCTGGCAGCAATTGGCAGACCAGCAAATGAACCGGATTCTGTATCTCTCCACATTCACACAATGTGTTATTGTCCACCAGCAGCCCTCACTTGAGCTTGTTGGTCAAACATTTTGGGACTCCAACCCTCAGCCTATTCTGAGTCCTCCAAGTGATGTAAGGGAGGTCGAGTTCCTCATCCATTTCCTCTTTCAATGTCATTCCTTGTCCAGTAAGCTCCTTCCTCCATCTTCTAATTTGGTTTTGCCCTTGCGTCCCCTCAAGAATGTTTGTTCTTGCCATAAAGCTCTTCCTGGAGCTGAGTCAGTGGACTTGAGGCTCATCTCTATTCAGAGGGCATCGAGGGTCCTTCTCTTGCTTAGTTCTCTCAGTGCCCACTGCTTCTTCTCTCCTGATTTTAGGTGGAGCAATACCAACAAGAGGATATATTTTCTTGATTTTGAATAGTGAAGCGGTCAAAATCTTGAGCATGGGTGGATAAATCTGGCAGTCTCAGATGTTCCATTTTAAATCCCAAGTTCTTTCCATTTTGTGAAATTTGGGAAACCCTTGTCCAAAATGAGCTAAAATGCAATTCATCCTTGTCCTCAAGAGGTTGATCAATATCTCACATCTTCGTATAGTTTAAGTTTATTTATTTATTAGTTCAAAGTTATATTGCCGCCCACTCGCCGTAGCGACTCAGGGTAGCTTACAAACAATACATTACATTACAATACAATATGTTGATGCGGGCTCAGGGGAGGGGTAGCGAATGCCTCAACCTGCCTTGGCTTCTTCTTCTCTGGCTGTTGGTTCCAGATAGATCACGGAAGGTTATAACTCTTCTTTCCGTGTGCTGCGATCAATTTATTCCTGCAGTCCCCTGTCAGCCACTGATTTAAAGACCAAACGTGTTCCTTTGATTTGAGGCACATTTCAAGATTGGACGGATAAGTATGCACTCTGAGTTTTAATCCAAACATTAAATGAGCTAGTCAAACTTTAATCTGAACTTTAAAGGAGTTATCCATGGTGCTGAACTTATTTTGGATTCAGTGCAGTCTCTTGAATAGCTCTGTGAAATTCAGATTAAAACTGGATTGGACTCACTACCCCAGCAAAGTACCCATAGCTTCCTTTCTGATAGCTAGAACAGCCACACCTGTCCTTGGCAACTTCAACGTACATACCAGCAAACATATGTCTATGTGTAGAGCATAGATGCGCAGGGATTGCATCTTACTGCCATAAATGATTTAACTAAAGGCTACTCTAATTCTTGGTGTGCTGAGGTAGGAGTTGAAGACTGAAACAGAACCAGGGGAAATGTGAGTCTTTGGACAAGACTCTTCCTACTAGCATGGATATTCACTGTGGTGGTCAGTGGATTCTGAGAGTTGTCATCACAGAAGTTGTTAGCTGCCCTGAGTCATTTCCCACGGACGGTGGCATATAAGTATGAACAATAAATAAATAAATAAATAACGTTTTCCAAGATCCAGATAGTTATAGTGCGAAGCAGTTTAGAATGCTTGTGTTTTTTTTAAGCAGGTGGCTAAGAGCCATTAGCTTTACAAAAGACCTGTACCTGTTAATTGATAAAACATCATTATTTAGCCTTGCTGGCCACTAGCTATAGTTGCTGGTATATTCTGGGGAAATGCAGCTCAAAGTAGTCATTTTTCCATACTCGGCCTTGAAGTATCCTCATTTTAATTTCTGTTTGTTTTGCTGTCCTATGCTGATCTCCAAAGGGAAAAGGAGAAGGGGAGGCCAGAGGAGGAAATGGCTAGATGGCATTGTTGACGCAGTGGGTGTAGATCTGTGCAGACTATGGAGGATAGCAGATGACGGAGGAGCCTGGCATGCTGTGGTTTATGAGGTCGCCAAGGGTCAGACTCAACTGTTTGACTGAACAACAAATGCTGATCTTGGACTGTAATAAAGATTGATTGAACTCATTGTTTGCTTCGGCTCTGTTTTTACAGGTCCCAGACATCTCCCGAGCAATATTGGGCAAGAGTGTCCAAAATGGCAGTCCAGAGGAAAAGTCAAACATTTATGATCTGAATCCAGTGCTTAGGACTTTTGTGTTCATGGCCAGTCCTACCAGGTAAGGGTAGTGATCTATGAGGTCCTAAATCAAGAGGTTCCCAACCTAAGGCCCATGGGCCAGATCCTGCCCATGGCAACATTTCATGTGCCTCACCATCACTCCAAGGGCATTCGAGAAACAACATGGCCACCCCTTTTGAAGCTGTTGGGCCAAAATGGCCACCCCCCATCATGCAAGCGGAGCAAAATGGCCGTCCGGCCCTCAAAGGTGACTGAGAGAGCGTGACCCGGCCCCTGGATTGAAAAGGTTGGGAACTCCAGCCCTTCTTCTCAGTGGCGGCCACCACAATCCCTGCCTTAGCTCTTTTTTAGCTCTTTGTACTGCGGTGGCCTAGTAGTTAAGATGCTGGACTTGACGACTGGAAGGACAGCAGGTCGGCAGTTCGAGACCCAAGTACTGCACGACAGAATGAGGTTCCCGTCATCTGTCCCAGCTCCTGCCAACCTAGCAGTTTGAAAGCAAGAAATCGCAAGTAGAGAAGTAGGTACCACTTCAGTGGGAAGGTAACAGTGTCCCATCTGTTCCAGTGTCTAGTCATGACTGCCACATAACCATGGAGATAGATAAAGACACAGACATCACTGGCTCTTTCGCTATAAACAGAGCTGAGCACCACCTCCTAGAGTAGGGCACGAGTGGCTTTCGAGTAAGTGTAGACATTACCTTCATCTTATCCCAACTCTCTTAATTGTTCCATTGCTTTTTGATGTCTTAACTTGTTTTATTTTAACGTATCTGAACAGGAAGCGTTGTGGTTGTGATTTCTGTGTGGGTGGGACGGGTTGATGTTAATGTTATTTGAAAGCCAACCAGAGAAGATTCACTACAGGCACTAAAGCCTGAACTCTCTCTGGAGGCCAAAATGACGACTCTTAGGCTGTCCTACTTTGGATTGACCATGAGAAAAAGGCAAAAAAAAAACTCTCTGGAAAAGAAAATGATGCAGGGAAAGGTGGAAGGCAGCAGGCAATGAGGAAGCCCAAACGTGAGATGGATTGACTCTGTGAGGGAAGCCACTGGCTTGTGTTTGCAAGAGCTGAGCAGGGGTCCTGAGGGCAGGGCACTTTGGAAAGTACTCAATAACAACCACAGCTGGGTGGTATAAAAGTGAAATGAATGAATGATGTACATATGGGCAACAATTTCATGGGGTTGTGATGGGAAGACACAAGGTCTACTCCAGATCCTCTCGGCTAGCCTAGTAGTAACAACAGAGGAGGTTATCTGAGGCAAAACTCAACTTGTCCATTTCACTTCTGTACATGGAACGGGAAAGAGGTAGCGTCTTCTATTGGGCCTCAGGCTGCATGATGTCTTGGGTGGCAAAACAGGCTGATATTTATTTGTCTATTCCACCTCAGGCATCCAAACGGCACGAACTGTTTGGGACCCAGCCATCTCAAGGAAGAGTTTGGGCGTTCATAAACAGACCATCTTCTGAGGCGTCGGGAGTCTTCATTTTCTCCGCCACGCGTGCGTTCAACGGAGTTTCATAAAACACATTCTTCCGACAGAGATGAAAGTGAGATAAGGCTGCTTGAACTAATTATGCCGCCTGTTGACATTTATTTGAGGTTTTAAGGACAAAACAGCTCTGAAATGTTGATCTGTTCAGAGCAATCCACGTCTTTCTGTGCTCTCCGGAGTAACCGGCTGTTATAGGGCTAGAAGAAAAAAGGGAATGTATTGTACCATCAAAAGGAATATATTTATGTTCGGTAAAAATTAATAGTGAAGTAAACAGCTTTCTGTGAGAACAAGTTCTTGGATCAGAGTGACAGCTTCTGCTTTAGAGCAGCTGAAAGGCTGTTTGGGTGGGAAGGAGTGAAAAACAGATTTCTGAATTTCAGTGGCTTTTACACAAATTTGCTGCTACAGTACTTGGTTTCTATCTATCTATCTATCTATCTATCTATCTATCTATCTATCTATCTATCTATCTATCTATCTATCTATCTATCTATCTGTCTGTCTGTCTATCTATCTATCTATCTATCTATCTATCTATCTATCTAACTAACTAACTAACTATCTATCTAGCTGTCTATCTATCTATCTATCTATCTATCTATCTATCTAGCTGTCTAGCTGTCTGTCTGTCTATCTATCTATCTATCTATCTATCTATCTATCTATCTATCTATCTATCTATCTATCTATCAGGGCTGTGGTGGGTCAGTAGTTGAGAAGCTTGCCTTGTTAGCTGGAAGGCTGGCAAGTTGGCAGTTCGAGACCTGGGTACTCCATGATGGTCTGAGTGCCCGTCTCTCTCCAAGATCCTGCCAACCTAGCAGTTTGAAAGCAAGACATTGCAAGTAGATCAATAGGGACCACTTTGGTGGGAAAAGATCTTGGGGACACAAAAGGAGTCTCATTTGGGCATCCCTTGAGTGGAGTTTGCCCAGCAAAAATCCTTTCAACACAGAATAATTTCTAACATGAAATTATTATTATTATTATTATTATTATTATTATTATTATTATTATTATTATTATTATTATTATTATTATTATTATTATTATTATTATTATTATTATTATCTGTCAGTGTTCTGTGCGCTCCGGTGTCTTGTCATGCCTGCCACATGACAACAGAAACGTCTGCAGAAGCAGACAGCGCTGGTTCTTTCGCTATGAAACAGAGATGAGCACCGAACCCTAGATTCAGATATGACTGGCTTCAAGCAAGGGTGACCTTTACTGTTACCTTTACTTATCTATCTATCTACCACTGATCCAGTTCTGTGAGTCACTTTCTGGTCCTGAGTCCTTTTGGCACACATAGTCTTTCTCAGCCCCAGGCCAGGATGGATGAAGCTGCTGCCCTCCATCCAGATGGATTCAAGTGGGGCCATTTAATCCACTTGGGGACCCTCACCCTTCCCTGTGGACTTCACCACCCAAGGCCATTAGTCCTCAGGGTTATGTAGTTAGTTAACCACCTCCTGACATTTGGCATTGAGTTTCTGGCAGTATGCAATACCCCAGGGATTCCCAATCTTTTCGTGCCATGGGCCAGACCACACACCACAGGCCGGTCACATGGTTCCTCCCGCTGTAAACACTGCCATAAAATGTGTCCACCGCTGTCGTAAATGTGCATTTACAGCAGCAATTATGACAGGTGCAGGTGCATTTACGCATTAAAGGTCATGTTTTACGGCTGTTGTTTTACTTCTGCTTCTGGTAAGGGTGAAAGTGGCAGTGGGCCAGATGAAATGATCCTGTGGGCCAGAACCAGCCCGTGGGCCGTTGGTTGGCCACCCCTGTTCTACTCTATTACCATAACAGGATAACCTGGCCAGATGTTTACATCCATAACAGCACGTAAAATCCAGAATGGGACCGGAAAACTTTCCTGAACCATTTGAGTAATGTGATGTTATTTAAAATACCTAAAGCAGAGGAAGGAAAGAGGCCCTTATTGATGGGGGGGGGGTGTTTTTAAATTGATTTTGTACTGGTGAGAACATTACAGGAGAAGCCTAAACCTAATGGGAATCCAATACTTGCAAAAAGCTACCAAATGCGTCCTCTCGATGCTTACTTCCAAATGCGAAACTGGGCAAGATTTAGGGTGCATCTAAACAAAAAAACCCACACTGCCCATAAATTTTCTTTGACATTCACTTTTATCTTCCACTTCTTGCAGTCACTTCATTACCGGCTGCCAGAAAAGCAAATTTAATTTGGCCAATACATGCAATTTTAAGGAATCTGGGCCCTCTCCTCCCTTGTCAAAGACTGGAAGGAAATGGCTGGTCACTTTTTGTTTGTGAACATGGGGAGATGTTTAGGCCTAAAGGGGCGATCGGGAAGGGCAAAATTTGCCTTTACAGTACAAGCCACTTGCAGCCTAGATGCAGTGATGGTGAACCTTGGCACTCCAGGTGTTCTTGGATTTCAATTCCCAGAAGCCATAATCAGCTGGAGTGCTGATTTGGGCTTCTGTGAATTGAAGTCCAAAGACACTTGGAGTGCCAAGGTTCACCATCACTGCATCTAGGCTGCAAGATTCACCATCGTTTGGCCCTAGAAGCCTCTGATGGAATAATGTATTAGGAAGGTTTGGTTATTCCTTTTAGTAGGAGAGTATGAGTTACTTTCATTCTTCAACTTTCCTGCAGGCTGGAAGGGGATTAATTCAGCCTTCTTCTCCAACTCATGCTCAGAACTACAGTGTCCAAAATTTTAGTGTCCTGAAGCCATGGTCTTTGGGACTCGTCTGAGAAAGTGGGGTTTCCCTGCAGCCAACAGCCTGTGTGAATCCAGAGAAGAACAAACTATCGCCCATAGGATACAATGCACACAATGCCCCTCACCGTGCACTGAGGAGGACCTTAGGTTGGCAAGAGGAAATGCTGTTGATGTGGCCTGATACTGGGTGGATGTCATCTAATTCCTGTTTGTATTAGATATGTTAATTTTAGCGTTGTGTGTTATCATATGCTTGTGGCGCCTCTGACACGAATAAAGCAAGCTACAATATTTATAAACCCCATTGGGTTCAAAGGATGCTGACTCACAGGGGTGTGCAGGGTGCCATGGGAAGGTACTGGACAGGGAGTGGTGGGAGTGCCTATTGGGGGGAGGGTTGGGGGGAATCCCATACATTGCTATTGGCGTTCCAGAGCACCAGAGGCGAGTGTGGGGTGGGATAAGCCCCGATTGCCCCAATATACCAGCACGCGTCTGCTGACTTGTCCTCACCGGAAGACTTATTTAGCTGGACTATGGCAGAATGCAACCAACCAACCCAGAATCTTCTTCCTGTGCTGTATCTGATTCTGAATATAGGCAATCATCACAGCAATCAGCCATGGAGATTGTCTTGAGAATATAATGCAGTGGCCTTCCATTTGCCTTCTGCATCGCAGCATGACACCCGTACCACTGATCCAGTTCCGAGAGTCACTTTCTGGTCCTGAGCCCTTTTGGCACACAAAGTCCAGTGGAGAAATATGAACAAATAATAATAATAATAAATAAAGTCCTCCTCAGCCCCAGGCCAGGATGGATGAAGCTGCTGTCCTCCATCAAGATGGACTCCAGTGGGATTTAATCCACTTGGGGACCATCATCCTTCCCTGTAGACTTCACCACTCAAGGTCATTAGTCCTCAGGGTGGTCGGGTTAGTTAACCATCACCTGATGGTTGGTGTTGAGTCACTGGCAGTAGGGTCTACTCTATTATCATAGCAGGATAAGCTGGCCAGACTGGCTACACAGACACAGAAAAATAAAAATAATAATGTGAATTTGAAAAGGTAGTTTGGCCTCCAGTGCCTGCCCTAAGAATCTATGCTTTAAGCCAGTGTTCCCCAACCTTTGATTTTTGAGACTTCACTTCCCAGAAGCCTAAGTCAATTCCCCAAAGCACTGACCAGCCAATGGACTGACTTAGGCTTCTGGGAATTGAAGTCCAAAAACCAAAGGTTGAGGAACACTGCTCTCAGCAATACACCGAGTTCTGTGTAAGACCAGGAACTGCCATATGTACTCTTTATATCAGAGAACCTTTGGTACTTCGTTTAAATGAGAATCTTCAAATCTAACAAAGGATGGGAGCCCCTGATAACGTTGAAAAGCCCTGCACGAAAATCGTTCCTAGCTAAGGCAAACCTTTCCAGCCACTTTCCTCTTCGAGATTAGGACTTAATCTTCTTGACAGGAGTTTCACAGGCTGCTGGAACAGAGATGTTCCATGATCCAGCTTGTTTCTTGAGCTGTTGAATAACTGTTTAAAAGTGGCTAAGCTTGACGTCTAAGCTTTTGAAATTGGCACAAGCTGCTTAAAGCAGCTGCCTGGAGCTCTGGATGTTTAAACGAAACCCCACCCTCAAACAAGGGAGAAAAGGACAAGCCTACATATATCATCATATATTTTTTTAAGTAATTTGGTGCCAACTATCTTTTGAGGTTACATAACTTACATTTGACAGATTTTTCGCTCATGTAGGCCTCCACTAAGCAGTAACTTGCAAATTAAGAAGTCCTTTAATCCCCTATCAATTACTTCCTAGGAGACTGGGGGAAATAATGCAGTCTGCATTGAAGAAGGAGGAGGAGGAGGAGGACGAGAAAGAAGAAGAAGAAGAAGAAGAAGAAGAAGAAGAAGAAGAAGAAGAAGAAGAAGAAGAAGAAGAAGAAGAAGAAGAAGAAGAAGAAGAAGAAGAAGAAGAAGAAGAAGAAGAAGAAGAAGAAGAAGAAGAAGAAGAAGAAGAAGAAGAAGAAGAAGAAGAAGAAGAAGAAGAAGAAGAAGAAGAAGAAGAAGAAGAAGAAGAAGAGTGCCTTGCAGATGTTCCATACCAGCCCTTGGCAGGGAAAGTAATAAAGTATTTATTCCCCCTTTCTCTGCTTGTTGAAGGAAGCAGGGACTTGTGTTCATAAACACTACAAGTGAACAATTAAGATATGCCTTTAGGGAAGAAGTGCCCTTAGAGCCTTGACTGGGAACAAAACAAAATCACCATTCGTCATTTAAACATGAACACGGGTGAAGGAGAAGTGGCAAAGTGAGCTACAACCGTCTGTCACATGTGAGTCTGGATGAAAATTTAATGTTCAGTTTAGATAGGATTATTGTAGGGTAATCTCCCCTCGTCTCCAGAAACACAGGCTGAAAACCTGTTCCATAACTTTCTTCCATGGGGTGATTTCTCAGAAACTGAATATTTTCTATCTGAAGGCTGCCATACCAGCACTCATATGACCAGTAAAATCATCCCAATAATGATGATTTCCAGTAATTAAAGAGTTCCTTCTGCTGTCTTGGAGCTCCCAGGGCTTCCAGGTGATGAGAGCGATTATACGGGAACTATCAAGACAGAAAGAGCAAATATTTAATTTTTCAAAAATGGCTTATACTAATGATATCATCAGCCTCATGCAGGCATACCAGTCTTCCCCCGCTAAATATTTTTGTTCATAGCCAGTTTTCAACTGAGTCTAAAGTGACTCAATGGGTCAAAAAGTGAGTCAAAAGTGACTCAATGCCAATCATCGGGCGGTGGTTAGCTAACCTGACTACCCTGAGGACTAACGGCTTTGGGTGCCAAAGTCCACAGGGAAGGGTGAGGGTCCCCAAGTGGATTCAATCCCACTTGAATCCATCTTGATGGAGGACAGAAGCTTCATCCATCCTGGCCTGGGGCTGAGGAGGACTTTGTGTGCCAAAAGGGCTCAGGACCAGGAAGTGACTCTTGGAACTAGATCAGTGGTATGGATATCATGTTATGATGCATAAGGCAAATGAAAGACCATTGCATTATATTGTTTCCAGGAAAATCTTCATGACTGATCACCATCATGACAGCCAATATTCGGAATCAGAAGAAGAAGAAGAACCATTTTTAAAATTTCTCATTTGGAAAAATAAAGAACACAATGAAATTCTAAACCTTCATCAGACACAATGGCCATATTATTTGAAGGTTATCATGTTCAGCACCACGGACAGGGTTAAATCTCAATGAATCCAAAGCTGGGGTCTTGGTCACGTAAAGGATTTTATGCTTCCACAACATGTATGAAGATGTTTGCAAATCTTGAAAATGTCTTCTAAAAATGAAAGAAACCAGATTTCCACCTTTCTCTAGCTATAACAGATGTGGAGCTGCAATAGTCAATATGTCACTGCTGTAACAGTAGCATTCTGTACAATTTATACTAATTCCATTAATCCACTGAACTCAACTAGAAAATGTGTTAAACATCCCTATAAATAAATGGACAGAGAAATTCCTAAACAGTTTTGTTTCCTGTTATCAAATCTGGTAGTGTCTGGCTATGGTAGTGGAGTAGACTGTACAGCCAGTGACTCAACGGCGAGTGTTGGGTGGTGGTAAATAACCTGACTCCCTAATGGGGCCGATGGCTATGGGCAGATGAGCCCCTTTAGGTGGGGTGATGCTCCCCCCCCCTCAGTGAAGAAAATGCCACTGGAAACCATCCTATTGGGCCCTAAAGCAAAATAAGCAGAGGAGGAACTCTGATTCCCAACGGTCATGGAGTCAGAAGAGGCCACGCCAGATGGACTGGCTGTGAAAGCACACCTTGTCCATATCCTCGAGGCTGCAGCAGTCCATTGCAGTCCTGGTGTCAAATCCTGCATGTCTCATGTCATACGTGCCGCAGGATATGGTTCCATGATCATAGTGTGTGTATCACTCCATGACAAGCTGGGATCCACCTTAAACAAATTTGCACCAAAAGCATTTTCCCTGCTTCAGGGAACTCGGATACGAGTTGCAGCCGATAACAATGAAATCTGGGGTTCGAAGAGAAATCAGAATTTAGTATTCGCATTTCTCCTTTCGAACTGCGAGGCTGAAATAGCACCCATTTTTTAATAACAGAACTCAATGCTGAATTCAAATTATAGGGCTTCATTTCTAGACCTCTTTTGTCATCTTGGTCTCCATTCTCTGGCCATAGGGGCTGAAATCTCTTTGTTATTTGCTACGAGAGACACCCCATTGGATCACCTGAAATGGTAGCCATGTTAGCCTGTGCTTCAAGCATATCAGGGAGAAAACAAAACATTGTGGCATCTTAAAGACTAACTGCTGTATTTTAGTACTAGCTTTCATGGATCAAGTATGTCTTACAAAGGGGACTTGATCCACGAGAGCTAACATCAAAATACACCAGTCAGTCTTTAAGATGCCATGATGTTTTGTTTTGTTTACTCTTCTTATATACCCATTGAATCAGTGGGATTTATGTGAGTGCTGACTCACCAGCTCTCCATGGATTCAAGGGGCTTACTCTAGTTGCAACAACCTACTAGATTTCAGCCAGTATGACCTCACAGTATGCGTGCGCAGACACATGCACACACCTCTTACTATGGGTCACACTAATTTATATGATAAATTGTATTACTTATCAGGGCACCTTTTCAAGTCTTAGATCTTTGTTTAATTTCTTTATTTCACATCCTCCGTTTGTTCCAAAGTGGGTGGCAACCTAGTTAAAGGAGAAATACAATTAAAAACGCAGCACATCATAACATTAAAATACAGCCAAGCAGATTATTGGATCAAAAACAACAGCAGAGTTCGAACCTAATTAAAAACCCATCAGATTGAAAAGATCACAGTGCAGCACCAAATTGTTAAAAGCATTTTTCATCAGTGGGCATTCAGCTGCCAAAAGCTGGCCTAAATTAAAAAAGTGATAGGAAAGATGTCAGCTCAGCCTCATTCAGGAAACAGTCCCACAGCAACAAAGGAAATCCCAACTTCCTGGGGTTAAGATCTATGGATAAATATGGACAAGTCATCTCTGATTTATGGCAACTCTATGAATGAATGATCTCTAAAATGTCCCATCATTAACAGCCTCATTCAGCTCTTGCAGTTTCAAGCTCGTGGCTTCCTTTAGGGAGTTGATCCATCTTGTATTTGGCCCGCCTCTTTTCCTTCTGCCTTCAGCTGTTTACTAGCAAAATGATAATGATGACCTTGGAAATTCAGAGCTGGAAGGGATCCTATAAATCACCAAGTCCAGCCCCTGTCAAGAAGACACAGAGAGGAATCAAACTTCCAATATCTGATTTTGCAAGCAGAGATCTCAACCTATCACATATGGCTATGTGTACTTTAAGAGTTAGGGACTGCAGAGACTTAGCAGTTAAGATGCCTGAATTTGATTACTGGAAGGTCAGCAGGTCAGCAGTTTGAGACCTGAATGCTGCACAATGGAGTGAGCTTCCACCTTTGTCCCAGCTCCTGCCAACGTAGCAGTTCAAAAGCAAGAAATTGCAAGTGGATAAATAGGGAAGGTAAACAGCGTTCTGTGCACTCCAGTGTCTAGTCATGCCTGCCACATGACCATGGAAACGTCTGCAGACTGTGCTGGCTCTTTGGCTATAAACAAAGTTGAGCACTTTACCCTAGAGTTGGATACGACTGGCTTTCAAGCAAGGGCAACCTTTACCTTTACTTATTCTTAAGTCTGTGATTATGTCCTCTTTCTCTGCCACTTCTTTTTCAATTAGGTAAAAATGCATTGTAAGATTAGAGCACAGAGTGATTGAGCTTCACCTTTTCCTTGGCATCGTTCAAGTACCAACTTGAAGATAGGGCCAGCATGGCTATTAGTCTGACCAAGAGAGCATCCTCAGGCACCAGAGAGCTATGGCCATGACTACCACCCCATCGCCTGTGACCTCAGCTGCCTACTGTCACCAGGGGCCTGGCTCACCTCCTAACCCCTGCCAAACACATCAATAAAGCTTTTGCCCCAGGATTCCCCAGGGCACGGCTGTGACTCACTGGCTGGGAAGCGCCCAGGGCAAGAGGGAAACGAGTCAGGAGAAAGACTCACTGATGCTCAATTCTCCTCTTTCCCTTCAAGTTGCGGGAAATCTACACTGGCTTTGTTTCAGGTTCCCATCGCCCTCCTTGGGGACAACTGTCAGCTTTATGGAGGCAACTTCCAGTGAGTAAATGGAGGAGCCAGAAGGGCAAAATACCCTGGTCCATTCCCCATCGATCCACACACCGGCTAGATTCCATGTTCAGAAGGAGGAGAAGCATTGCAGTTATGAGAATTTTTTTTTTTAAATCATATTTTGAATGGTAGCCGTGTTAGTCTGTATTTCAAGTGTACCAGAGAGTAAGCAAAGTGTAAAGACATAAAAAAAACACATTGTGGCACCTTAAAGTCTAAATCCTGTATTTTAATGTGAGCTTTTGTGGCTCAAGTCCACTTCGTCGGACGTGATAATGAGGCTTCATGGCATCAAATTATAAACATCAGGTACAGAGGTACACAATTTAAAAAAAAACATTGATTGTATTATATGCAAATTTGCCAGGTTTTTTATTTACAAATAACGAAAGAAGGACATTTCTTTAGGCCTGGATCTCACCCACTCCCTCCTCCACACACCCCAAATTTAGTGGTTCAGGTAGACAAAAGACGCCAACCTGCTTCTTTTAAGGTTTAGGAAAGTTACAGTTTTGGACTACAATGTCCAGAACTCCCCTGCCCAGCATGGGGAAGTCTGGGGGTTTTAGTCCAGGAGGTGACAGTTGTAACCTCTGTTTTGGTACTCACAACAACCTTGGGAAGGAGAAGGGGGGAGGAGAGGATTTTGTTTCAACAAATGTCTTGTTAAGTTATTAACGTTTGGCATATTTCTTCATGTTCAGAACGGAGAGAACATGAGATTTTAAAAAGAAATGAGAAAGGGGAACTGACACATTCATTTAGTCAGCTGCAAGGTTTTGAGATCTCGTCACTGGAAAATGTAGGCTGAAGTCCCCTATGTACCCACCCATATTAATGTGGAATTAGGTTAATATTATTTCCCCCACCATCACTACTCCCAGAGGTTCCACACCTTTAAAAGTTCTGTCTCAAGTAAAAGGACCATATTTTTTTTTCCTTTTAGGAGCCATAGATGACTGTCTTTAATTTCAGTTTGTTATCCACTAATTTAGCAGATTATTTACATCCCTTGGTGTTTGAGGGACTTCGGCGGCTTAGCGGTTAAGACACTGGACTTGATGAGTGGAAGGTCGGAAGGTCTGCAGACACAGACAGTGCTGGCTCTTCGGCAATAAACAGAGATGAGCACTGAACCCCTAGAGTCATATATGACTGGCCTTCAAGCAAGGGCAACATTCACCTTTACTTTCACCTTGATATCTGGAAAGGTAGGGACGTGAGTATCCTAAAAATAATGCGAGAGGAAACCAAAACTGAGAGATTTCCCAATTTCCACGCTGAAGTAATCCATGACCAGCAAGACCTCATGACTAAATGAGCACATGAACGTGGTCCCACTGCAACTCCGTCCACATCCGACCCTGATCACCTTTGAGACTCAACGGTTTCACTATGAGGATGCTTTTAAAACCCTGTTTGCTCTTCAGAGAGCAGCCAGAGGGGAAGACTTACCCAATTTCCGATTCCATACCGGCGCAGCGGAAGAACGCCTGCTTGCCTTGAGTACATTAAGGCTGTTAAATATTTCAGGTACTTGTGGTCTTAATGGGAAGGTTCTGATTTGCCGCGCCAAAAGTCCACCCGGGCTGCGTCGGAGAGAGGGAAAACATCTGATTCTATTAAGTTTGACTCCTTCGCAGTTCCCAGTCACATTGATTCATCTGAATCTCGATTCTGTAGCTTGGATGTTTTCCAAAGGCCAGAAGCGTGAGCAGTGAGAAGCCAACTCATTTGGACATTCATCCATCGCCCTCACTTCCCCGGGTACTTTTAGTCAAATATTGTTACCTTCCAATTGTTCCAAGGCACCGTCTTCTGTTGAGCAACTAATCTACTTAAATATTAGGGGCAGGTACCACAATGCTAAGGGACTACGCTGGCTCAAGTGGTTAAGACTCTGAATTTGAAGACTGGAAGGTCGGAGTTCGATACCCGAGTACTGCACGACGGAATGAGCTCCCGTCTCTGCCCAGCTCCTGCCAACCTAGCTGTTCAAAAGCAAGAAATTGCAAGTAGATAAATAGGGACCACTTTGGTGGGAAGGTAAACAGCATTCTGTGCACTCTGGTATCTAGGCACGGCTGCCACATGTCCCCGGAAATGTCTGCAGATGCAGACAGTGCCGGCTGTTTGGCTGTAAGCAGAGATGAGCACTGAACCCTGGAGTTGGATTTGACTGACTTTTGAGCAAGGGCGACCTTTACCACAACTCTGCCTGTTCAAGATAGTTGAAAATAAAATCTCTGATTACTGTCTGGATGACCTCCAAAGAGACAAGGGATTGTTCTCTTCAAACTCACTGTTTTTGTTCTGTAGAATCACATTTGCCCTGTTCTAGAGAAGGGAGGAACCCCCACACACGATAATTTGTAATTTAAATAAAACTAGCACTGGAAAGTACAAGGGAGCTTAGTAAAAATGAATTGAAACAACAAATATTTGTGGGTAAGGAAATGTGGGTGACCTTCCAAGATGAACGTGTTGGTGAATGTGTCCCTAAGATCTCTGGAGATCATCCACCCTGAAGTGGACAACCAGTTTAGCCCGTATTTAGATGAAGTGCTCCATCAGGTGGGGAAAGTTGTCTATTTGTCATGTTCGTTTCACAACCTGCTTGCTTTGCTTTTTTCATGCTTTATTGACCATGCCTTACTGCCAAAAGCCGAAGAATTCTCATCCTGGCAGGGAAAACAGATTCATGGAACGAAATCCTGTTAATTTCCATTTTAACCCCAGTCGACGGAGCAGTGGTTTTGGCCCTGCTTTCGGAACAGGTAAGCACAGTCAGTAGAAGAGCAAACTATCTCCCATATGATACAATGCACACGATGCCACTCAAAGTGCACTGAGGACGACCTTATGTTGGCAAGAGGAAATGCTGTTGACGTGGCCCAATATTGGGTGGATGTCATCTGGCCTTTTAGTTCTATTTTATTTTAGATGTGTTAATTTTAGCTTTGCATGTTTTTCTATGCTAGTGGTGAATCTGACACGAATAAAGAAAGTAGAATAGCATTCTTTTTGAGGATATTAAATTCTGGCCAAATATGATCCAACATAATAATAGGCCACCCCCAAAGAGCTTAAACCAAGAGTCTCTGAAAGCCATGGTTTCAAAACAGGGAGAGATGTACAGTATTTTATTTTCACTCATCAAGTTGTCTCCTGTCCTGCCCACACGCTTTTCTACCTACACTGACCTTTTCACCGAGTTGTCATTGGGGATGTGTGAAAAATTTACTCCATCAAGCTTTATTATGGATTTTTCCCAATTCTGCCCCTCCCAGCGGAAATCTGCAGTCAGAAATCTATGTTTCCGGGTTTACGATGGATACTTTGGAGGCGGGAGGGAAGGGATCAGAAAACAGGCCCATCTTGGAAAAAGCTGCAATGCTCAGTACGTGCTTCTAAAATTGTTCACAGTTACACAGCAGCTGCTGCGGCCCTGTGTCCATTACCAAGTAAACGAGAAAAGTGTATTCTACGAATGCATCAGAAAAATGCAAAATCTATCATCTTATTTTTCCACCCCCTTTCTTAAAAGAAAAACCTTGCAGAGCTTGCAGGGAATAGAAGGGAGTGGAGGAAGCTAAAGGAAATGAACAGTATAGATCAGTGACGGCGAACCTTGGCACTCCAGGTGTTCTTGGACTTCAGTTCCCAAAAGCCCAAGTCAGCACTCCTGCTAATCATGGCTTCTGGGAATTGAAGTCCAAGAACATCTGGAGCACCAAGGTTTGCCATCACTGGTACAGATCTATACCTCTCTATCCTTCTTTTATGTTCTTGTCCCTCCCATCTCTACATTGCATAAGCATTTATAGGGACGGTCCAATGAGCTCCTTTCTCCATCTGCTAGTTTAGTTTTGCTCTTGTGTACCCTCAAGAATGTTTGTTCTTGCCATAAAGCTCTTCCTGGATCTGAGTTGGCAGACGTGAGGCTCATATCCGTCCAGAGGATGTCGATGGTTCTTCTCTTGCTTAGTTCTCTCAGCGTACGCGACTACTTCTCTCCTTATCTTAGGTGGAGCACTATGAACAAGAGGATATATTTTCTCAAGTGGTGTATCTCCAGAGGCAGGGATTGTTGCCAAGGAGTAAGTAATGGTTGGCCTCAGGGAGAAGATGCCAGCAGTGACGTAATGTGGACAACCTCTAGTAGGGACTGGTGGTTCTTATCTGCCCTGGACTTTATTCCGACATTTTCAGGAGCTGCCCAAGGTTGCTGAACCCTCAACAAACTTCAGAATGGATTCATCATCTCATTGAGTTTGAGGCCCCTAGCTTCCTCTGTTCCCACATCTCTTCCAGGTTGGTCCACTTGCATCCAAAGTAGTTCATTGGACCTTCCTGTTCCCTAAGGAGAATTCTGAGAGTGCCCTAGACAGCAAAGGAAACAAAATATGTCGTTCTTCAAAGAAATCAACCCCGACCTCTCCTTGGAAGGTCAAATACTGAAGATGAAGTTAAAGTACTTTGGACATCAAATGAGAAGAGAGGATTCACTTGAGAAGGCCACGATACTGGGAAAGGTTGAGGGCAAAAGAAGAAGGGGGCGGCCAAAAATGAGATGGCTAGATGGTATTGTTCACGCAATGGGTACAGACATACCTGGGTGGGTTGAGGAGGATGGTGGCATGTGCCATGTGATGGTCCATGGGGTGCAAAGAGTCAGACCAATGGTGTCACTAGGGGGCTAGGGGGGTGGCCCCGGGCAGTGCTTTTTGGGTTATGTATGTTCTTGGACTACAATTCCCAGAAGCCCTAGTGGGAGCAGGCACCAGCATCCACCAGGGGCAGTAAATATGGCTTCAGCCCCTGGCAGATGAATTCCATGCGACATTATTGGGTCAGACTCAACTGTGCGACTCAGCAACATCAACATCATCAATGACAACGATGACGATGACAACGACAATGACAACTACAACGACAGTTAACCCACGCAGAGATGAATCCAGAGTTTGGACAGGAGAGACCAGTGGCTCGCAGGACAAAGGGAATGGGGAAATCAACTGCATGGCACTTCTCATCTTCCTTTTGGTGCACGGAGCAAACTTGATCAATCTCCAGGAAGGAAGGCAGTTTATCACCACGGGCGAAACGTTTCATTTTTCACTGAGGAAATGCTCACAGCAATTTGTGGGCATCAATAAACGCCTTGCAGGCTCCAGCATGTTGTCACAGCTGCCTGCCTGCTATTTCCGCAAACATTTAATCTTATTAGGTTATCAGCTTTGTGGCTGAGAAGTCACCAAACAATGGGCCATTAAGACGACAGCAAGATATTGCACATAAACACACACCTACAGAGGCCTCCTCTCCTCCGTCGCCGCTTGAAGCTTACCCTAGGGAAGGACCATCGACAACAGCCTAGAGAACAATGAATATCTCTGTGTGTACATGTGTTGAGAGTGCTCTTCACTTCCAGAATCTTAAAACAACAGCCCTCCTAGTCTCTCCCTTTCTTGAGTCACAAAAAATCCCCAGGTCAAAGTAATCGAGCATGAAGCCCAGTTTCATTCCACCTTATCATCGAATCAATGAGTTGTACAGGGCCTTTTAGACCATTGAGTCCAACTCCCTGCTCAATGCAAGAATCTGAATCAAAGCAGATATGGCAGATAGTTGCTTTCCCATTCTCTCTCTTGAATGCTTCCAGTGTTGGAGCACTCGCCACCTCTCCAGGCAGTGGTGTTCCACTGTTGTGCTGCTCTAACCATTGAGAAGGTTTTTTTTTCTAGTATTCTGGTTTCCTTTAGTTTGAGTCTGTTATTACACGTCCTGAACTCTGGAATTATGGGGAACAGATCCCTCCCTTCCTCTTTATGATTCACTTTCAGGCATTTGAAGAGTGCTTTCATAGATGCCTTTGAGATATGGTGTGGAGGAGAATTTTGAGAGTCCCCTGGACAGCAAAGAGATCCATTCAGTTGACCCTGAAGGAAATCAACCCTGACTGCTCCTTGGAAGGACAACTATTAAAGCTGCATCTAAAACACTTTGGAGACCAAATGAGAAGAGAAGACTCACCCGAGAAGGCCTTGATGCTGGGAAAGGTCGAGGGCAAAAGGAGAAGGGGTGGCAGAGGATTTGATGGTTAGATGGTATTGTTGATGCAATGGGCGTAGAGCTGAGCAGGCTGCAGAGGAGGATGGAGAAGGGGGGGCTGGTGTGCAGCGGTCCATGGGGTCACAAAGGGTCAGACTCTTTCTTAAAGTGTGGTGCCCAGAATTGGGCGCAGGGCTCTGTATCTCTATATAGCTCTAACTCAGTGTTACCCAGCGAGGGGTGCACGCCCCACAGGGGTACTTCAATTCCCAGAAGCCTCAGCCAATCCATTGGGTGATCAGTGCTTTGGGGAATTGACTTAGGCTTCTGGGAACTGGAGTCAAGAAACCAAAGGTTGGGGAACACTGGTTTGACTGAGGCTGAATAGAGGGGGACTAGGAGTACGTCACATACTAGCATCTTCTCTCAGTCATGCAAAATGTTCTCACAGCCCCACCAGGTTTTCCAAGCTGTTTTGGTTTGGCTTTCGGCAGATGAGATTGAAATCTTTGACTCTTGGAACGCTGTTGTGTGCTTTTTGCAAACCGAAGCCCATTGGACACACCTCCCTGCCGAACCTTTGCCCTTTCAGGCTCCCAGGTTGGCCTCCAGCACCTGCCAAATTCACAGCAAGCCCAGAGTCAGCAGTTTTTACATGGCCATCTGGAGCTCAGCTGCTTCCTCGGCCCGCCTGATCTTTGCGGGATTAGCAGTTGCAGTTCAGCCATCTGGTCACCTGCTAAATTTGCAGCAAAAATTATGAGTAAGGATGTGAAAAATCTCTCATTATGAATCCTGCCTGCCTTCTCACCTCGTCCCACTTCCCTAGAGGTTGTGAGACATTTTCCTTCCCATCCAGTGTCATATTTGTGCACATGAGCAGCCTTTCCACCTCCTACTGCATGTATTTTTTTAATGCAGTGGCACTCACAGCCCTCTCCGTGGGTACACGCCTTGTTGCCCCAGCACACAGTTAACACTGCCCCTCTGCCCAACAGCCCAATGGGTACACTTCCTCCCTCCCCCAGCATGAAGTTTGCCCCGCCCCTCTGCCCAGCAGCCCAATGGGAGCGCTTTCCCCCTCCACCCAGCACAGAATTCACCCCAACCCTCTGTTTGGGCACTCAATCTCTAAAAGGTTCACCATCACTGTTCTAATGTATTATTTATAGTATTCATTTTTCCCATTGACTTCAATTCAGTCTGGCCATAGAGCAGACCCTACTGCCAGGGACTCAATGCTGATTGTCAGGTAGCAGTTAGCTAACCTCTGAGGACTAATGGCCTTGGGTGCTGAAGTCCACAAGGAAGGGTGATGGTCCCAAGTGGATCAAATCCCACTTGAATCCATCTTGATGGAGGGCAGCAGCTTCAACCATCCTGGCCTGGGGCTGTAATGAGGACTTTGCATGTGAAAAGGGCTCAGGACCAGAAAGTGACTCTTGAAATTGGATCAGTGGTATGGGGAGTCTCGCTGCAATGCAGAAGGATGGAAATGCCATTGTATTATATTCCCAGAACAATCTTCATGGCTGATCGCCATCCGGATAGCCAATATTCAGAATCAGATACAGCACTTTTTTAAAAAGAAAATAAATTGTTTGAAATGAGTTTGTTAGTCATGTACCATTCTCACTAGCAAACATTGTTAAGGTACACTTCTTGTTTTTTCTTTGCCAAGATGCATTGCGCACCTTGGAAATGCTCAGATTTTCTTTTAAAGCAAAGATATGCTTCACGGGTCATCCGGTTGGTAGTTTCAGAAGACGTGACATGCATGTTTTCTAAGGAAAATGTAAACTCACAGATTTCCTTTTCCGCGTCCAGCTGAGAGTCAGCTAGCAGTTGCTGGAAAGCTGTCACGATGATGTGAGAAGAAGAACCCAGCCCCTTTTGGTCACAGTCACTGCTTCAGGCGCAGAGATGTGGCAAAATGTGACCAGTGTCTTATCTTTAAAAAACCGAGACAAGGCATTTCAACACAGCAAAACAGAAGTCCAGGACTCTCAAGTGAGATAGCGATAATGGCAATTACATTTCTATACTTCCTCATAGCACTTAGTGCACTTGTCTGGGTGGTTCACAAATTAAAGAGCATTTTGCCCCAACAAGTTGGGAACTCATTTTACTGACCTCGGAAGGATGGAAGGCTTTTGAGTCAACCTTGATCTCCATTGGGGTTGAACTCACAATGTTTGGGCTGCAGTACAGCCATTTAACCACTGAACAACCAGGGCTCTGTAAGGGCAGGCTGCTTACCTGTGAGTCTTGCTTTTCTTCGTGGTCCCCTGTGAATCCACATGGAAGAGGAGGAGGAGGAGGAGGAAACGAGGAGGAGGAGAAGAAGAATTTCAATACAGTTTTGATACAGCAAAGCAATTGGGGAACAACCTGTGCACATGGGATCATGCTTCGGAATGGAAATTGGAAGACCTCACCCAGACATCTTGAACCTTAAATATCCACAAAACCCAACGGCAAAGGATGGAGTGTACCCTCCGGTCTGTCCAAATGAGCTATTTCAAATCTTTCAGTGGTAGTGTTTCATTTCCATTTTTCTGTCCCCACCGTTGCTCATAACTCTGCCCGTAGCTATATGCCATTGATTGAGCACTGCGCCAATGGAGTCCTCCCCCTCCTCCTGTGTGTATGTTTTTTCCTCTCTCCCTCTTTCCCCCCCTGCTCAGCAACAGCTACACAAACTGCCCTTGTCAACAAGCAAACTGCAGGCACAACAGCTAGAGGCTAAAGGACCCCGTTGTGGGAAAGAAGATAGCAGGTCTTGTTGGGTTTCCAGGGACGGAAGACGCACAAGGAAGCCTGCCCTAAATTGCTCAGGCTGAAAAATGTGGTGATGTGATAGAGCAGGGATTCTCAACCTGAGGCCCATGAGCTGGATCTGGCCCATGGTGCAATTTCATGTGGCCCACCACCACCACCACCACCACCACCACACCTGTCCGGGCATGAGGTTCATATACTGTATTGGCTTTCATCTTAAACTATAAGAACTGCTAGATAGCTCTGAGTTTGGGAGTTCAATTCCCTATTGTTCCTCCTTGACGAGGCCTAGACTTGGTGATCTAAAGCAGTTATGGCCAACCTTGGCACTCCAGCTGCTCTTGGACTTCAATTCCCAGAAGCCCAAGTCAACACTCCTGCTGCTCAGGGCTTCTGGGAATTAAAGTTCAAGAACATCTGGAGTGCCAAGGCTCCCCATCACTGGTCTATAGAGTACCTTCCAGCTTCTAAAATTATTATTATCTCACACCTGCTCTCATTAAAAGCTCACACTGTAGAACCCACAAATTATGCTCTGAGCTTGTTTGGGATATTTTGGAAGAAGAATAACTATATTCTCCACTTTACCCCATAAGTCTGTTCCTTCTATACATAATTTCGGCAATCATCTGAGATTGGGGGGCGGGGGGGCAGGAACTGCCCCAAAATTTCATTTAAGTACTACCATGAGCTTTGTGGTCAATTTAATGTGGTGTATCAGTTTTCAAGGATTGTAACCTATTTCTGTCTCCTTCAGCCCATTGTGCTAAACACAATTTGCGGAGTCTTTAAGGAATTGTAAAGGCTCTTTAGCCATATCGAATCAAATTAAAAATATTTGTGGAAGGGTAATCACATAAGCAGTTTCCTTGTTTCCTGGGTTTCTGGCTGTGACCAAATTCTCCACACAGCCTGTGTGATTGCGCCTATGCCGTTGTGTAAGTAAACAGGGTCTTACCCTCTGTGTTTTCCTGCCACAGTCATAAGCTGGGCTCTTCATCTTTCAGTTTTTGCAATTAAATACATATTTTTTTAAAAAATTATATAAATGAAGTTCAACACAGATAATCGTAAATATACACATGGCAGTACTGTTCATGTTTCCATAGGAATGTTCAGCATATTTTTTCCACATGTATATGTAATTATTTCAGATTCATTCAGTCAACCAATCTCTTTATTACAGTCCATGACTCGCACAGTACAACAAAAGATAAAAATATTTAAAATTTAAATACAATGGAACTTCAGTTAATAAACGGCTTGGTTAGCATAAAAATTGCATAGCAAAACGAAATCCATCGAAAATAGTGGCTCAGTTTGCTGATTTTTTTAACGGATTAATTGGTTTTCAATGCATTCCTATGGAAACCTGTATCTCAGTTAATGTATTTTTGGTTTTCAATGCACTCCTATGGGAAATTGCATTCAATGGATTCCTATGGGAAATTCGGTTAAAGTAATTTTCTCTGTAAGAAATGTTCCAGAGAACGCATTAATTATGTTAACCAAGGTTCCACTGTACTTAAAATGCAGTTAAAATGTGTGCTATTTACAAAGCAGGTCTATTCGAAGTTAAAAGAAATGGAATAAAATCAATATTTAAAATTAGTGCTATGGCAGCTGCGACTGTGAGATACAATACTGTATGCACATTTATCCCACACAAGCAAGTATTTTCTGCTGTTTGCCTCCTTCTTCACCACTACAGGAGCCTAAGTAGCCCTGAGGTCTTCGGGACTAGCCGACGCGGTTTCTGGGTTAGGTCAGGCCTGCTTCTTGAATGGCTTTAAGTTACAAATTAATCCTTTTAACTTCAACAAGAACTGAGGGAAATGTAACCAAGTCCATTAGTTTGCTATTACTTCACCTCAAGCCAGCCTCTTACTGAATGTTTTGTGGACATTTCTCATGTTCAGACGGCATGCACCACCAAAATGCCCATCAGCAAGCAACTGAGGGTGGGATCAGGTGGCAGGAACCAAAGCCAAAGTTAGTACAAAGGAACAATGTCATCAGGAAGTTGACAAACTATACATGGTGACTTCAACCATCCATGCTGTGTACATCAGCTATGACCCTGAGCATGCCTACGACCAATATAGAGTGAATCTGCACACGTGGCAGGATGCTTCAAACCTACCCAAGTTGAGAAAATTGAGCTTCTTGTTGGTATCACTCCACCTACAATAAGAAGTAGCAGCAGACGCAGAGAGAACTAAGCAAGAAAAGGACCCTCGGCATCCTCTGAACGGAGATGAGCCTCAAGACCAGGAAGAGCTTTATGGCAAGAACAAACATTCTTGAGGGGACACAAAATCAAAACCAAATTAGAAGATGGAGGAAGGAGCTCACTGGACAAGGAACAACATTACAGGAGGAGATGGCTGAGGAACTCAAACTCCCCTACATCACTAGGAGAACCCTGAACAGGCTGAAGGTTGGAGTCCCTAAATGCAAGACCAACAGGCTCAAGTGGGGACTGCTGGTAGATAACAATACGTAGTGTGAATATGGAGAGATAGAATCCAGCTCATTTGCTAATCTGCTGATTGCTAAAATGTACCGATGAGGACTTAAGTTTGGCCTAAGTGAAGGTGGCTTCGTTTTGACAGTCTAGGGCTTGGTTGGATCATGAAAGAAGAAGAAGTTGGTGGGGAAGACATGGTTCCTCTTCTTGCACTGGAAAGGGTAACTTTACAGGGAACAACCTCCCTTAAAGCAACCTTGCTCTCAGATTCACAATAAGGCTGATAATAATAACTTCAGGCCAGAGATTATTCTGGGTTGAAAGGATTTTTGCTGGGGAAACTCTACTCAGCGGACGCCCGAATGAGGTCCCTTTCATGTCACCATGTCCAGCTCTTGGGTATCAAAACCCAGCCTTCCAGTCTTTAGTTTAGCATCTTAACCACTAAGCCACAGGAAGAGCTGATATTAAGACCCACCCGTCCCCTCCTTGTTCACCATTCTTGTGAGTTTTCTCCCATATATGCTTCCTTCATTTAATCTTCAGCCCCTGCTCTGCCAGGTATGTGTTCATTGGATAAGAGAAAGGCTGCAAAACTATAATTGCATTACCAATAGCCCCTGGCTAATCAGATTAGCACCAGGACACTGATCTTATTCGGTTTAATTAGTGGTAGAAAACCAGCCACGAAAAGCATTGAATCTAGCGATGCGACACACAGGTAGCTAAACTATCGGCCTTTTCCAACCAAGGGTCCCACTCAATATGCTGGGCTGGTTCCTGGCTTTCTACTCTGGCTGTGTTGTTCAAGGATAACACATGTACAAATACTATGACACTGAGCCCTGCTTCTGGATGGGAAGGTGTGATGAAGTGCGCCAAGCCAAATTAAACAGATTTTCACCATTCTGTATCTCCCTCCATGTTTGCTTGCGATATTTGTCTCCCCGCCTGGAGACCGAGAGAAATAGTAGCAATTTCCAAAAGGTCTCGGCCAACACTCCGAGACCTGGCAGGCTTGTGAAATCAATTTTTGTAAATGGAAAAAAAATGTGCAAATTGACCAATGGCGGCTTCCCTAGAGCATGAATGCTCAAATCATAACAGCCTCTGGTGGGTTGCTTTGGTCTCCCTCTCACACACACCCTTTGCTTGCTGTGCGGTTCAAAAATAAAAGGGAAAGACACTATTTTGCAGCATAGAGGCTTTGGACAGACTGCAAGGCGCTTTCTACTTCCACTTCCGGTGGGAGGAACCATGTGACTGGCCCACTGAACCACGTGACTGGCCCGCTGAACCATGTGACTTGGCCCATGGCCTGAAAGGTTTGGCCACCCCTGGACTAGCTCATTAAGAATGAGTAAGAGTACGACCCGGGGGGGGGGGGAGATTGCAAAGTTGACTGTTTGCGCAGCAGTTCTGGTGTGCTCTATTTTCCAACAATCACACAACGCACAGAACAAGGCATTCTGAGTCTCCTTTCCTCGAAAGCCAGTCATATCCAACTCTAGGGGTCGGTGCTCATCTCTGCTTACAGCCCAAGAGCCAGTGCTATCTATGTACCACTTCAGCGAGAAGGTAAACAGTGTTCCGTGCGCTCTGGTGTTTAGTCATGCCAGCTGCGTGACTGTCTACGGAAACGTCTGCAGACGTGGAGGGCACTGGCTCTGTGGCTATAAACAGAGATGAGCACCGAACCCTAGAGTTGGATACAAGTGGCTTTTGAGCAAGGGCGACCTTTACTAGTGATGCTGATTGTGGATTATGGGCATTGTAATCAACTGCACACAGAGGACACTAGTTGGACATACTGCCTGTCCATAAACCCTGTTCAGTAGATAAGCAGGTGGTAGGCAGGTGGCAGTGTGGGAATGAAATGCTTCTTTGGTTGCTAAATTTTCTCATCTCCATGTCTATCTCCCCCCCCCCCCCAGGTCCTTGCAAAACAATGGTTGACAAGGAAAGGCCCAGGAGTGAAGCCTTTCTGTTTCCAAGAAGTCTTTTCAGGTCTTTGTTTCTTTGTTTGGATGGATGGTTCCATTCTAAACCATATTTCAAAGATACATCTCACTGTCAGTTGTCGCCGATGTGCCGTAATGTGATGCGACCCATATTAGGAGGAAAGGCTTTTGAAAGGATGATGCTTCCGAAATTAGTCCCCTCCATTTAAAACACCATTAAAATGTAGAACATCAGGTGCCAGGGGAAATGTATTACCTGCCTAATTATCATCTCCACTTCAGCCTCGGAGAAGATTGCTCATTTTTTTATTGTCGTTGTAAGGCAGGACAGCCCCCCCAGTTCTTAATGAAGATTTGACATAATGGCAAAGAGGAAATTAAGGACTTCATTCTAACAGAGGCAAAGGAGTCGAAATAAAACAAAACCCATTCAGTCAGTCAGTCATTTTTAAGTTGTTTGGTGTCAAATTCTGTCACTACAGCATATAAACAGTGGTGAGCAGCAAAAAAAATTCACTAACACACTGTGGGCAGAGCCTGTGTCATGGGCGGAGCCTACATCATGGGTGGAGACTACATCATGGGCGGAGCCTAGGCCGTGGGCGATCTAGTCGTGCCTGCCATATGGCCATGTATACATCTGGAAACACAGGCAGCACTAGCTCTTTGGCTGTAAATGGAGATGAGCACTGCACCCTAGAGTCAGATATGACTGGCTTTTGAGCAAGGGAGACCTTGAACCACTTGCAGGGACAAAACCTGACATCAAATTTGAATACCAATCAGGGATCTTCTGTTGTTAGGTAAAGGTCACCCATGCTCGAAAGCCAGTAGTTACCAACTCTAGGGTTCAGTGCTCATCTCTGTTTATAGCCAAAGAGCCAGTGGACTCGATCCACAAAAGCTCACATTAAAATACAGCAGTGAGCCTTTAAGGTGCCACAAAGTTTTTGTCTTTTTGTTCTGTTTACTCTCTGATATGCTTGCACAGAATAAAACTTTTTAAATGGTAGCTGTGTTAGTCTGGGCAGGGCAGCGAGGTGGGTGTGGTGACCCAATTTTTCTTCTCTCCCCCCCCCCCCCGCCTGAAGGCCACCCAATTTTGCTCCCCCTCCCTGGGCTGGGGGGTGCAAACCTGTTACTGCCCACCACTGCATATAAGACCCTGGTAGCCAACCTTGGCACTCCAGCTGTTCAATTCCCAGAGGCTCAAGTCGGCATGTCTACCGATCAGGGCTTTTCAGAATTGAAATCCAAGAACAGCCAGAGTGCTAAGGTTCGCCATCATTTACATAAGGCAATGAGGACTATTCTAGATTTGAACCCATAATCCTATGAATTCTTTTCTTCACCTTATAACCCTTTTCGAACTGAACAAAATTACGAAAGGAGTGGAAAACACTCCAGGATTCCATCAAAGGAAGATTAAAGTCTGTGGCCCCCCTTCCCAAATTTCCTTTTAATTATTCACATTTTTAAAAAAATATATGTTAGACTTTTGGAAAATGCTGTTTAAAATCCCCAGATGATTTATATGAAAAGAAACATTCGTCCATGAGCCATTAAAAATTAATTGATATCTAAAATAAAAATCTGTAACTAATCACATTTAAAACTCATATACATCCTGAATATGAGTTTTAGATGTGATTAGTTACAGATTTTTATTTTAGATATCAATTAATTTTTAATGGCTCGTGGGCGAATGTTTCTTTTCATATAAATCATCTGGAGTTTTTAAACAGGAAACTTTAATATATATATTAAAGGAAACGATTCTATTCATAAAATTAAGATCAAGGTCTTTGTGTGGCCAAAGGTGATCTCATTGGCCATCTGAGATTTTAAAAGAAAGATAAATCTTTTCTTTTCCCACGAAGATCCTGGGCTGTACAAAGTTTTAAACCCAGCCCAAGGAGCTCCAATTTATTCTTGGCGTTCCTTCCTAATGAGGTGATTAATTGGCAAATTATGAATCAGAGAGAGAGGAAAGCGTCTGCTTCCTGCTTCCTTGTAGCACTTACGGAGTCTAACTTTCAGAATGTTCTGGGGACCAAATTTTACCTTTTCATCTTAAAAAAGCAAACAGGAAGATTTTAAAAAGCAAGGAGCAATTAGGGAAATACATACAGAAGGCTCCATTAAAAATATAATAAAGAAGCTAACTGCTAATTGCATCAAAACCATCTCTTTGCTCAGCATGGAGTCACAGGCAGACTTTTTACAGGTGTCTATTTAAAAATATATCTTTTAACTTGACATAAATTTAAATCAATATACTCAAAATAGACACACAATAAGAAATTATGACATGCCCAACGTGACCTCATCGGCTTTGGGACCTTGAAAATATCTATTCTTTTTTCTTTTACTTCATCTCTTTTAGTTCTTCGTCTTTCATGTCCTGAGCAAACCCTGGACGGCCAAAACGAAGCCACTTTCTTGGCTTTGTCATTGGCCAAACTTAAGTCCTCATCGGTGCATCTTTCTAGCAGCCATCGGCAGACCAGCAAATGAGCCGAAATTTGGGATTTTTAAAAATTGAATATTTTTAGAAGACGACAAAGTAACCCACTTCTGAATTCTCTGGACCTAGGAAATCCCGGGAAAGGTTGCCATAAGTAACACTGGGGAACAAAAAAAAATTTTTCTTGGTGCCTAAAATTTTTCAACTGATTTTGGGCATTTTGGGGCGGCTGATTCCAAAAATGCCATCCATTTTGTTCTAGCAGCTCTAGTTCATGATACTTATTGATGTTGTTCAAGCTCTATTCCTGTTATTGTTGCAATTGTAATTTAACTAATCTGACCTTTTTTGTCATTCTCTGTGCTCTCCTTTACTGTTGAGACTGGATGCTGTGCATCCCGAAACTAGTCCAACTCTGCAGCTGCTCCATGGACTCATCCAGGGAGGCTTGCATTCTAGTTTTTTTCTCCTTATCTTAAGTATGATTTTTACATTTATTTCTTTTGAAGCCCCCTCCCCCCAAAAAAATGTTCCCCAATTTTTTTTTCAAACAAAAAAAAATTGCCTCCAGGCACGCATTGAAGGCTCCCGGAGGCGGGAGGGGTGGTGGAAAAATCTTTTGGGGGTGGAAAAATATTTGGGTGGGCAAAAAAAGTTTGGGTGGGTGGAAAATTTTTTGGGGGGCAGCAAAATTTCACTCCGCCCCGGGTGGCTTACACCCTTGCTACGCCTCTGGTAATATATGCAACCAGTATGGTTAGATTGGCCTAATGTGAATAAGCCATATCTAAACAACTAGAGCTGATGGGGCATAACTGAAAGCATTTTTGGAATCAGTGACCCAAATATAGCCAGAAATAGGTGAAAATTGTGAGGCACCAAATCACTGTTCCCCAGTGTAATTATTCAACGGTGTGTAATTATGATTCATTAGGTCAGGGGTGGCCAAACATTTCAGGCCACAGGCCTGACCACATGGAGAGCTGATCGAGCCAGTCATGTGGTTCCTCCCACTGGAAGTGGAAGTAAAACGCACCCACACGTGTGCAAAACGCTGCTGTAAATGCACCCACGGCTGTCATAAACAGGTAAACACGCTCCAAGGGCCGGATGAATTGGTGCCAAGGGGCGGATCCGGCCCACAGGCCGTAGTTTGGGCACCCCTGCATTAGATGGAACAACATTCTGAACCAGTACAAAGCAGTCTCCTCTGCTCCTGTGTATGTAAACTTTCTGCCTTCAAGTACTAGACTTTGGAAATCTGATGTACAAAGTATAATTCACAGAATCTCCCAGCCAGAATGGCTGCTAGTAACTAGTTAGACAATTCCAGAAACCATAGCAATAGTAATAGCAACATACTGCCCCATGGTGCTCAGTGCACTCTCTGTGGGGTTGACAGGGCAATTAGCATTTTTGCGCCCAGCATTTTGGGTCCTCATTTTCCAACCTTGGAAGGATGGAAGGCTGAGTCAACCTTGAACCCTGGTCAGGATCGTACTCACAATGTCAGCAGTCTGGGCTGCAGTACATTATTTTAACCACGGCACCATCTTTAGAAGTAAAATTTTCAAGTTCTGAATGCTTAAAATAAATAAGCTCTAGAGCCATTCAGATCCTGGACAACTCCTTGGTGGGGAAAACTATTTCACTTTATGATTCTGCTGCTATCACCCAGCTAAGCAACACTCTGGCATTCAGTCGGCTGTCCAACCTTACTGCCCACCCCTGCCCCGAGGCGTTGACATCCATTTCAGGGCATTTCTGCACTCTCCCTGGTTCGTAATTTACCAATTAACCAACTTATTAGGAAGGCATAGCAAGAATAAATTAAAGCGTCTCATGCCGGATTTAAAATTCAGCAGAATACCTTAATGGGAAAATAATCTGATTTCCAAACAAGCCAGGATCGGATAAAAAGGAAGCTGAACAAAATGAGGGCCTGAGATTGCAAAGCGGTGTTCCACTACCCGGGGCCAGGGCATTAGTAAGACAGAGTTGCTAGGGGACAAATTATTTCTCTTTCTTCATTATAATTCAACTATCTTTCTCTAGCACAGTATCTATATAGAGGTCACTTTCTTATTGAATGTTCTCCATGGGATTTACTCCCAAGTAAGGTTTTGGCTATAAACAGAGGAGAGCACTGGACCCTAGAGTCGGATACAACTGGCTTTCGAGCAAGGGCAACATTTACTGCCCTGCAATTTTTTTTTCACTGTTTGCTTGTAGGAAATGACTTAATAGGCCAGAAGTGGTCAAATGTCAAGGATGCAAGTAACATCTGTTTATTGTGTCACATAGACTCATGGGCGAAGAGTCTAAGTGTGAAAATCGTAGCACAATTAGTAGTGCAAGTTTTCTAGTGTCCGGGAGAACCGGGTGCTAGAAAAGGCAAGCTTTTCCTTACAAGGAGAGGGACGGAAACCAGAATGTTTAGTTTGTACCCACTAATCATTTACAACTTAACAGAACCAAACTTCACGAAATTCAAACTAACCCCAGGAAGGGACCTTCTGTGATTACTTTTGTAAATAGCCACACTGGTCACATGTTATTACTGGTTGTAATTAGCACACTGATTTGCAAACCTATCTGTTAAGCCAACCAACCATTGTGTGTCTCTGTACCTGATATGTATGAATTGTTACCAAATGCCATTGGAAACCATCATATTGGGTCCAACGGCAAAATGAGCGGAGGAAGAACCACTTTCTGATTCCCAATGGTCATGGAGTCAGAAGAGGCCATGGCAGATGAACTGGCTGTGAAGGCACACCTTGTCCATATTCTCAAGGCTGCGGCAGTCCATTGCAGTCCTGGCGTCGAATCCTGCATGTCTCATTTCATACGTGCCGCAGGAGATGGCTCCGAGATCACAGTGTGTACTTCTGTCCTCCACTATCTTCCTCAACTCGCTCAGTTCTGTGCCCATTGTGTCTACAATACCATCTAGCCATCTCCTTTTTGGCCAGCCCCTTCATCTTTTGCCCTCCACCTTTCCCAGCATCAAGGCTTTCTCAAGCGAATCCTCTCTTCTCATTAGATGTCCAAAGTACTTCAGCTTCATCTTTACTATTTGACCTTCTAAGGAGCAGTCAGGGTTGATTTCTTCTAAGATTGACCTATTTGTTCTCCTCGCTGTCCAGGGGACTCTCAAAACTCTCCTCCAACACCACATCTCAAAGGCATCTAAAGACTCACTATTATGTCTGATGAAGTGGACTTGATCCATGAAAGCTAACATTAAAATATAGGAGTTAGTCTTTAAGGCCTCACAATGTGTTTGTTTGTTTGTTTGTTTGTTTGTTTGTTTGTTTGTTTGTTTGTTTGTTTGTTTGTTTGTTTGTTTGTTTGTTTGTTTGTTTACTGTCAGACAAACCTTCAAGGCACATTTGAGGGAAATCTGCTACCCTTTCCAAAATGTTTTTTGTACCTGCCCAGGACATCTCCTTCAAAAGAAGAAAGTGTAGAAGCTCACATAATCTATAAAATGGTTCTTTCTTCTTTTTTGTGCTGTCCCTTGATGTTAACAAAGTTGTTTATGGATACAAATAAAGCCCGTTTCTCAAGGACCATTATTTCAAACGCACACTCACAGCATTTGGGAGTAAATTCCATTTTTAAGCAACGGTTGCCACCTTGTGGCTGATATAAGTAAGCTGGGAGTACTGTATATTGGAATAACTTCATAGGCTCCTGCCTAGGAAGAGAGAGAAAAGAGGTTTGTATCCATCTGGTTAAGATGCTAAGCTTGAAGACTGGAAGGTCGGAGTTTGATACCCGAAGATTGCATGACGGAGTGAGCTCCCGTCTCTGTCCCAGCTCCTGCCAACCTAGCACTTTGAAAGCAAGAATTTGCAAGTAAATAAACAGGTACCACTTTGGTGGGAAGGTAAACAGCGTTCCATGTCTAGGCATCCCTGCCACACATCCACAGAAACATCTGCAACTGCAGAGAGTGCTGGCTCTTCGGCTGTAAACAGAGATGAGCACTGAACCCTAGAGTTGGATTTGACTGGCTTTCGAGCAAGGGTGGCCTTTACCTAACAAAACAAAATGAAACAAAACTTTTTTAATTTAAAAAAAAGCTACAGATGGAGAAGTAACTTTTTTATTAAGACCTATGAATTCATAAAATATGTATTCCTTTGAGTTCTCCAGAATTCATTATCTTAACAGAAAAGCAGGAGAATCCGAGCTGAAAGTCCAAAGTTTAGACTAGGTCAGTGGTTCTCAGCCTTGAGTCTCCAGCTGCTCTTGCACTACAGATCCCTAAAATCTTGGTCAGCATAGACAGTGGGTAAGGCTTTAGACCAGTGGTTCCCAATGTGGGGCCCATGCCCCACAGGGCAACTTCAGTTCCCAGAAGCCTAAGTTAGTACATTGGGTGATCAGTGTTTTGGGGAATTGACTTGAGCTTCTAGGAATTGAAGACCAAAAACCAAAGATTGGAGAACACTGGTTTAGATAGTTTCAATCCAATGACATCTGGGACCTCAAGGTTGGAAACTACTGGCCTAGGTGATTTAAGCCACAGAGATCTGCAACAGAAGCTAGTCTCAAGCAAAACGTTGAAGGCCTTGAAGCATTATGCGACCTTAAGTAGAGTACTGTATATAAGAAGACAACGATATAAAAATGGATTGACTCTCTAAAGGAAGACACAGCCTTGACTTTGCAAGACCTGAGCTGTTGAGCACAGGATGTTTGAAAATCACTCCTTCATAGGGTCACCATAAGTTGTCTTCTTTTTCTGCCGTATCCGAATCCAAATATAGGCGATCATCATGGCAACTGTCCTGAGAATATAATGCAACGGCAATTTGTCTTCTCCATCTCAGCGTGACGCCCATACCACTGATCCAGTTCCATGAGTCACTTTCTGGTTCTAAGCTCTTTTGGCACACAAAGTCCTCCTCAGCCCCAGGCCAGGATGGATGAAGCTGCTGTCCTCATCAAGATGGACTCAAGTGGGAGTTAATCCACTTGGGGACCATCACCCTTCCCTGTAGATTTTGAGGTCTACTCTATGACCATAGCAGGATAACCTAGCCAGACTCTCGCCATAAGTTAGACAATAATAATTCTCACTTGAAGACTTATGTCATTGAGTTGCAGCAGTTTGCTATGTCCAGGTTAGTTGATAGTTATCTTTTAACAGCAGGGGGGAAAATTGTCCTACGTACAGCGGCTTCAGCACTGGGTCTTCCTGATGCCAAGAAGTAGAAATGATGCATTCTGTCTGCCAGTAGGCTGGCCACATTCAGAAGGGATAATGAAATTTTCAGTAGATGAATTAAATCTGGACCCTATTAAAATGAAACCCCACCCCTTGCTCTCATGCCGCCCTGGAATTCCCATGAATTCAATTAATACCAACTTCAAGTCACTCCGTATACGTTTTTCCAAGTTGCTTGGATAAGGGTTAAATAATTGTGGCCTGCAACTGGGCAATCTTATGCAAGCTTACTTGGAAGTAACTTCCCTAGTTCCCTGCCAAGTATGTACAGCCTCCAATGTACCTTCATAGCCTGTGGGAGAAGTCTGCGTGATGTGGGAACCGAAAATGAAGAATGCCTGCTTACAGCCTTATGAAACCCGATCGTTCAGGCCTTAGGAATGTTTCAGAAAAGTTTATTGTACTTCTTTAACTGAATACGCTGAGGTTTTCATTTTTTAAAAAAACCACGGTCTTTTGTATAGTTTCACAAACACAGGAACTTTCAATTTAACTGATAATTTGACACCAATGTTATGCTAGCCCAGCATGGCAGGAAGGGGGGAGAAATTGTTCACATACGTGGTGATGAAAGATTGTGAGCTAGTGTGAACCCACAACAGCTTGAAATTTTCCACCTGATGAGAGAATGGGGTTCTTCTTCTTCTTCTTCTTCTTCTTCTTCTTCTTCTTCTTCTTCTTCTTCTTCTTCCAAGGAAAAGAGACCTTTACTGTGCAAAGAAAACTGTTTCAAGAAAATCCTGTAAAGTGCCTTTCTATTTTTGGTGGGGTGCAGCGGGGAGAGAAATCTTAGAGTCTCCCACAGTGGGAAGGCAAGGAGAGCACCCTCCGCTCTGCCTCTGGTGCCAAGCCGGTTTGAGTTCCACCAGCCTCAAATTAACCCACCAGCATTTTAGATGGCGAAGCCTTCCCTTATCCCATATAGGCGACGTAAGAGAACAGGTGTGCGTCTGTCGGCTGGCAGACGTCAATGAACTTCTGGAACCAGGGGGCCCTCCGTTACCAGAAGAAAGATAAAGAAGTCCTTTTCAAAAGACAGGTAATTATTCTCTTCCAGCCACGATAGTGCATACGGGAAGGTAACACTAACCCAACACATACACGAGTTCCTGCCAGAGCTGAGCAATGGAGACAAATCTGTTATTGGCATCACTGACTCTATTCATTGGGGGGAAATGATACCGGGGGGGGGGGGGAAGTATCTTGGGCTCTTTCCCAAAGGCTAAATAAGGAGAAGATTAAATTTTCATGCAGCTTGGGAAGACATACCAGGGAGTTTGCTTCCCCCTTTTTATTTTCATTTCTTCTTCTTCTATCTGGAGGACTTTGGCTTCTCTAATAGCTTATCAGACAATGTCTCTTGCTCAGAAATTCCTAGCCTCTGGCTGTCTCTTTTAACCCCCACCCCACACACACAACCGATGGGTATTCTGCCCCCAAACCTGTTCTTTCTGAGCTCTAATTTGCGACCACAGAAGGCCTGGCTTCAGACTCGCCTGCTATTCGGCAATATGCCCTACTCAAATGAGGCTGTGTTCAAGGAATGAAAAGAGGCACAAAGCTCATTTCAGTGTTGGAAGGTGAAGAGGAGGGGCATGTTCCAACGTCCACCACATTGGCTGTATAGCATAGTAGACCAAAGGCTCCCAACTTTTACATTGACCCTTGGGCCATCATTTGCAACTGGTTCCTCTTACCTTCAGCCTGCAATGGAGACCTAATGCTAAAGGCCTACCTAGCAGGGAGGTTTATAGAAACAGCTCAGCAAAGTGGAGGGTGGACTGGGACAATGCCTGCATCACAGCTGCACCCTACGGAGCATAAGACACAACCTTTGCCCCTGGGTAGCCACCACACTGAGGATAAAGGTTTCTTCTGCCCAGCTCTCTTATCACTAACTTGGAGTGGCCATTTCACACATGAGGTGAAAAATGACATTATGCAGGACCTAATGGGAAAGGTCTGAAATAGAGTTTGATAGGGAAGGTCCTATGGGTTCTAAATGACTTCAGTTATCACTCCTTTGAATATCAGACTGTGGGTGCTGAGTGTCAAGTGGATTGCAGCTGAAATGCAGGGCTTAGAAACAAACAAAGGAAATTCTTCTTCTTCTCCTCTTCCTCCCTCTTCTCCTCCTTCTCCCTCTCTTCCTCCTTCTTCCTTTGTCTCCTTGCCTCCACCTTAAGAAATTTGGCAATATTTATTTATTTATTTTTCACATTTGTATGCCGCCCTACTCACAGAGCGACTCAATCCAACAACAAAGTTCATTCAAAAGTCATAACCTCTCCATAAAAATTTAGATTTAAAAGATTTAAAAGAATTCAACAAATTAAAAGATTAAGAGATTAAAAGATTAAGATAGAATGTTAAAAGTTAAGTTTCATGTAAATGAGAATATAATTGTAAATATTATTGTTCTTTTGGTATTGTATATACTGTATATTCCCCTCCACAATCACTATACAGTAATACCTCATATAACATTAGTATCGAATAACACTAAAATCGCATAACATTAAGGAATCGGGGGGGGGGGGAGAATTGCATCAGATAACATTAAGATCCTATGGGATGCTTCAGATAACAACCGCTAAAGCCTGTGTGGTTACAATGTATCTCTATGGATCCCATAGGATTTTAACATGCATCAGATAACACTAAAAATCATATAACACCAAGACTTGTGGAACCAGGTTTTAGTGTTATATGAGGTTTTACTGTACTGTATATCTAACTATGTTTACGGACTATGTAACTATATTTTTTCAAGTTTTTGAAAGCGATAACAAGTTTATGTAGCTCCCCTCGACAGATGATACTGTAGTAAGAATTTATCAATTAAAAAAAAGTTTCCTCCAAAAAAAGTTTCCTCCTCTTCCTTCCTTCTTCTCCTTCTCCTTCTTCCTCTCCTCCTCCTAGAAGAACAGCAGTGCAGGAAGATAAGATGCCAGAATGTTAGAGGTGGGATAGCAGGCCAGAGACTCCAGAGAGAAACCTGTTATCATTTTGCAAAAGAATGTCCTTCATCACAAGAAATTTGGGAAGCTCTGGCAAGTAAATTGGACTGGCCTTATTTAAAGGAACAGAGAGCAGAGACAATTCTATCAGGGACAGAGCCAGGAAAGGGGTGGAAGGGGCCGAGAAAGAAAGGGAAGCTGGAGAACTGGAAAGTGCCCTGGTCCTTGGTTCGATTAATTAATCTGTTTGCCTTAAGCACTCTGATGTTCCAAAGGGGACAGGAAGGGAAGATGGGAAAGCTGGCAGATCCCAAACAAGCGGTGGGCAGTGTGGTGGCAAGGCTCAGAGTATATGCTAAAAGAATGATTGTGAGACAGAAAGAACCTAACAGGTACAAATGGTGGCAATGGTTGACAAAAAGAAGTTTAGGACTAACTTAGAATATTAAAAGTTAAGTTTCATGTAAATGAGAATATAATTGTAAATATTATTGTTCTTTTGGTATTGTATATACTGTATATTTCCCTCCACAATCACTATATATGGTAACTATGTTTACTGAGCTATGTAACTATATTTTTTCAAGTTTTTGAAAGTGATAACAAGTTTATGTAGTTCACCTCGACAGATGGTACTGTAGTAAGAATTTTACCAATAAAAAAGTTTCCTCCAAAAAAGTTTCCTCCTCCACCCTTCTTCTCCTTCTCCTCCTCTTCATCTTTTTTTGGTGCTACAAGAATTTCCTGATTTAGTGTGTGACAATTCATTCATTCATTCATTCGATTTCTGTACTGCCCTACTCGGTAGGACCGACTCAGGGCGGTTCACAACACATGTAAAATTACATGTTGATACACAATAAATCAAGACACAATGACTAAAAGTGCCTCAGGACTATCAATACACAACATAACTGTCTGGGGGACGTTGGACTTAAAGGCGTGGATTCATCAGCCTGCCGCCTCCTACAGCTGAAGTCCATTCCTCCTCCCGGCCAGAGGACGTTAGTCTTATCCTTCTCTGGGCAGGTAGAGCCCAGAGATAGGAAGTGGAAGCTCCCACCTAAAAACCTTAAAACTGTTAAAATTTAAAACAATACCAAAAAGGGAATGTTTCCAGGCAGGCAAACAAATGTTTGCAAAAGTATAAAAGGAGGATGGGAGATTAGAAGAAAATAATGAGGACTGGGTGGAGAATTCAATCCTGATTTATTTATTTTTCAGGATTGTGTGTGTGTGTGTGGAAAAGTTCTCTGTGGCCTGAGTTCCCTGACCTTCAAGGCAAGGGTTTGGTGCAAACCTCCTTTACACATCAGCTCCCTTTTTTCTAAATACCCCAGGATGGGTTTTTAATTAAGGAATTACTTCCTCCCACAGCTTCCCTGTCGGTCAAGCTTGTTTTCCACATGCACCCAGAGGAGTTTGTTACTGTAATTTATGACGGTGATTATTGTTATTAAAGGCTGGCTTCTTAGACCATGGCTGTTTCCTGCCCCATATTTCACTGTAAAGTGGAAATCAGGAAGAGAGACAGAGGAATCCGTTGGCAGATGGTGGATTTTGAAAGTTATTATCCGCAAATGTTAACTTCCCCAAAATGCTTGTACAGTGGTCGGCTCATGTGTAAACCAAAAGATGCCCATAAACCTATTTCAGTCCATCTTTTGGGGGTTCAATGAGAAAAGGGCATGGCATGAAGAAACATCATGCTGGAAGAATAGTGCTGTGGTGGCTCAGTGGCTAAGAAGCTTGCCTTGTTAGCTGGAAGACTGGCAAGTCAACAGTTCGAGACCTGGGTACCGCATGACAGATTGAGCGCCCATCACAGTCCCATCTCTTGGGGACATGAAAGGAGCCTCATTGGGGCGTTCCTGAACAGCGTTTTACTTCCGCTTCCAGGAGCGACGAGGGCGGCGTGGCGCAGGCTGGATGAATCCCAGCAAACCCATTCGGGTGGATTCACGGGGACTTGGGCTTCTGGGAATTGAAGTCCAAGAACATCTGGAATGCCAAGGTTCACCATCACGACTCTAGATTCTCTGTGGAATTCCCATCCTGGTCTTTGACTGGTGTTCTGTTCTTCCATCCGGTATATCCTGATTATATCATTATATTGTATCATTAGATGCTGAAAACTCTGTGGGAAAATGTCTCATGGCGCTGTTCCGCAGGAGAGGCCACCTGCGTTCTACTAGTGTGCTTTGTATGCCAGCTGTTAACGTCAAACCTTTCAGTTTCTGCACTTTGTCTGTCTCTGGTCTATTTATAATTCATGTCAGGGTCATATGTGTTTCGACTGGGGGAAAGGGCCATGTTTCTTAAAGGATGACTCACTGTCATATGGAGAGGGGGGGGGGACATGGCAAATTGCTCCTCCAGAGACACATAGAGATATCTATAAACAAGGCTGAGAAGACAATTTGTTCAATAAGCTAAGGAACTGCCTGCTAGAGATGTGTTCTGTTTTATCCCTCACCGCCTTTTCCAGTGGCTTGGTGGTTAAGGTGCTGAGCCTGCTGGCTGGAAGGTCAGCAGTTCGAAACTCCATCGAGCTCTCACATCTGTCCCAGCTCCTGCCCACCTAGCAGTTCGCAAGCAAGGAAACGCAAGTCGATAAATAGGGACCACTTTTGCATGAAAGGTAACAGCATTCTGTGTGCTCTGGCATCTAGCCATGCCTGCCACATGACCAAGTCCAAATTCTCTGATCTTTAGGAAAGTGAGAAGGGACCAGAAATGGGAAATTGTTCTCTCAGTTTTTTTGCCTAGGTCCAGAGATAGCGAACCTTGGCACTCCAGCTGTTCTTGGACTTCAATTACCAGAAGCCCAAGTCTGCACTCCTGCTAATCAGGGCTTCTGTGAACTGAAGTTCCTGAACAGCTGGAGTGCCAAGGTTCGCCATCACTGGCCTAGGATAATGCATGACCTGCAGCTGTTTCCAAGGCAGTTCACTCCAGCCTTAGCCTTAGAGACACAGTGATTTCAGCTGCATCATAGCTCTTTCTGTCACTCCTGGCTCCTCTTCCTGTTAAGCATCAGGTCATGTTTCTGCCTCTTGCATGGAGGCCCCGCACCCCAGATTCTGAATCACGTGGGGTGGGGGAGATGGGGGAGGTGAAATGGGAAGATGCTTTCAAAAGTCTATTTTCAGCTCAAGAAGGATGAATGATGGTTGCGTAGACTTGACAGGAGCACCACTGCCTCAAGGCAGTTGGACAATATTCTTTGGCTGCAGGGAAAAGGGACTACTTTTGCACACAAGCACATGCGTTTCCATGGCTGAGCAAGGATCTGAACCCCAATCTCTTGAGTTCTAATCCATCATTCTATCCACTATGGACTCAGGGTTGTAGTCTATGGAGATAGGATTGTACATATAAATTATACGTTTGCTGGAAACATTCAACTTTGTATTAATAGAAGCAGAAGCACAAAAATAAATAATAAAACCAGAGCAAAAGTTATTTATTTATTTTTGGGCGTCCCAACCAAACCCTGGACTGCCAAAATGAAGCCACTTTCTTGGCTTTGTTGTTGGCCAAACTTATGTCCTCGTCAGTGCGTATTTCTGGCAGAAATAGGCAGGCCAGTAAATGAGCCGGATTCTGTATCTCTCCACAGTCACATAGCATGTTGTTGTCTGCCAGCAGCCCCCACTTGAGCATGTTTGTCTTATGTTTAGGGTCCAACCCTCAGCCTATTCAGGGTCCTCCAAGAGAAGTAGGGGAGGTTGAGTTCCTCACCTATATCTTCCTTTAATGTTATTCCTTGTCCAGTGGGCTCCTCCCTCCATCCTCTAACTTGGTGATCAACTTGTTTTGCGATGGAACCAAAGGAATTAATTTGATCCCAAATGTTAACGGCGCTTAGAAAGGTTACTATTTTGGACGACATGTTTGCCTTGTACAGCAATCTCTCCCTCCCTCCTTCTCATGTATAAACCCATGGCGTTGTCCCCTCCAGATGGGTTGAATTATGGCTCCCATTAGCCCAAACTGCCCTTGGCCAATCCAGCTGGGGCAATGGCCATTGTAGATGGCACCAGGTTGGATAACTCTGTTAAAACGGACAACTAGGTGAGCTAGACTGATGGTGGCAACAGCTGTTAAAAGCCAAACCCTGCCCTTGAAGCCAAGCCCAGCTGTTTTCCAAACCCACAGAAAGAGTGGTTGGAATCCAGCCCCCTTCTAGTCTCTGCTGTCAACCAGCAACGTAACTGTAATCACTAATGATTTATGACTCTAGTGGGCTGGGATTTCCAAGCAGACACAAGTTTTGCTTAGGCCAAGCAAATAGATGTTTCTTCCCCCTTATTTATCTTTCCTAAAATTTCCCTTCTTGGTTCCCTGCTGGGTAGCCCAAAAGCATCGGAATGAAACACTGATGGAGAATCAATTAAATCTACCTCTTGCTGGAGAGCTGGAGGCTCAGCCTGTACATGCCATCAATCACTGGGATTTTTGAGTTTCTTTCTTCTGGAAGCTTCTTTTTCCTTTTGGCTTCTTCTTTGAGCAAAACCCAGCCTCCCAAGTTGCAGCCTCCATTGAGGTGAGGATGCTCAGAGGAAGAGTTTGGCATACCTTTTCTGCCCACTGGTTTCACATCTCCAGATACTTCCACTGCCTACGACCATGATGGCGAACCTCAGCACTCCAGCTGTTCTTGGACATCAGTTCCCAGAAGCCTAGGTCCCTGAGAATCCACACGAATGGGGTTTACTGCACATCTGGACATTGGCTATTATCATGGCAATAGTCTTCCTATTCGTAACTCCTGCAAGCAGGAATATCTATGGGGATTCGCCATCCCTACATCCAGCCTTAGTTAAGTCAGTCTACCATAGTTTGGAGGGACTGCACCGGCTTACTGGTTAAGATGCTGAAATTGATGACTGGAAGGTCAACAGGTCAACAATTCGAGACTTCCACCGGAGGCGGCAGGAGCAAGGGCAGCAGGTCACATGAAATGGTGCCACGGGCCAGATCTGGCCCATGGGCCAAAGGTTGAGAACCCTTATTCTAAGGAGAAGGGGGAGCTGTGTTTCATTTTGGAGAGAGTTTTCTGAAGTGGTTTGTCCCCTGTGAGAATAAAAAAACCATTCCTGCCATGTATCCTTCTTGAGCAAGAATTACACCGAGACAAAGGACAGATCCTGCCTTTCTGCTGCACAATACACAAATAAGAGGTTTGAGTGTAATTACAGGCTGTGTAATCAGCACAAAAATGTAATTGATGACATATTATATAAATATTCTGGCTGTTTCCAAACCAGGAGCCGGGGGGGGGGGAGAGAAGGGGAATGTTTTCAGAAGAAATACTTTAGCATAATGATTATAAAGGATTTAATGGGAGTAATCTCTCTTCTAACGCTTCATTTCAGAGTTAGGCTCCTGAAGATAAATAAAGTTAATTTGTTCATCCTTGCCACTGCTGTCTGGGCAACCCAGCTACGCATGGGGCTTTTTAACCTGACAGTTGTGAATCAAACTACACAATGAACCTGGCATTCTCTCCATTTTTCCCCCTCTTAAGAAGGTGCTCCTTTGAGTGGTGAAATAGATTTTTATTTTTGGTTGTAGCATGAAATTTCCCCAGCTAATGCAGTTTTCATTTAGCGTGCTTTCTTTTATGATTGGTCCCTGGAAGGTCAACAGAGGCACAATTTGCAAATCTGGTTGCTAAAGGATGTACTGGAGAAAGTCCCCTTGCAGAATAGGAAATGGATTAATCACGGGACAGACATACTCAGTGCATCTTTCAGAGCACACAAAATGCTGTTACATTTACTGCCTTGGAAGAATATGATGCAGTTTTCTTCCATCGGCCTTCCGCATCGCAGCATGATACCCATACCACTGATCCAGTACCGTGAGTCACTTTCTGGTCCTGAGCCCTTTTGGCACACAAGGTACTCATCAGCCCTGAGCCAGGATGGATGAGGCTGCTGCCCTACATCAAGAGGGATTTAATCCACTTGGGGACCATCACCCTTCCCTGTCAATTTGGCCACCCAAGATCTTGGGACCACAGAGTTGTTAGGTTAGTTAATCTCCACCTGATGATTGGCATTGAGTCACTGGCAGTAGGGTCTACTCCAGTGATTCCCAATGTGGGGCACACGCCCCACAGGCAGGGACATGCTGGCTAAGCTAAAAGGGCACTGGAGAAGGAGTGATGAGGGCATCTAACCCTAACAAAATATATACATTCCCACTCACCTACTAATTTCAACTCCCCTCTGGGGATTCAAACCAACAACCTCCTGCTTACAAGGCAGAATTGCAACCTCTAAGCCACGGCAGCTCTGCTATCAATGGAGCTGCTTTTGCAATCTTATTTTTGGCAGCACCGGAGAAGGAAGGAAGGCAAAGGAACACGGAGCCCCGCTCCTTTGCTCAATCGCAACTCAGCTATATTCCAGGGGGGGGGGTGCCTCAGACTCAGTCCCTGTTGCCTGATGGACCAGCCCACCACTGCCCACAGGGTGAGTTCAATTCCCAGAAGCCTAAATCAGTACACTGGCTGATCAGTGCTTTAGGGAATTGACTTAGGCTTCTGGGAATTGAAACCCAAAAATCAAAGGTTGGGTAAAACTGGTCTACTCTATTACCACAGCAGGATAACTTGGTGAGGCATCCTATGCTATTCTACTGTATACAATTAGTCCACTAGATGCCTGTCATTATGATCATCACCTTAGTTGTGATAAAAGTTTAATACATCACTAATATCGACTAGGACAGTGACGGTGAACCTTTTAGAGGCCAAGTACCTAAATTCAACAGGTTTCCATCCGGGCCATACCTTCACGCCGCATGCGAGCTGCCTTCCTTACCAAAGACAGGGGAGGGAGGACGCGCTCCCATTGGGCTGCTGAGCAAAGAGGTGGGGCAAACTCTGTGCTGGGTGGATGGAGGAAGCACTCCCATTGGGCTGCTGGGCAGAGGGGTGGGGCAAACTCTGTGATGGGGCAAAAGCACGCATGCCCAAAGAGAGGGCTGTGAGTGACCCCCTCTGGCTCGCATGCCATAGGTTCGCCACCACTGGACTAGGATCATTGTTTTCAATACTTGTTCCGATCTGCCTAATAGTCCGGCTGCCTGTGCTACTTTCTCTCCTCCTTTCCGCAGGCTGAAAAAGGTGCAGAGTTCGCCTCTTCCCAGACTTTGGCCAGGTCTCTCGTAATCAATCATCGCAAAAAAGCATCCAAGAGGCTGAAGTCTAAAGGTATTCAGAAAGCACTTCTGGTCGGTCCTTCCCGAAGACTGTTCTCTCTTTGTAATATTTGTTTTAACCTGTCAGTGAGCATTTTCTCTTTCCCATACAAATGGGGGTCTGGATTTAATCAACACTGCGGTCTGAGCATGTTTGATTTCTGGAGGGTTATTTTGCTAGGAGATGGGAAGGGTTTCACCGAATAGATCAACCCTTTGCTTCACTCACAGATGGTTTTGTTCCATTTCAGGCTTCTCGTTAAATGGCACCTTAGAATAAATATACTTGATTTTAAAAAGGGGCTCGTACAGAGAAGATGTTATGTATTCTCAGCACTTAGAAGGCCCCTTCCCTCCCTCCCTCCCCGGATCGGAGCAAATGAGCGATGAGTGATTAAGACGGATTACTAGCCTTAGATCTGCCAGATTGTGCTAAAATAAAGTTTCCAACCCGGGATGGCTTAATTTCCTCTTGGTGCAAATTGAAATTCCAAACTGAAAGTGGCTTTCTGGATCAAACCCACACTGGGCCATCAGATCCAGTGCCCTGGTTGGAAACAACTTACTTTTAAAGGACAGTTTAAGATCTTTTTAGAAGTGTTGTGAAAATAATGTTTCAGATTGTATGATCTTCTTTTAGCGGTCCTAATCAACAAGGGAAAGCTGGCTGAATAACGCAGCGAGTTAGCCAGATGGTGGAAGTTCGGTTCCCCCTCTGGGCATCCTAGAAGAACCATCCTATGTAGCCCTGGGCAAGCTGCACAGTCCCAAGAGCTCCCCCAGTGGAAGGAAAGGGTAAAGCACCTCAGTATATTCTCTAACTCAGGGGTGCCCAAACTTTTCAGGCTGCGGGCCCGTCATGTGGTTCAGGGAGCCAGTCACTATGGCCTGGGGGTCAGATCCATCCTCTGACACTAATTCATTCGCCCCCCAGGCTGTAGTTTAGGCACCCTTGCTCTACCTAGAAATCTCTGGAAAGGGTCACCATATAAAGTCAGAATTGACTGGGTGCCACGTGATTGCTATTATAAATATATCCAAGATGGAATATCGGAACTAGCCACTAAAGGAAACCAGAGAGTAAGCCCCTGTGTTTTATTGGATCACTGGTAAAGATAGCACAGAAGATTAATTACTCACGATGCAAAGAATTGGGGCTGCGGTGGCTCAGTGGTTAAGAAGCTTGCCTTGTTTAGCTGGAAGGCTGGCAAGTCAGCAGTTCGAGACCTGGGATTGAGCGCCCATCACTGTCCCATCTCTTGGGGTCATGAAAGGAGCCTCATTTGGGCATTCCTGACCGGGGTTTCTTTCCCAAAAATCCTTTCAACCCAGAATAGTTTCTGACATAGGAGTTTAAAAATGCAAAGGATTATTTCCGCTATCGGAGCAACAGTCAGACTAACAACCTAGCCTCCCAGAAAGCAACGAGGTTTGCATTAATTATTCTTTGTTTATTTAAAAAATCAGAATTTGCCCAAATCTATATAATCTCCATGGGGGAGAAACCCAAATTGAAAGATTTTCCCATCCCTAAGTATGAGTGAGGGCAGTGGTGGCTTAGTGGTTAGGACACTTGACAACTGGAAAGTCGGCAGGTCAGCAGTTCAAGACCTGAGTGCTACATGATGGAGTGAGCTTCCATCATCCATCCCAGCTTCTGCCAGCAATAAATTGTAGGTAGATAAATAGGTACCTCTTTGGCAGGAAAGGTAACAGCATTCTGTGTGCTACAGCATCCAACCATGCCTGCAACATGTCTGCAGACATTTCCGTGGACATGTGGCAGGCACAACTAGACACCGGAGTGCAGGAGATGCTGTTTACCTTCCCACCGAAGTGGTTACCTATTTATCTGCTTGCAATGCCTTGATTTCGAACCACTCAAGGATGAGAAATGAAAGCTATTGATTGTTACAGCTGATCATTCAGGATAAAATAAATGGGGAAAGGATTGTGAGAAGGAAAAATAATGTATTTGGCCAAAGAATCGTGGATTTGATGCAGCCTAATTCAAAATGAGGACCGTAGCGGCTTTGTGGTTAAGACGCTGAGTTTGGCAACTGGAAGGTCAGAAGTTCAAGACCCAAGTGCTGTGAGACAGAGTGAGTTTCTGCTGTCTGTCCCAGCCAATACTAGTAGTTCGAAAGCAAGAAATTGCAAGTAGATAAATGGATACTCCTTCAGGGGGGAAAGTAACAGTGCTCCATGAGCTTTATGCCAATGGTGTAACTCCATTGGTAGAAAATCTGGAGACTAGTTGCAACAAGTTAAGAAGTAAGCATTGGGCATGTGTTGTTGTGTGCTGAGCCATGGTAACAACAAATGCCTACATCTACTTCTGAATTTGTAACAATTCGTGGCTGCCATTTTTGATTCTGGCAAATGAGGTAGCCAACAGGATTCTTGCCCATAAATGCAGCTTTGTGGTTTAATGGCAGTAAAATAAAATAGCACAAATAAATTTAGCTTCCTGAATCAAGAAATAACGACACCTAGAAAATCTTAGACCCGTAGTGTAATGATCCAAAGCCTGATTATTACACACTAACTTCTCACATTTGGTGAGGATTTATGGCTCCTTTTTAATGGTGATCGCAAGGGAAATATTCCTTTCGGAGGCTTTGTTATAAAGAACTTTCCTTAAATGCTGGTGCTGGTCCGTCCTGCACAATGTGTTTTGGGTTAAAAGGTTAAGTTGAGAACACACTCAAGAACCAGATACACCCTGCCACGAATCCATCACGTTGGCCATATAAAGGAGGTATAGATGGCTTGAGTAAATACCGAGTGGGTATTTCAAAACATGGAGGGCAATTAATGAAAAACTGTTTTTCATATTCAGTATAAACACTTCCCACGTTCAGCAAGGCCCTTTGACCTCGTGGAATTGCCAGCATTTTCTTAACAAAGCCTTCCATATACTCTTCAGCCGTCTTTAGACATATGTCTGGAGGTATTTTAATTGCTTAGAAAAACACATGTGTGCGTGCACAGAGAGCGTTCCATATGGAACGAGGGCGCTCCGGAGAAGACGTGGGGGAATCGGCTAAGGGATTTCACAACTGAAATGAGAAAAGCCACACAGCCACAAGACACTGGTAGAAATGTGGGAAGTAACGAAAGCTTCAGTGGTGTTGGTGTTGGTGTTATATAGTCTTCTTTCGTGTCCTGATCAAAACCTGGACTGCCAAAATGAAGCCACTTTCTTCACTCTGTCGTTGCTGAAACCCAAGTCCTCATGGGTACATGTTTCCGCTAGTAATTGGCAGACCAGTAAATGAACTGGACTCTCCATCTCTCCACATTCACATCATGTGTTGTTCCCCATCAGAGCAGTCCCCACTTGAGCCTGTTGGTCTTGCATTTAAGGACTCCAACCCTCACCCTGTCCAGGGTCCACCAAGCAACGTAGGGGAGGTTGAGATCTTCAGATATATCCTCCTTTAGTGTCCTTCCTTGTCCGGTGAGCTCCTTCCTCCATCTTCTAATTTGGTTTTGCACTTGTGTCCCCTCAAGAATGTTTCTTCTTGCCCTAAAGCTCTTCCTGGATCTGAGCCAGTGGACTTGAGGCTCATCTCCATTCAGAGGATGTCATGGGCTCATCTCCATTCAGAGGATGCCGTGGTCCTTCTCAGCATCCACTGCTACTTCTCTCCTGATCTTGTTGTTGTTCAGTCACACAGTCGAGTCCGACCCTTTGCAACCCCATGGACCATTGCTCTCCAGGCACTTCTATCCTCCACCATCCTCCTCAGTCCACCCAGCTCTTTGCCCATTGCTTCAACAATACCATCTAGCCATCTCATCCTCTGACGTCCCCTTCTTCTTTTGCCCTCCACCTGATCTTAGGTGAAGCAATACCAACAAAAGGGTATATATTCTCAACTGGTATAGGTTTGAGGCATCCTGTCACTATATGCATGACTTTCTGATATTGCAACAAACAAACAAAACGGTGAAGCTGAGACCACCCGAGAGCTGGTCATGGTTTCACTCCTACGGCTTTCCCAGGCAGAACCCAACATCCAACTCCTTTCGAAAGAGCGCCTCATCTTCATAAATAAATGCCATTTAAGAGCTGCTGAGTTTTCCTTATGTCAGCATAGCTTACATTTCATGTTCGGCTGGACTATAAAACTTTTTCCAACGGGATCGGGCACTTCCCCTCTTTGCTTGTGCGGACAGCGTCTCTCTCCCTCCTTCTTGCCTTCTCCAACTTTTGTTTATCCATGCACCAAATGCCAAGTGTATTTCCAAGAGGCCCTATAAATTAAACCGCATGGAAGAACCGTGTTCAAGGTCAAATCCTGCACGTGTCTATTCCAGAAATTTAATTTTCATTTCTATCTCCACCTCCTAAACTTCTTAACTAGTGACTGTCAGTTTCTTTTTTAAATGGTAGTGACCAGAAACATAATTGGGATTTTTATAGTCCTGAAATCCTATAAGCTGTGACAGAAAACTAATTAACAAGATGCCCAGGCGTGTATTCTCAGGGCAGTCTTCGTGGCTGATTGCCATGATGATAGCCAATATTCGGATTCGGATTACGGCAAGAGAAGAAGAAGAAGAAGAAGAAGAAGAAGAAGAAGAAGAAGAAGAAGAAGAAGAAGAAGAAGAAGAAGAAGAAGAAGAAGAAGAAGAAGAAGTGCATAGCCTAGCTCTGAAATTCGTTACGATACTGCAAAAAAAAAACAACCCACCTTAATTACAAGTAATTTCCAAAATTTGACAATGCCCCCTTCTTCCTTGCCTCATTATTACTCTTGGGATGTTGGGGAGCACACACACATGAAGAACAGCATCTGTTAGAGAGAGAAGACCATCAGTTTTATAACTCCAGAATCAGCTGCCACAATTGCTTCCAGATGCAGTTGCACATGGTGCGGTTTTGGCTACCGGATAATCAATTTGCGCACCGGTGCCACCCAAATGCTAATTTACCAGGTCCCCTCAAGGCCTAAGAACGGTCTGGAAAATTGTTGTTGGGTTGTTACATGCTGTCAAGTCGCCTCCAATGTACGTCAACCCTTTGTGTGAGAGACCTCCAAAATGTCCTGTCCTTGAATAGCCCTGCTCGGCTCTTGCAAACCCACGCCTGTGGTTTCCTTCAGGGAGTTGATCCATCTCATATTTGGCATCCCTCTTTCCCTGCCACCTTCAACTTTCCCCAGGATTATTGCCTTTTCTAGCAAATCTTGCCTTCTCGTGATGTGCCCAAGGTAGGACAGACTCAGTTTCAGAATGTTTTTGCCATAGATCGGACTTTATTAGGAAAATGGGGGAAGATTTTGTTACTGATGCGTTTCAATAGTAGCGTTACTTTTAATACTAGACGCTGAACTTGACAACTGGAAGGTCGCCAGGTCAGCAGTTTGAGACCCGAATGCTGCACCACGGCGAGAGCGCCTGTCGTTTGTCCCAGCTCCTGCCATCCTAGCAGTTCGAAAGCAAGGAATTGCAAGTAGATAAATAGGTACCACTTCGTTGGGAAAAGTAAACAGTGTCCCGTGCGCACCTGCATCTAGTCATGCCTGCCACATGTCCACAGAAAAGTCTCCAGATGCTCTTTGGCTATACACAGAGATGAGCACTGAACCCTAGAGTCAGATACGACTGGCTTTTGAGCATGGTTGGCCTTTACCTTTATAGAACTGTGTTTCTTTAGCAGCTCCGGCTCATCGGCTGGATAATTTGTGATATCTGAAGGCACAAGAGTAGAGAACTGGGGTGGGAGACATGGTTAATCTCTTTGATCTTCTGGGGTTCTTCTTGGTGGCAAGGCTGGGAGAACCTAGGTAAAGGTAAAGGTCACCCTTGCTCAAAAGCCAGTCATATCCAACTCTAGGGTTCAGTGCTCATCTCTGTTTACAACCAAAAAACCAGCACTGTCCGCATCTGCAGACATTTCTGTGGACACGTGGCAGGCATGACTACACACTGGAGTGCACGGAATGCTATCACTCTTCCCACCAAAGTGGTACCTATTTATCTACTTGCAATTTCTTGCTTTCAAACTACAGTACTAGGTTAGCAGGAGCTGGGACAGAGTTTACGTCCTATATTTTCCCCCCTAATGTATATTCAAAAAATAAAGGACATAAACTGGTACCAGAGGTAATGAGTTTTTGGAAACAATAAAATAATATTACAATTGTAGATATAGCATAGTAAATTCCTAGATATTGTATATAGCACCGGGTGGTTGTATTAATGTTAGACAAAGACAAGAATAATGGAAGATGAAGAGGATATAATTAGTACAGATAAAGGTTTCCCTTGCTGAAAAGCCAGTCGTATCTGGCTCTAGAGTTCAGTGCTTATCTCTGTTTCCAAGCTGAAGAGCCAGCGCTGTCTGCTTCTGCAGATGTTTTCGTGATCATGTGACAGGTATGACTAAACACCGGAGTGCACAGAACGCTGTTTACCTTCCCACCGAAGTGGTCCCTATTTATCTACTTGCAATTTCTTGCGTTCGAACTGCTCGGTTGGCAGGATGCTAAAATTAAAACGAGCTAAGAGAGGATTTGTATATGAGGTGGAATTGCTGCTATAATACAGGAGTGAATGTTGAAGTAGGGAATTTTCCTTGTTTATGTCAAAAAAAATTCTTTTGTTTATTTCTTTTTAAGTATGTATCTTATATGTTTGTATTTCATATAGTTTGTTGTTGTTCAGTCGCACAGTCGATTCCGACCCTTTGCGATGACCCCATGGACCACTGTCCACCAGGCAATCCTGTCCTCCACCATTCTCCTCAACTCGCTCAGCTCTGTGCCCATTGCATCTAAAATACCATCTAGCCATCTTATTTTGGGCCACCCCCTTCTTCTTTTGCTGTCCACCTTTCCCATCATCAAGGCTTTCTCAAGTGAATCCTCTCTTCTCATTTGATGTCCAAAGTACCTTAGCTTCATCTTCACTATTTGACCTTCTAAGGAGCAGTCAGGGTTGATTTCTTCTAAGATTGACCTATTTGTTCTCCTTGCTGTCCAGGGGACTCTCAAAACTCTCCTCCAACACCACATCTCAAAGGCATCTATTCTTCTGCGCTCAGCCTTCCTAATGGTCCAGCTCTCACAACCATACATTGCCACCAGGAATACCATAGCTTTGACTAGACGAATTTTTGTTTGCAATGTGATGTCTCTACTTTTCACTATGTTCCCCACATTTCTCATAGCTTGCCTCCCAAGAATCAGTCACCTTTTTATTAAGATGTTTAATAAACATTATTTTTTTTAAAAAGGAGCTGGGACAGAGACAGGAGCTCATGCCGTCGTGCAGTACTCAGGTCTCAAATTGCTGACCTGCCAACTTGCCAGTCGTCAAGTTCAGGGACTCAAGCCACCACTGTCCCAGCTGGGACAACCTAGACCTTCGCAAAAACAGCTGATCTCCTTCCACTCCCAAATTTGTCGTGGTTTTCAGCGTCAGGAGCAACCATCTCCAAAGATCTGCCACGCCATAATCGGAGTTCATGGCCACGCGAAGCATTCGGCTGGTCCTCAAGAGGAGCATAAAAGCAACATTAATCCCAGACATAAATTTTGATGCAAGCACAGCATGGAGGCACAGTTTTTAAAAAAACAAAATTGGTTTTCAGTGTCCTGCCAGAACATGTGTAACAAGAGGCTTCTCCAGGCTGGTTTGCAAAGAACTCCAACGTCCTCTGACATCTCATAAATAAAACTCGGCAGACTTTAGGCTCTTTGTAATCCTCCTCTATTCACCCGTCCCATATTTCTTTTATTCATTTATGTCCTTAGCAGAAGGCATTTGGAAGCAATTACAGCAAAGAAATGCGTATGTTCAAAATAAGTGTTAATGCCAGCGCGGAATACTAAACAGCTACCAGGGAAGAGACAGCAAGAAAACAGACTTCCTACCAGCGGGAAACATTTGTAATACTGTACGTGTCGGGTGGCTGCCGGCCCTCTTTTAGAGAGGGTAAAGGTCTCCTTGCTTGAAAGCCAGTCGTAGCTGACTCCGGGGGTCAGTGCTCATCTCTGGCTACAGCCCAAGAGCCAACGCTGTCTGCGTCTGGAGACGTTTCCATGGCCACGTGGCAGGCATGACTAGATGCTTGGAGTTCGTGGAATGTCGTCACCTCTCCTGCCGAAAGTCCTGATAACTATCTACAGTACTTGCAAGAAGTTGAAAGTAGGTGCCACTTCAGTGGGAAATGCAAACGGCATTTCATGTGCTCTGGTGTCTACTCCTGCCTGCCACATAGCCACAGAAACATCTGCAGACACAGGCAGTGCTGGCTCTTTTGCGATAAACAGAGATGAGCACCAAACCCTAGAGTTGGCTATGACTTGTTTTTGAGCAAAGGTGACCTATGTTATCAGTGCAAAAATGAATGAATGAATGAGTGAATGAATGAATGAGTGAATACAAAGGTGATTTCTTGTTTTGGTCAAGAAAGGGCTCATAAATAATGCAAGGAAATCACTTTGTAAAGATCCTTCCACAATCAGGGTGCCACCACCCAAAAGGCTTTGCAATAACAAAGACAGATGATGCATGGAAAATATTTCTGCAACTGACAAAAAAGTCCAACTTTGAAAGACTGGAAACCAGTGTTTCCTCTACCGAAATAGAGCCCTTTTTTTCCCTTTCTCCTATTAATATTTGTTCATTTGCATCCAGCTTTTACTGCTTCTTCTTCTGCTTCTGCTTATTATTATTATTTTTTGTTGTTTGCATCAGGATTTATTTATTTATTTATTTATTTATTTATTTATTTATTTATTTATGCTTATCAACCACCCATCATTCAGGCAAGGCAAAATGGCCGTCCGGCCCTTGACCCTGACAGAGAGTGTGACCCGGGCCCCGGCTTGAAAAGGTAGGGAACCCCTGGGGTAGACTGTCGCTATGCTCTTGACCGATAGACCTGTGGACTTGATGTAAGGATCATCTCGGCCCAAGGAGCTGCATTTGTAACTGAATTCCCACACGAGGAGATGCTTAGAATGCTTCTAAATATCTCTGGACTCTTTTCAACAGTACAGACGTCAATGCTCCTCAATGTGAGAGTCATCTCTTGCGGAGAGGATGAAGTTTGCTAAATGTCAGAGGCATGAGCACAGGCAGAATTACAGACACAGCAGATTCTCAAGGCTTGCATGGCGAAAGGTCCACTCAGTTCCTTGCTATGATTTTTTTCAGATAATAGACGTGGCCTTCTTGGGTGCGTCCCTTAACATGGTTCTTCTTCTTTCATGCCCAGATCAAGCCCTGGACTGCCAAATTGAAGCCACTTTCTTGGCCTTTGACGTTGGCCAAAATGAAATCTTCATCGTCAGACCAGTGAGTGGGCCGGATTCTGTATCTCTCAGCGTTCACACAGCATATTGTTGTCCACCAGCAGTCCCCACTTGAGCATGTGGGTCTCGCATTTAGGGACTCCGACCCTCAGCCTATTTAGGCTCCTCCAAGTGATGTAGGGGAGGTTGAGTTCCTCCGCCATCTCCTCTTTTAATGTTGTTGCTTGTCCAGTGAGCTCCTTCCTCCAACTTCTAATTTGGTTTTTCTCTTGCGTCTCCTCAAGAATGTTTGTTCTTGACGTAAAACCCTTCCTGGTCCTGAGTCAGAGGACTTGAGGCTCATCTCCATTCAGAAGATGCCAAGGGTCCTTCTCTTGCTTAGTTCTCTCAGCATCTGCTGCTACTTCTCTCCTGATCTTAGAAGAAGCCATACCAACAACAGGATATAATTTCTCAACTGGTGTAGGTTTGAGGCATCCTGTCACTCTACGCACGGCTTCTTGTTTAGTGTGTGTGGATGTGCTCCATACTGGAGCACCTTAACCTGCCATGGAGACAATCAGGGCCAAAGCGGATGTATGTAATGTGGATGGCTGAGTTCCCCATTTATAGTTTGTGAGTACCCTGATGATACTCTCCTTTGTACTTACTTTAGCTTTGGTATTCAGGCAGTGCTGCTTAAAAGAGGGTGTCCCGTCAAGCATCATGCCAAGGTATCTTGGCGCTGAACAATGCTATAATTGATTACCTTGCCATGTAACATACAACAGTGAAAGCTTCCAAATTGCACTCCACTGCCCTAGAAAGGAAGGGAATACTGTAAGCAAATGTAAGATTCACATTGTTTTTTCTTTGGTTTGACCTTATAATAAAAAAAGAATTAAGCCATATTGTTAAGAGAAAATTGTTGAGTTTGGCGGGGAAAACTCTCTTATCACAGCCTAGAAAAGTTACTTTTTAAATGCACCTCCCAAAAATCTACCAGCATGCTTTCAGGACAAATTCCGGCAGAGATTGTCCAAAAATGCAGGAACTGTGGTGGGTCAGTGGTTAAGAAGCTCACCTTGTTAGCTGGAAGGCCAGCAAGTCGGCAGTTCAAGACTCGAATACTGCATGACAGAATGAGCACCTGTCTCCGTCCCAGGTCCTGCCAACCTAGCAGTCTGGAAATAGGAAGTTGCAAGCAGATCAACATGGACCACTTTGGTGGGAAACGATCTTGGGGACATGAAAGGAGCCTCATTCGGGCGACCCCTGAGCGGAGTTCCTCTAGCAAAAATCTTTTCAACCCAGAAAGCACCTTTGTGTGCTTCTGACACAAGTTTTAAAAAGTCCAAAAAAAATGTAACTTTTCCAGGAGGCCTTTGTGGCAACCATGGAGGGGAGGAAGGCAACCTTTTTAACCATGAAACTGTTCTGCCTCCTTCGTCCGCCCTGCCGACGACGCGAGGATTTGTGAACTGATAAATATTTCCTATCGGTGTATGAAATCTGATGGTGTCTTAGCAAGGCCATAAACTTCGAATTGCAAGCAGGCGATGCCACACTCAGTAACTGCAAGCAGATGTATCTCCCTGACGAAATGATAAATTTGACATACAGTGGCCGTCTCCGTTATCTCCATTTGTCAATTCACGCAAAAAAAAAAAGCCAGGAACAGACTTTTTGCAGAGTAGAAACCAGACAGCTTAGAAAAAGAACCGAGGACTTTTAAAAAGGTTATTGCTCCCTATATTTTCCTTGAAACCATTGGCTCTGAACCTCATCCTAAATGCACAGATTGTGGAGGAGGGGTTGACCCGAAAATGTGGGTGAAAGAGAGAAATGCGTTGAAAGAAATCTCTTCCCAAGCTTTGCCCCCGGGGGGGGGGGGGGACTCAGGAAAGGTTGTGTTATTGAGTTGACATCTTTTTACCATTAGCTTTCTTGCCCTACACAATGTCGAAGTGACGTTGGCTTTCAGATATCTATATTAGCATGCACGGAGATGAGAAAAGCCCTAAAAAGCTACCTCCCAAAGAGGCGGGCGAGGGAGCTGAACCAGGGAACCTGTCGCCACCGCAGTGGCCTCTTGTCCTATATAACCCAGGGCGTTTGGGCCCCTTTGCCAAGACTCTCAAAAGCCTTAGGTTTCTGTCGGGACAATGCCCCATTAAAGAGCCTTCCCGGGAGCAGGAAACGGGGGCACTCGCCCCATTCAGAGCTAGTCACCCAGCAAAAAAAGCAGGAGCAGAATCTAATCGCCTCCCAGTTACCCAGGGAGATTAACCATTCTCTGCAGTTTATTGTGACAGAAATGGTCTATGTCAGGGACAAGGGGAATTGAACCCATAAGGGCTTTGTGAACGCCACGTCTCTGGGCATTTTCTCTGTCACAGAGAGAAAGGGGGGGGGGGACAGAAATTCACACACATACACACACACCCTTTTCAGTCTGAGCCTGAGGAATTTTGGGCATGGATGTGGTGGTGCTCTGGGGAAGGACCATCTCCCAGATGTTCTATGCCTCGTATCTAGAATGGCAGCCAAAGAGGTTCAGGTCCAAGTGACCCTGCAGAGGTAGAATGGACCAAAGATGACCGGGCTTTCACACCCCAGAGCTCTGGAATCAGCGACATCCCTGTGAGGAGATTGAGGTCCTTGTAATGTCACAGAGATGGAGCCGCAAGCCTTGGTTTGGTGTGATTTGCTTGGAGAACAGCATCTATGGGCCACCTGGGTGAATGGCCCAAAATGGGAGTCAAACCTGGCTAATTGAGGAAGTATGGCAACAGAAAACCAATGGGGGCAAAACAATAAACACATTTTTGGTAGTGTGGAAGGCAGAGATATGCCTTCAGCAGCTGCAGTAGTGACCACCATCCCTCCATTTTGTTGTTCAGTCACACAGTCAAGCCCAACCTTTTGTGATCCCATGGACCACAATGCACGAGGCTCCTCTACCATTCTCCATCCTCTGGAGTCTGCCCAGTTCTACACCCACCACATCAACAATGCTGACTAGCCCTCTCATCCTCTGCTGCTCCTTCTCCTCTTGACTTCAATCTTTCCTAGTATCAGGGTCTTTTCTAGCGAGTCCTCTCTTCTCACTTGGTGGCCAAAGTAATAGACCTTCAGGTTCGGTCTTTGTCCTTCCAAGGAAGAGTCAGGGCTGATTTCCTTCAGGATGGACTGATTTGATCTCCTTGCATGTAGTGATCAACATTCCCCCATTTCATTGTTGTTCAGTTGCACATTTGAATCCAACCCTTTGCAAACCCATGGACCTCAACACGCCAGAGTCTACCCAGATCTGCACCCATCATGTCAACAATGCTGCCTATCCTCACCACCCCCTTCTCCTTCTGCCTCCGATCTTTCCCAGCATCAGGCTCTTCTCCCGTGAGTCCTCACTAGGTGGCCAAAGTATTTGAGCTTCAGCTTTCTCTCTCCTTCCAAGGAGCAGTCAGGGTTGGTTTCCTGGACTGATTGGATCTCCTCGCAGTCCAGGGGACGCTCAAGAGTCTTCTCCAGCACCACATTTCAAAGGCATCTATTCTCCTGCGCTCAGTCTTCCTTATGGTCCAACTCTCACAACCATACATGACTACTGGGAAGACCATTGCTATAACTATGCGAACATTTGTTGGTAGGGTGATGTCCCCCCCCCCATCCCAACCTTGATACCCAGTCTTTAAAGCTACCTTGGACACAGGAACCAAACTTCTTCTAGTGGTACTGCCCTGAGATTCATCTCCCCACCTGGAGACTCCCCCAGAAGCATAGAAAAAGGCAGTAATTGTAGCCATATGGGCTCCCAGTCCAAGCCTCTGTGGGGACCCTTTTCGTCAGAGGTTGAGTTGAGTGTGAAACTTCATCATCCACTGTCCACTTCATCATCCATTAATTCCACTTCAGGAATTCTTGGCCATAGTTACATCAAGAGGGTTGTAGATCTACACTCAGAAGGCTATAGGGTGGGAGTGGGCCCTGGCTAGCTTTTGCCAAGCCAGAAAATGCGTTTCTCACCATCTTCTACAGAATTGGAAATCGTCCCCCCAGCCAGCCGAGGAATTCGCAAGTGCAGTAGGGCTGACAGGGTGTTTAACAAACATTTAAACCCAGGAAGCTTTAATAGCTCTCTCTCAGAATCATTAAATAAACAGCGGGAAATGAGCGAGTAGGCAGGTGAAGGAAATGGCAGGAGGCAGGGCGAGAAAACTAATGTAAACTTTTCAAGACTCCGGGGCCAAGGGAGGGAGGTTAGGGTAATGTAATTTGGCCCAACCACAACTGTCCTTTAAACATTCCCCCCCCCCCCAAAAAAAGCACACACCACACATCACCAGGGGTTGTGTTAAGTTTGGAACAGAGACCAAGGCAGATGTTTAGTCTGATGTGAATGTTTGGCTGAGGGCAAAGAGGGTGGTTGGGACAGGGGCACCAGCGTGTCAAATGCGTGCACAGATGCATGCACATGCATGCACACATGCACACACAAAGACACACCCTGTTATGTCCACTTGCACCAGCAAGTCTTTCTTTAACTCAGTCACAAGTGTTAACTAAGGATTGCGTCAAAGAACTAGGATCTTCCGGTGTTAGGTCTCTACCGGGAATTGTGTGAGATGTTTTCATATTATTTGCCAACAAAATCATAGGATCACTGAGTTGGGAAGGGTTATGGGACGCCATTGAGTCCAACCCATTCCTGATCAATGGAGGAATCCAAATCAATGCAGATCTGACAGAGGGTTGCTTTCCAATTCTCTCTTGAATGCTTCCAGGGTTGGAGCGCTCACCAACTCTCGAGTCCGTGGGTTCCACTGTCGTACTGCTCTAACCATTAAGAAGTTTTTCCTTATATGAAGCCTATGTCTGGCTTTCTGTAGTTTCAGCCCATTCTTATTTATTTATTTATTTAATCATATTTATACGCCGCCCTTCTCACATGTGACCCAGGGTGGCTAACATGACCTGGCAGGGCCGTAGCCAGGATTCAAGATGTGGGTGGGTGAATATTTTTTCAGAATGGGCAACAATGTCAGATAGATAGATAGATAGATAGATAGATAGATAGATAGATAGATAGATAGATAGATAGATAGATAGATAGATAGATAGATAGATAGATAGATAGATAGATATGGGTCAGTGGATAGATAGATAGATAGATAGATAGATAGATAGATAGATAGATAGATAGATAGATAGATAGATAGATAGATAGATAGATAGATAGATAGATAGATAGATAGATAGATAAGTAGCTAGGAGTTTTAGGGTGGGCAAATTACTAACTCAGGGTGGGTGACACCCACCCTTGCCACCCCCTGGCTACAACCCTGGTGTCCGGCACTCTGGGAAGATGGAGAACAGACCCACCCTTCCTCTTTATGGTCATTTTTCAGGTATTTGAAGAGTGCTATCATCATATCTCCTCTCAGTCCCCTTTCCTCAAGGCTAACGATCCCCAGTTCCTTCAGTCTTTCCTCCGTAGGGCTTGGTTTCTAGTCCTCTGATCATCCTTGTTGCCTTTTTCTGTCCTTGGTCTGATTTCTTTGCATCTTTCTTAAAGTCTGTTGCCCAGAATTGGACACAGGACTCTAGGTGGGGGTCTAACTAGCGCTGAATAGAAACATTAAGAGTATTTCATAATATTCAGTCTATATCTGGCTTTCTGTAGTTTCAACGCTTCATTACGGGTCTGGCACTCTGAGAGAGAGAGAGAGAGAGAATGATATACTGTATGTGTTTTTATATATCTATTATAAGCTGCCCTTAGTGATATATATATATAAGATCAGATTAAAATCATACAGTAATAACCAATACAAGCACACAAGAAACATAACCCTATGGCATCATAGATCTTGAAACTATAACTCAAATTATACCCTTCTCACCCTCCTTTACTCAAGGCTAAACAGTCCCAGCTCCTTCTTTCTTTCTTTGTAGGGTTTGGTCTCCAGTCCCCCGGTCATCGTTGTTACCCTCTTCTGAACTTGTTCCAATTTGTCTGCAATGCCCTGTCCATAACTGGGTGGGGAATTCTGGATACAACTGAGTTCTGGTAAGGATTTATGCTCGAATAGATGATTACATCCATTCTCCCCTTGAAACCCCACTAGGCAGCACATGAACCACAACAAACCAGAGTAAGGAAACAACATTATTTTATTTTCTATACATAGGTGAGAATGTTACGTAGGAACCATTTAATTCCAGAACTCTAGTTAAATGAATGGGTGTACATAGTAGGAAATGCATTTGGGAGAAAAATAAATAGCAACCAAGACCTTTGCTGTGTATAAGTAAAGGTTTCCCTTGCTCGAAAGCCAGTCGTATCCAACTCCAGGGTTCAGTGCTCATCTCTGTTTCAAAGTTGAAGAGCCAGCGCTGTCTGCTTCTGCAGACGTTTCCGTGGTCATGTGGCAGGCATGACTTGACACCAGAGCGCATGGAATGCTGTTTACCTTCCTACCAAAGTGGTCCCTATTTATCTACTTGCAATTTCTTGCTTTCAAACTGCTAGGCTGGCAGGAGCTGGGACAGAGACGGGAGCTCATTCCATCCTGCAGTGCAAAGTTGGGTTTTTGGGCATGCCAATATGCAGCATTTAACCTGATAAAAAGGCAGTTTTGTGGTCAGAAAAGAAACAGCTGCCCTGCTAGGCAGAATACCCAAAAACTAAGCTTCCAGAAGAGGAAGTGAACAAGACTTTTTCCCATTGCTTTTTGTGTGGTTTTGTTTCTGTTTGTATTTTAGGGGTTTTTTTTTAATACACCATCAGAGAGGTTGCTGAACCCCATCAGTTAGCTATTCTAACCAACACCGAAGGAATGTGGAAAATGTGAATAAAGCAAAGCAATCACGCTTATACATGGGGCCCATAGTGCTAAGTGCACTTGCTGGGGGGTTGACAAGTTAATAACTTCACCAAAAGTTCATTGCATTTGTCCATTTGCTTCTCTTGCAAATTTCATCTGTCTAACCCAGGGGTGCCCAAATTTTTTGGGCCGTGGGCCAGTCAGGGAGCCGGCCACTACGTCCCAGGGGCTAGACACTGGAGTGCACAGAACACAGTTTACCTTCCCACTGAAGTGGTCCCTATTTATCTTCTTGCAATTTCTTGCTTCCGAACTGCTAGGTGTCTACATTGTGGGCCCTCTCAGTGCCACTCCACTCCGTTTTTGATGGGCACCCTTTACTTATTTTCTTTAAACAATTCCACTCTTTATAAGAATGTAGTTTCCAGGCTGTGTTCTGGAGAACTTTTTTGAGATTTCCTAACTTCTTCTCGGAGAGGGATAAAGTAATGGAAGAACAACTCCCAGGAATTTAGGAGATTTTGGGGACTCCATTATAAAGGAGGAGTTCTATTCTGAGTTCTGGAAATATCCAGATGAACCTTAGGCAGAACTGGGCAGATCATTCACACAAAGGCAGTTTACTAGTCCTTATAGCCTGGTATAGCTTTCTCTGGCTGGCAGCTACCAGAAATGCATCATTCAACACATCTGAAATCCTTGGAGAGGCAGTGTTGGGAATCAAACCTAAGCTGTGCACACAAAATATATGTATTGCTGTTGAGCCTTTAACCCTGGGGTGCCCAAACTATGGCCCGAGGGCTGGATCCGGCCCCCGAGCAAGAGTGACCACCCCCCTGAACCACATGACCGACCCGCAGCCCAAAAAGTTTGGGTACCCCTGCTTTAACCCAACCTTTTCAAGCAGCGGGCCGGGTCACGCACTCTCAGTCAGCTTCAAGGGTCGGAGGGTCATTTTGCCCGGCCTCCACCATGGGGGTGGCCATTTTGTCTAACAGCTCCAAAGGGGTGGCTGTTTTGTTTCTTGAATGCCCTCATTGGGTTGAGGGGCACATGAAATGGCACCAGGGGTCGGATCCAGGCCGGGGGGGGGGGGCTAAGGTTGAGAACTCCTGCTTTAACCCATCTCCACAGAGAGCATGGCTCTAGGGTAGAGAATTCCACGTTCTACATTCCTATGTGCTTCAACCCCTGGCCCCCAACCTTAGGCCGGCAGACTAAAACAGGGAAAGCAAAATGTTAATCCTTTTCAATACATGTGGTCAAAGCATCCCATCAAACATGAGGGCCTGGATCAGGATAAGAGTTGATACCTCCCGACTGAATCGCTGACGGTGCTGATTTCTTAAAGAGGGCTAAAACAGAGTGATGACTCCCTAGAGAAATGTCTTGGACCTTCCAGCGCATTTTCTTGATTAGCTGCCTGATCTGGTGACCTGTGCTTGCACTCTGCAGAAGACAGGCAGCCACCACGTATCAGCAATAGACAAGGGAGTCTGTTACAAGAGCCAGATGGTTGGTTTTGCCTTAAGGTAAGAGAGACACTTTCTCCTTCAGCCAAAAGTAACTCATTCCCCCAGGAGTCATTTAATGCTTTGTGCTTTTTAAAGAGCCTCAGACCAATGCCTATGGTCTGCCAGGGCTTATAGTCTGGCCAGGTTATCCTGCTATGGTAATAGAGTAGACCCTACTGCCAGGCAGTGGTTAAGTAACCTGACTATCCTGAGCAGTGGTGGAGAGCAAAAAGTTTTGCTACCACACCATGGGCGGAGCCTATGTCATGGGCGGAGCCTATGTCATGGGCGATCTAGTCATGCCTGCCATATAGCCATGTATACATCCGCAAACACAGGGAGCACTGGCTCTTTGGCTGTAAATGGAGATGAGCACTGCACCCTAGAGTCGGATATGACTGGCTTTTGAATCACTTGCAGGGACAAAACCTGATGGGGCAGGGCAGGGAGGTGGGCATGGCCACCCAATTTCACCACCACCCCACCTGAAGACCACCCAACGGATAAGGCAGATGAAAGGCCACTGTTTTAGTCCAAACTTTACTGGAGCCATCCAAGGATCCTGAAACTGATTCCCCCAAGCAAGCTGCTTGGTTTTCCATCAACAGATAAGTTTGGGCTCCCATCATCCTCCAATCACCCTACTGAAATTTAGTTCAGCCAAAGGATTTCAGCCACAAACTGTGGAAAGGTCTCCAGAACAAGGAGTTCTCAACCTTTTTAAGCTGGGGCCCAAGTCATGCTCCCTCAAGATAGCTTCAGGGCAACCATTTTGCTCTTCCTTCACCACATGGCACTTCCCGGTGTGGTGAAGGTGGCAGGCCCACCACATGAAATGGGGCTGCAGGCCACATCTAGCCCATGGGCCATAGGTTGACAATCTATGCTATACTGTAATGAGCCTTGCTATCAAAACTTAGCATAGAAGATGCTTCTTTATTGGTTACTTTTGGCATCTTGGTAGAGAAAAAGTAGGTATTCTTGAGAACCTCCTGGTGGGGTTGGACTTCATATCCCATCATTCAACACCACCTCTCCTGGTTCAGGCTGATGGAAACTGCAATCCGGCCATCTACATCTTAGCCCACCACTTCATTAGGTGAGGTAAAGGCTGTCCTTGCTCAAAAGCAAGTCATATCTGACTCTAGGGTTCAGTGCTCATCTGTTTATAGCCAAAGAGCCAGCACTGTCTGCGTCTACAGACGTTTCCGTGGACATGTGGCAGACATGCCTAGACATCGGAGCGCACTGATCACTATTTACCTTCCCACAAAAGTGGCACCTATTTATCTACTTGCAATTTCTTGCTTTCGAACTGCTAGGTCGGCAGCAGCTGAGACAGAGACGGGCACTCATTCTGTCATGCAGTTCTGTGGTCTTGACCTGCTGACCTTCCAGTCGTCGCATGCAGCATCTTAACCACCAAGCCACTGCAGTCACCACCACTTCACTAGGAATGGTGGTGTTTTAAAATGAAATTGGAAAGAGAAGTCCGTGTTTTGTGTTCTTTGTTCTGCACAGAATTAGGCCACCATTGTAGTCACGCAGATTTTGAGTCCACCTCTCTCCCATATCATGACTTTATGACACAATCCAAAAAGACACATGGCCAGGCTTTAAAGAAATGCAGGCGAACATTAAGTGTAATTCTCACCCCTCCGAGGTGCCATTAGGAAAAACAATATTCCCAGGAAAATGAAAACAAGCACCTCTCCGTGGAAGAGACCATGAGCACCCCAAAATCAAGAACATTGTGTGTGTTTGGAAACTAGAAAAGTTACCAAGGACTAAATACAAGGATCTTTCCTAATAAAGAATAATATTGCACAAAAAGACACTATACACAAATTGGGTGTTTTACCTCCTGGGAAAAGAAGAGAAACAAAAGACGGAACATTAGAAAAACAACCTGAACTAAAATAAGCAATTCTTTGTTTGATTATGCTTGGGGTGACCAAACTTTTCTGGTGGTGGGCCGGTCAGGTAGTTCGGTGGGCCGGTCACCTGGTTCCTCCCACCAGAAGAGGAAGTAAAACATGCCTTGCAATCTGTTTTACAACAGGATGAGATAGATTTTAGGCTGCTATTTTCTCTGCCAAAACCAGGAGTGCCCAAACTGCGGCCCATGGGCTGGATCCGGCCCCCAATGCTAATTCATCCGGCCCACGCTGCCCTCATCACTTTTGGGCATGGAAGTAAAACGCACCTTGCAACCTGTTTTACAACAGGATAAAATAGATTTTAGACTGCCATTTTCTCTGCTTAAACAAGGAGTGCCTAAACTACGGCCCATGGGCCGGATCCAGCCCCTGACACCAATTCATCCGGCCTGCGTCACCCTCATCGCTCCTGGAAGTGGAAGTAAAACACACCAGGTGCAAGTGTGGGGAGGAAGAAGGGGAAGCAGGAGAGGACGATTGCGTTGAAGGGTGGGATGTAGAAGCAGGCGGTGAAGAAGAGAACAATGGGCACATTTTATTTCTGCTTCCAAGAGCAATGAAGGCGATGCAGGCCAGATAAATTGGCATCAGGGTCCAGATCCAGTCCATGGGCCATAGTTAGGGCACCCCTGTTTTAAAGAAATTGACTCCAACAGAGTTGGGCGACATAGGGCTAAAATGTGAGCCCCAGGTCTATTTTTTCTGGACTCCTTGGTGATATCAAAATTTTAGCCGAGGTACGTTTTTTTTTAAAGTTGCATTCACATTAAAAAGAGTAGGAGATTCAAGTGTTAAAACATATTCCAGACTTTAATGTTAACATGGCTGTTTCTAGATACTGTGTGCAGTTTGCGGCCGGGGGGGGGGGGACATCTTGGCTTGTCATGTGCCTCTCCTGAGGACATGATGCGCTCTATACCTGGGAAGACACTTGTAATGGACGAGCATGTCAGAACCTGGTGGGGCAGGGTTGGTTTTCTTCATATGCCAAAATGCATTTCCTTCGCGTAGCACTACCATCCGGAGAGCAGAACCCAACCCTTGAAAATACAGCTAATGTTCATTCTTGGAACTATCTCATTGACCCATTACTTATGAGAAAGGTCTCCCTTGCTCAAAAGCCAGTCGTATCCAACTCTAGGGGGGTCGTTGCTCATCTCTGTTTATAGCCAAAGAGCCAGCGCTGGTCTACGTCTGCAGACATTTCTGTGCTCCTGTGGCAGGCACAGAACACTGTTACCTTTCCTGCCGAAGCGGTACCTATTTATCGAGTTGCAATTTCTTGCTTTCGAAATGCTAGGTCAGCAGGTACTAGGGAAGCCGACGGGCGCTCACTCTGTTGTGGAGCACCCGGGTCTCGAACTCCTGACCTTCCTTTTTTCAGATGTGAAGGGCACACTCACACACATGCAAAACAGGCAGAGGAAAACGCTAACTGTTATGGAAGGTGTCAGTCACCCATTGGATATTTCTGTGTGTGTGAAAAGAAGAAAGCCATAATTCTTACTCCTTGCCAGGGAGGACAAGACAAGCAAGAATTGACATCCTTAGCCATGATCTGGTCTCCGCTTCAAGCTGTGCAGAATAGCATGCGCGGATCTGCTGAAATTCAACATCTTAATATTAGAGTTTCCCAAGATATTTGACAGAGCAAAATCAGAGGAGCAGAACCACCTTTGGCTTCTCATTGAAAGCCAAGAGACAGAGTTAAGAAGACATTCTTCTGCATGTAAACCTCTTTAAGGTATGTGGGAATTTTGTGCAACAGTGTTCTAGCTCAGGGGTGCCCAAACTTTTCAGGCCGTGGGCTGGTTACGTGGTTCAGTGGGCCAGACATGTGATTCAGCGGGCCGGTCATGTGGTTCCTCCCACCAGAAGTGGAAGTAAAATGTGCCTTGCAATCTGTTTTGCAACAGGATGAGATAGATTTTAAGCTGCCATTTTCTCTGCTTAAAACAAGGGTGCCCAAACGATGGCCTGTTGGCCCGATCTGGCCTCTGACACCAATTCACCCAGCCCGTGCCACCCTCGTCACTCCTGTATGGGCATGTTTTACTTCCACTTTTGGAAGCGACGAGGTCAGTGCTGGCCAGGTGAACTGGCATGGGGGGGGGCAGATCTGGCCCATGGGCTGTAGTTTGGGCACTCCTATTCTAGCTCCATTTCCAGTCCTCTAATTTTGTCCATCAGCTTGTGAGAAAACCAACTGTGTCTATGCATGTACAAATGCTCTTAGGATTTCCCAGTTATGAACGCACTGCAGCTTCAGAGGCACCGAAGTGGAGCTGAATCAAAACTACACAACAGGGGGGATTTTGATGTGGGGGGGGTTTTGGAAGTATTTTCTGCAATAACCAAAATAAACAAAGCCATTTCCAAATTCGGCCGTTTAAGGACATGCCCCACGAGTTAAAGGGTAAGGCTGCCCTTACTCAAAAGCCAGTCATATCCAACTTTAGGGTTCAGTCCTCATCTCTGTTTATAGCCAAAGAGCCAGTGCTGTCTTCATCTGCAGACGCTTCCATGGACATGTGGCAGGACATGCACCAGAGGGCATGGAATGCTGTTTACCTTCCCACCAGAGTAGCACCTATTTATCTACTTGCAATCTCTTGCTTTTGAACTGCTCGGTTGGCAGGAGCTGGGACAGAGACAGGAGCTCACTCCTTTGCAATACTCGGGTCTCGAACTACTGACCTGCCGACCTTCCAGTCATCAAGTTCAGCATCTTAACCACTAAGCCACCGCAAAGAAAGCAAACATATTTTGGGTAATCCATTACTATCTCCTCTCCCTTCCCACCAGTGACACCATCTCAGCCAAATTTAACCGGCTATGTAGCACTGTGAGATTAATTTCCATCTATGGCAGGGACCCCTGGCTGGCTGGGATCGTCCATGTTAGCAGTGGAAGACGTGAGACTGAGTAGCCCCTGGGCATTGGAAATTGTCACTGGAGGAGCATAGACAGTGGCACCAACAGAACCAGGTGGGGGAACATTAAACATAGGTGTTGCTTTCAAGGAAAATGTGTCTACACCAGTAGTCCCCAACCTTTGGGTTTTGGACTTCAATTCCCAGAAGCCTACATCAATACATTGGCTGATCGGTGCTTTGGGGCATTGACTTAGGCTTCTAGGAAGTGAAGTCTCAGAAACCAAAGGTTGGGGACCACCGATGTGCACCACCGAGACCATAGGCTTCCGCCTGCAACTCCAAAGACTGGTCAAGCAAATTGTATTGCAAACGCTCGCTGTCCACCTGGCCTGGAACCCTGCATTCTCCGTAACCCCAAACCTATCTACACACCTTCTGAACCTTCCCTAGTGGGGATAAAAGTAGGGTAGAGGTGGTTGGGATGGAGGGGGGGAAGCGAGGAACAGGAAGCTCTAAAAGGAGACGGATAGAAAGAAACGCCAAAGCATTAGTATCCAGTGTGGCAGGGCAGGCCGAAATGTATGAGAACCACAAAGTCAGATGTCTGTGCAAGTTCATCGCCAGCCAAAAACCACCACCACCGCCAGAAGTCCCAATTCTAGCCCCAGAGGACTATTTGAAGACAGACTGAAATGTGGGGCACTCAGGACTCTTCATCTTCTTCATGAACTTTTTGAACTCCTTGTTTTTCTTATCCCATTTGTGGATGGCTGTGAGAAGGTACTGGCTTTTCACCTTGCGTCCCATGATGAGAAACTGGTTGGTGAGGTTGTCTAGCTGGTGGCAAGGACAGTCAGCTCCGTTCTTGAGGTACAGCACCAACCTCTTGAGATCTTTCTTCTTGATGGTGCCCAACTTCAAGGGCTTCTTCTTCTTCGGAATGATCTTCTTGTCTCCGTTCTCCTTCTTCACCTCTTTTATTTTCATCTTCAAGGCTGGAAATCAACAGGAAACACCCAAAAGAACAGACATGTTAGTTTCTCTTCGGGGGAAACAGCAGCGCCAACAAAGAACATGTTGAGGGAGATAGTTGTTTAAAACAGGGGCTGCCAACCTTTTAAAGTTGGGGGCCGGACCACGCTCCATCAGACAGTTAAGGGGGCCAGAATGGTGTCCTCCCCTGCTGTAAACACTGCCATAAAACATATCCGCAACTGTTGTAAACGCATTTATGGCAGCCATAAATGCGTTTACGACAGCCGTAAATACGTCTGTGGCTGTCATAAATGCATTTTATGCATTTACGGCTGTTTCCGATGTTTCCGGCGCTTCCGACAGCAGCGGGCCAGATGATTTGGCACCACAGGGCGAATTCAGCCCATGGGTCATAGGTTGCTTACCCCTGGTTTAAAGCAAAATAATGTCTTAAATAAATATCGTCATCAGATAACCTGGTTTTAAATGAAATCTGGGTTAGACACAGCTGTATGTCTATATTCTTGTGGTGCATGCTAATTGTTAGCCCAAACTAGAATACACATTGAATCAATGAGACTTACATTTGTACTCACTTAACATTCTAGATTATACCCACCAATTCAATGGGACTTACATCAGTGTTGACTTGACTTTCTAGAATAAATCCGTTGATACAAAGGCGCTTGTATTACTGTTGACGTTCATTAGTTGGGACTAACAACTGGATTCCTCCCAATGTCTCTTAAAAGCAATTTCATAATGTTCTATCTGATCCACTAAGTAATTCCAGATGATTTGCCAGCAGTTTTTCTGCTTGCAGCTCAAAAGGAAAGCAACAATTCCTAGTCCATCCACGTTACAACTGAGAAAGCAATCGGATATTACAGAACCCTGGGATTTATAGTTTGGTGGAACTCTTTGTTATGGGGAAGCATGAGAGAACTCTGGGAGGGAGAAACTTTCTTGGCATCCTAGCGCAGAAGAAGGCTCATTTCTTTCTTGCTACAGTCCAGATCATTAATCTCCTCTTCCATTCTTCCAATTTAGACAATTAAAGAGAAATAGATGTAAAGAGGAAGAGCAATTTCTTTTTCTTTTTTCTTTTTGCCCTCTCTAGTCTATCCTGAAAACCCATCTTTTCCAAGAAGGCTTTATGTAGCACTTTTTCAGTCAATCATTCATTCATTCATTCACTCACTCACTTACTCACTCATTTAATCACTCACTCACTCACTCACTCACTCACTCATTCATTCATTTGGCATTAGCCCTGGTGGTGCACAGCTTAAGCTGCTGTCCAAACTTTTTGGGCCATGGGCCAGTCAAGTGGTTCAGTGGGCCAGTCACGTGGTTCCTCCCACTGGAAGTAAAATGTGCCTTGCAATCTGTTTTACAACAGAATGAGATAGATTTCAAGCTGCCATTTTCTCTGCCTAAACCAGGGCCCCCAAAACTATGGCACGTGGGCCGGATCCATGCCCTAATGCCAATTCATCCAGCCTGTGCCACCCTCGTTGCTCCCAGAAGCGGAAGTAAAATGCCATGTGGGTGCACTGCTTTGCTCCTGGGAGTGACAAGGGCAGTGCAGGGCAAATGAATTGGCATCGGGGGGCGGATCCAGCCCATGGGCTGTAGTTTGGGCACCCCCGTGTAAGAAGGCAAGGTAACAGAAGGCAAGATTTGAAGCGTGGTGTGTCTGCTGACCAAAGAGTCCAGCTGCAAAGTGTCAGTGCTGTGGGGCCATGTGCACATGATCAAAACAAGAAGCCAAGTGGCAGAGAAAGGACTCTTTTTAATTTGCAACACATTGCCGTCCTTTTTACCCAATAAACTGAATTTCACCAGAAAGGAACATTAACCGTGAGCCTGGGCTGCAGTCAATAAAGCGGAGAAAGTCCGGAGCCCAAGGAAACAAATATTTTCCCATTTAGGTCACATCAGATTAGCCTTCCTTCTGCAAAGATACCGTACCGAGAGCAACAAATTGTTCCAGTCGCCTTTGTTCACTGGCCCGAGGAAGGTGGTTACTCCTTCCTTCTCAATAAGGTAAGATCACCTCAGGCGGGGCTGTGGTTACCAAGAAGCCCTGCCAACCACTGGAGAGAAGAAAAGGGGGGAAAGAATAAAAAGCCCTGGAAAACTTGAACAACAAAAACAAAAATCTTGCAACACCTTAAAAATGAAAACATCTACCATTGCATAAGCTTCCACAGACCAAACTCTGCTTCATCAGAAGCCTGGGGATCAACAGCAGACTAGAATAGATCCAACAGAGTTTCATTTAATTAAAACAGCATAGAAAATTTGAGCAGCCCCATATCTTGGTGTGGGAATTTCAGGTATGGGCCTAAGGGAGACTTCTTCCCCCACAGAGAAGTATCAACGCTATCCCCGTCTATGATGATGAAAGGATGCTGTCTGTACCCAAAGACTTGAGCAATGTAATCCTGGAGTGGCTTGGATCATAGCATTTAAGCCTGTGTATTGTAATTGCTGGGGACTGCAGTGGCTTAGTGGTTAAGACACTGAACTTGATGACTGGAAGGTCGGGAGATCAGCAGTTCGAGACCTGAGTACTGCAGGACGGAGCGAGCTTCCGTCTCCGTCCCAGCTCCTGCCAACCTAGCACTTTGAAAGCAAGAAATTGCGAGTAGATAAATAGGGACCACTTTGGTGGGAAGGTGAACAGCATTCTGTGCGCTCCGGTGGTTAGTCATGCCTGCCACATAGCCACGGAAACGTATGCAGAAGCAGACAGTGCTGGCTCTTTGGCTTTGAAACAGAGATGAGCACTAAAACCTAGAGTTGGATACGACTGGCTTTCGAGCAAGGGAAACCTAAATGGGAATGATACTTTTGCTGAAATATTTCTCAATATTATGGCTGATATCTGGCTCCCTGAGTTGGAAGATTTGAAGACTATGGAGAGTCTTGTAATGACACTATCGGAAGTTATGGTCAATAGATTAATAAATAGTTGTTAATAACCATATGTTGTTATTGCTCTCATTAGAAACATGCCTCATAGTTTGATTTGCAAATCAATCTATAGAGAAGGGTCGCAGCAAGAAGGATTAGCGAGGGCAACTCCAATACATGTGGACTAGTAAAGGGAGTGAAAAGGAGCTTTGATAATGTATTCCAAACTATCAAATGAGCAAGCACCCTTGTGTTTGAGGTGACTAAAAGCAGACTGGCCAGGTTATCCTGCTATGGTAATAGAGTAGACCCTACTGCCAGCAACTCTACGCCACGTGTCAGGCAGCAGTTAATTAACCTAAGTCAGCACACCAGCTGATCAGGGCTTCTGGGAATTGAAGTTCAAGAACACCTGGAGTGCCAAGGTTGACCACCACTGGAGTAGACCCTACTGCCAGTGACTCAATGCTAATCATCATGCAGCAGTTAATTAACCTGACAACCCTGAGGACTAATGGCCTTGGGTGCCAAAGTCCACAGGGAAGGGTGATGGTCCCCAAGTGGATTCAACCCTACTTGAATCCCTCTGGATGGAGGACATCAACTTCATCAACACCGGTCTGGGGTTGAAGAGGACTTTGTGTGCCAAAAGGGCTCAGGACCAGAAAGTAACTCATGGAACTGGATCAGTGGCACGAAGGGTGTCATGCTGTGGTGTGGAAGGCAAATGGAAGGCCACTGCATTATATTCTCAGGGCAGTCTTCATGGTTGATCGCCATGAGGATCACCTGTATTTGGATTCGGATGCAGAAGGAGCAGGAGGACAAGAACAAGAGCAAGGAAGGCAATTTGAGGTCAGAAAATTGAAAGGGGCACTCTCTTACCTACTGGCTTAGATGGTGTAATGGTACAGAATGTTTAGAGACATCCCAACTCTTCAAAATGTTGTGGAATTTCTACAAACATTTCCCCCCTTCAAAACCGTGCCAACTGTCCCTTGATCAGTCACACTAAGGATCTTATCATCATGGTTAATTATTCTGGCATCTGCAGAGTATTATATCATATGAACAGTGGTGGGATGTCAAAAATTTTACTACCCCACCATGACATCATCACAGTGTGGGCGGAGCTAACATCACGACATCATGGGTGGAGCTAATGTCATGACATCATGATGTTGTGGGCGGGGCCAAAGAAACCAAATTTAAAAATAATAAAAAATAAAATAAAAATAAACACACACACACCCCTCAACCTACCCACCCACAACACAAACCCATAAATAAATTAAATAAAAAATACAGTAAAATACACCCAAACACCCACCCACCCACAACACAAATCAGCTAGAGCTTTTAAACCAGAGCTTAAAGCTTATTCTGGCTAATCTTTCTCACACTAGGTCAGGTGGAACTACAGAATGAACTCACCACAAGATGGCTTCATTTTGGCACTTTTCAACTTTTCAACTGTTAAAGAAGTTAGGTACTAAGTCTTTGCCTAACCAGTTCTCTAGGAAATCTAGGGGAGCAGGCTATAGGGAGCTTCAGGCTAGCAACTTCTCTTCCTCTTCCCCGCTTGGGAGGACAGCAAGGAGGCCGTGCATACGAGCCAATTACTGTAGGCATGCATGCACACCAAGTGCTTGGTGGACATGCGCAGTGGGGGAACCAGTGAAAAGGTAAGCCCCAAAGATGGTTCCCCCCAAAAGCTGCTACCGGTTCTCCGGGATACTGGGGAAAGTTACTACCGGTTCTGGAGAACTGGTGAGAACCTGTTACATCCCATCACTGCATATGAATGTTCTGAAGGGACCGTTTGCCTGCCATTCTTTGGTCACCTCTTAAAAGGTTTACTCACCCGACTAACTCCCTTCCCGACCCCTACAAGGGACAACCTGGGGTCTAAATAACAACCACTCATCAACACAGGTGGGATATTATCTTTTGACCTTGAGCAGAGCAGCCAAAGGACATCTCTCTCCTCCACTGGGAAGCCCAGCCTTTCCATCCATTAAACATGCTCGTGAACATCTGCTCTCAGGTCCTTAGAGCACAAAACACTGAAAACTTGGAATCTTGTCCAGATCTACAGCCATCTATTCACTCCAGTCACCCTGGTCATTTTTCATTCAGAATTGAGTTCTGAAAAAAAGGCTGATTTGCAGCTTCGCCAAACAACAAGCAGGGAACTCGCACTTGGATGGAGTTAGGGGACAGAAAGACTTAAGAGACCGCATTGTCCCAAGGACATCTGTCCGTCACACCAGAGCGGACCGGAGAGGCTCTCTGGTTGTGCCATCGGCCAGAGAGGCGCACCTCTCTGCCACTAGAAGGAGGGCCTTCTCTGTGTCTGCTCCGGCCCAATAGAACTACGCCTGCAAACGGAGCTGCTGTCCTTCAGGAAAGGATTGAAAACCTGGCTTGCAGGTCAGGTCTGGGAAATGAGTCAATCAATTTCCCCAGCTGGCTGGATGGTTTGACACCCAGTGCCTCCTAGCTATAATGCCTAGTTTTTAATGCTAAATGTTTAAGCTTCTTTTAAAACTTTTAATTTCTGAACTGGTTTTAAATTGTTGTCTATGCTGTTGTGTTGGGAATCGCCCTGGGTCCCTTCGGGGAGGAGGGCGATAAACAAATTTAAATAAATAAATAAATAAATAAATAAATAAATAAATAAATGTGTTTGTGGACCCTCTCGAGCAAGGTGGAAATCTTGGCTTCCATTTTCTGGAAATCCTAACTGCATTTTCTTGCCCCTTAATTCTAAGGAACTCGACCTCCCTTACATCACTTGGAAGACCCTGAATAGGGAGAGGATCAGAGCCCCAAAATGTAAGACCAACATGCTCAAGTGGGGGTTGCTGGCAGACAACAATACACTGTGTGAATGTGGAGAGAGTGTGGTTTGCTGGTCACTACCGGAAACATGTATCAATTAAAATGTAATTTTGGCCCACAACAAGGCGAAGAAAGTGTCTTCATTTGCGCATCCCAAGATTTGATCTGGACATGGAAGGAGGAGGAGGATAAGAAGAATGCCTGCTAATCAAACAAGGTTTTCAAAGCAAGACACAAACCTACCATATGTATTGACTTACAGACCGAGGTGGGGTGAGAAAATAGTCCCTAAGAAGAAAGGCTTTCTACTATCCAAACCGCCTTCAACCCTTGATAAGAAAAAGGTAAGAGTTTCTAACTCCAGATTTTTCAATACAGGTGTGCATATAGATGGTTCTACAGGAGAATTCTCCCTGTGGTCCAATTCAACAAATTTGTTGTTGTTCAGTCACACAGTTGAGTCCCGACCCTTTGTGATCCCATGAACTACAGCATGCCAGGCTCCTCTGTCATCCGCTATCCTGTGGAGTCTGCCCACATCTACATCCACCACATCAATGATGCTACCTAGCCATCTCATCCTCTGCCACCCACTTCTCCTTTTGCGCTCAATCTTTCATAGCATCAGGGCCTTCTCCAGTGAGTTCTCTCTTCTCATTTGGTGGTCAAAGTACTTGAGTTTGAGCTTCAGCTTCATCTCTCCTTCCAAGGAGCAGTCAGGGTTGATTCCCTTTAGGATGGACTGATTTGATATCCTCACAGTCCAGGGGGCTCTCAAAATCTTCTCCAGCACCACAGTTCAAAGGCATCTATTCTTCTGCGCTCAGCATTTCTTATGGTGCAGCTCTCACAGTCATACATGACTACCATTGCTTTAACTATGCAGACTCTTGTCGGTGATGTCTCTAACATTTTATTAGGCTGCCTCGGTTTGCCATAGCTTGCCTCCCAAGAAGTAAGCATCTTTTTATTTCATGGCTGCAGTCACTGTCTGCAGTGATCTTAGATCCCAAGAAGATAAAGTCTCACTGCTTTGATTTCTTCCCATTCTAGACAATTATTAATGCCCTACTGTGATTTTCCATTAAGAGAACAGGGTGCGATTTGTGTCTTTTTTTTCCATGGGCTGTTTTGAGCAGATCTGTCCCGTCCCCCCTTCCTCCCCCCCCCCCTTGTTGTCTTTCTCATGGCACACAACCTCACTCTCTATTCCTGGAAGCTGTCCCATGCTTTATAAGAGCGTTCTGTCAAGATGCCTTCAAAGATGAAATGATAATTAAACCACTCTTCCCTGAATTACAAACCATGGAGGTGTTTGTGGCTTCAGAAAATCCAGCCAACACAACAATGCCAAAAATAAGAGTTGATTTCTTTGGAAAGATCTTCCAAAATATCTCATTGTAAATGTCCTTGAGCTGGAACTCATAACTCTAACAAGATTTGCTTTTGATGTGAAAGTTTTTTTTTTTAGTCTTCTCTACTTTCAGAAAGTTTGTCCTGTTCCCTGTTTCCCCAAGAATCACTTTTCCACATGCGCCTGACGACGAGAAACCAACAACCCCAGTCTTGACTAGGGATGGGATTTTAGTTTTTTTAAAATTAGCAAAGGTAAAGAGCATCTTCGTTTATAGCCAAAGAGTCTGTGTCTACGGACATTTCCATGGACATGTGGCAGGCATGACTAGACATCGGAGTGAATGGAGCTGTTTACCTTCCCACCAAAGTGGTACCTGTTTATCTACTTGCAACTTCTTGCTTTCAAACTGCTAGGTTGGCAGGAGGGTGTGACGGAGACGGATTCTGGGTATTGGCTATCATGATGTCAATCGTCTTCTTCTTCTTAACTCCTGGGAGGACTTCTTCCAAGGACCTTCTCTCAGGTCTTTCTTCTACTTGGGCAAACAGGAACTCTCTTTCCAGGCTGTGAAGGAAGTCCTGGAGGTCCTTCCAGGCCTGCCTTCCTCAGCCCAGCACTCTCCATAAGTGTAGGATTGGAACTCACACCTTCAGGGAAGTTTGGGACCTCCCGTCCAACATAGATAGACAGATAATGGCCAAGTTCCAATTGGGGTTACAGTCTAAAGCCAGGAGAGAGGAAAAACTCAAGCCACTTTAAGCCAAACTCCACTCACTCTCCCCAAAGATAACAATATCCTGTTTTGCTCCATGGGTCAGCCCCACCTCACCTTCATCACCACCACCAAAAACTTCTACCTGCCATGAAGTGTGGGTTTCTCTTAGGGGAAAATTCACTTGTGTCTGAAAAGATTAGATTGGACGTTAAACACCAGGTATTAGGTAAGGGACTGCAGTGGCTCAAGTGGTTAAGTCATTGACTGGGAGGTTGTCAGGTCAGCAGTTCAAAACCCGAGTACTGCATGACGGAATGAGCGCCCATCTCTGTCCCAGCTCCTGCCGTCCCAGCAGTTCGAAAGCAAGAAATTGCAAGAAGATAAACAGGGACCACTTCAGTGGGAAGGTAACAAGTGTTCCGTCCACTTCAGTGTCTAGGCATGCCTGCTACATGTCCATGGAAATGTGTCTGCAAACGCATGTATATGGACAAGGTGCGCTTTCACAGCCAGTCCATCTGTGACAGTCTCTTCCGCCTCCATGACCGTTGGGAATCAGAGTTCCTCCTCTGCTCATTTTGGATCAGATAACAACTGCTAAAGCCTGTGCGGTTACAATCAATCTCTATGGAGCTTTAACGTTATCCGATCCATCCCATAGGATTTTAACATGCATCGGATAACACTAAAAATCGGATAACACCAAGACTTGTGGAACCATGTTTTAGCGTTATCCGAGGTATTACTGTACTTTATTTTAAAACTTGAATGGACAGGCCAGCCAGAATTTCCACTACCGGTTCTGGCAAACTGGTACGAACCTGTTGATGCCAAAAACAGACTGAGGGGGACCATTATCCCACCTAAAGGGGCTCATCCGCCCGTAGCCATTGGCCCCTTTGGGGAGTCAGATTATTTACCGCCGCCCAACACTCGGTGTTGAGTCTTTAAAGCGCTGCAGCGTTATGGCGTTTTGTTGTTGTTTTGCTTTTGCTTTCTGATATGCCTAATGTGGATAGAGTTGCCATAATTCTCTTCCACAAAACCGGGACAGGAGCATACTTGACAACAATGAGTGGGCTATCTACAAGATAGCCTTTTTTTAAAAAAAACCATAATGACAGCTATAAAACACTTTCACATTAAATATATCCATACAATACATAAGTTTTAAAAATCCAGGACGTTAACATGATTTGTATTGAACTGGCCAGGACAAATTTTTTAATCTTGAATCCGGGACAATCCTGGTTTTCCAGGACGTATGGCAACCCTAATTGTGAAGTTAATTGAGAAATGAAGTGGGGGGGGGGAGTGTCTCCTTCTTAGTCAGGAGAAGTTTGGGATACATGGACAAAAGACTCGGCGACTTGAAAATTAACTGCCTGCACTTTACACTCTTGGATCGGAGAACTTCATCCCAGGATTACAAGCAAGCAATCTTCCGAGACTTTTAGTTAGTTAAATTAAATCACCATTTCCGGATTTTGTTCCTGGCAAAGCAGGGGCCGCGGTTCAGGCTTCTTTCGATTCCTGGCCAAAGTTTGAGTGAAGAACTCAGCAGGAAAGGAAAAGCCTGAGGCCTGATGCACACCTCAGCGGGGGTCCTTGGCTTTTCTCTCCCCCCGCCCCCCAAATCAACCAAAAGTTATCAGAAGAAAAACAAGGAGCAGAATTGCCAAATAATTCCTCACATCCCCGTCTGGAAGAGGCCTGGGCCAAGAGCAATTAAGGAACAAAAGACAAGAGAGGGAGCATTACCCAAATTAGCCAAGCACAATAATAACTTGGCTGAAACCCATGGAGAAGGAGCCCACACCGACAAGACTAGTGAGGCTGGTGTTCCAAGACTGAACCTTCAGGCAAAACAAGATGCGATATAAGGGTGTCTGCTTTATATTTCCTAGCATCCAAAGGCTAGAGCAGGGGTACCAAAACTATGGCCCATCCATGGGCCAGATCTGGTCCCTGACGCCAATTTATCTGGCCCACACCACCCTCGTCGTTCCATACAGGCACGTTTTACTTCCACTTCTGGGAGCGACGAGAGTGGCGTGGGCTGGACGAATTGGCATCAGGGGCCAGATCCGATCCACGGGCCGTGGTTTGGGGGGGGGGGGGTCCTGGTTTAAGCAGAGAAAATGTCAACCTAAATTCCATCTCATCCTGTTGCAAATCAGATCTGTTGCAAAACAGACTGCAAGGCGCGTTTTACTTCCACCTCCGGTGGGAGGAACCACGTGTCTGGCCCATTGAACCACGTGACTGGCCCGTGGCCCAAAACGTTTGGGCACCACTGGCCTAGAGCAGTGGTTCCCAATGTAGAATCGGAATAGAAAAATCCCACAGCTTATGCTGGACAAATGGTCATTTAGTACATTTTGAATATTTCCACATATTTCCTTCAGCTTTAGCCTAGCCTGCATAGAAAGCAGGTTGCCACAATCCTTGGTTGTCCTCTGTCCTCTCTGTTTTCTTCATCCAGACTGAGCCGAGCATGTTCTGAAGAAGCCAGGACTTGGGTCTGGCTGTTTATATAGCATTTTCTTGGTACAGAAAGGACCCAAGCCTATGTTCCAAATATCCACTCTGGACTTGGCGTCAGAGGGAATCAAGGATTTGTTGAAAGAGGGGACGGGCTCACTCCAGATGGCTTGACCAAGTGTGGAGTCCAAAGGAAATTTACACCTTGCTCAACAGTCCTTTCATATCCTTCCAGAAGAGGATTGATTTCCAGAAGAGAGGCAAATATGGCTCGCTTCAAATTAACTGGGGCTGGTGAAATGCCAGACTTGGCCTTGGCCTATCCGGGCATTCTGGATCGGTTCAACAGCACCATCTGCCTCCGTTCTGAACAGGGCAAACTCCAACAAAAGGAAAAGAGTTCATCCTTCCATGGAACTATTCTTGCCAGCTCAGCAGATGATAAAATAAGCCTAACTGGAAGCTGTTGGCATTGTTTGTGCTTTTCAGGATAGTTGCCAGACGACCAAGCGAGGACATTTCTCCTTGTTACCTTCTCCTGTTGGACAACCATCAGCAGAACGTCTCAACCATATGTTCTTCTCCAGAACCAACAAAATGGCTTGTTCTACTCCACCACCACCACCATCACCGCTGCCACCACCACCTTAATCCATAACCTGTGTTAAAATTTTGGTCCTCCAGGTGTTTTAAGGCAGGGGTTCCCAACCTTTTCAAACCGGGGACCGGGTCACACTCTCTCAGTCAGCTTCGAGGGCCAGACGGCCATTTTGCTCTGCCTGCACAATGGGGTGGCCATTTTGTTCCAACAAGTTCAAAGGTGCAACCATTTTGTTTCTCAAATGCCCTTGGAGGGGGGACACATGAAATGGTGCCATGGGTCAGATTTGGCCCATAGGCCTTAGGTTGGGAACCCCTGTGTTATGGGATTGATCTCCCAGTATCTCTGTGCCCTGGCTAAGCCAGCGTTTCCCAAACTTTGACTTTTGGACTTCAATTCCCAGAAGCCTAAGTCAGTTCCCCAAAGCACTGATCAGCCAATGCTCTGACTTAGGCTTCTGGGAATTGAAGTTACCCTGTGGGGCCTGGGGCCCACATTGAGAAACACTGGGCTAAGCCTTCTGGGAGCAGAATTCCAAAACATCTGGTTGATCAAAGACTGAAAAGGACTGCAGATTGTCTCTCTCTGTGTGCATTCATCTTTCTTCATTTTGGGTCCACCTAACATAAATGAGACCTTCCAGTAGGCTCCTGATTGTCCTCTTTGCCCATCCTTGCCATTGGGCATGGAGATGTGCCAAAGGCTTCATGGGAAGAGTATGTTCAGAGAAGGGACCTCTGTCTTGAGTGAAGCAACAGCACGGAGGTATCCTAAGAAGAAGTGAGCAGTGAAGCAGATAAGAAGGAACTCCAACCTACCTGTTGACTTTTGACCATCCACACTCACTCCATGGGTATGAAACGCTTACAGGTAAGCAATGCCAGCTTTATTTCAGAGCTTGAACATTCAAAAGGACAGCTGAATTATTTTGGACTCAGAGAACAGTCAGCCAACCCTCCTCCTCCAAAAGACTCTCCCATATTTAAAAGTGTGTGTGTGTGTGGGGGGGGAATTAATGAGCATTTTCCTTACCAAACTCACTGGCACACAGGTGTTCCAAGATGGCCTCTGACTTCATCTCATTGTCACATGGAGGGCACACAGCCACACCTGGGGAAAGAAGGAAATGGTTCTTAAGTCAAGGTAAAGGCAGTGGTGGGTTGTCAATTTTTTCACTACCCCACCGTGACATCATTTCGTCGTGGGCGTAGCCGACATCATGATGTCATGGGCGGAGCCAATGTCATGACGTTTGGGGTGGAGCAAAAAAAATTAAATGGCTGTCCAGAACCGCGCATGCGTCAAACCTCCATTTGGCGCATGCACAGTTCTATTTTTTTAGTGTGCATGTGTCAAACCTCTATTTGATGCATGCACACTAAAAAATAGAACTGTGCATGCGTCAAATGGAGGTTTGATGCATGCGCAGTTCTGGGCAGCCATTTTGGCTGCCCGGAAATACATTTCCGGAGGGGGGCCGGAGAGGTGACCAAACCGGTTGCCTGGGGGTTTACCACTACCCCTGCGACTTCCTCCTGATGGGTGCTACCAGTTTGGGCGAACCGGTCCGAACAGGTAACAACCCATCACTGGGTAAAGGTCTTCTATGTCACATGGTGAAGTAAACAGAGGCATCGTAGGGGTGGAACTGCTCTTTCAAATATCTTTAGAGTTGCCTTTGAGCTGATGTGGATGGGTAAAAGAGGCAGGGCAGTGGGAAAATTGACTGCAATCTAAATCCTCTCTTCTCCACATCAGATGCCTTGGTTAGCTTTCATCTCCCCTTCCTTTCCTTCTGTCCTTTTCTTTCTTCTTTTTTTTTTAAAAAAAAGACTTGTTAATCTAGTGCCAGGGCAAGAGAAAGTTTTAAGGTAGCTGGGTTCTACCTGTGTTTCCATTCTGGACAGCCAGAATAGAGCTACCTTAACAAACTACAAACAAGGCTGAATGAAAACTTCCTCCTTTCTCTCCCTGCGGATTCCTTGCCCCCCTTTTTTTCCCCATTCTCCCTTTCATTATTTTGCAGTCCTAGCTCTAGCAAAACAGGCCTAGGAAAGGAAAGAGGGGAACAAGCAAAGTCAGGCACCAGGTGTGGGGAAGAGTTGAATGCTTAACAGGCTGCAAACAAGGCTGATTTCCTCCCCTCTGCTTAACCTTAAAACGAATTCACCCAGGGAAGCCTAACTTTCCAGGTATATCTTTACAGCCATCCATTCACACTCTAGTTCCACTCTAACCACTGGCAGATCTCTCCTTCCTTACAGACAAAGCTCCTTACAGCACATCCAGAAGATTTTAATGCAATCCTGGAGAAGCAAAATACACAATGAATATCCTTGTTTTACAGGCTTCGGTGATAAAAGCCAGAGCATCTGTTCATTCTCCACTTTTCTGAAATGGTCTGCCAATATCAGCAATTACAGCCCCAAATATTAAATCTTCTTTCTTGAGACGCATGGACAAAAGGACCACTTTCCTCATCTCCGTGTGTTTTTCCTCTTTAATGTTTTATTTCCTTTCCCCCCTCATTCCTCTTAAGATGTTTACACAGCCCCTGAAGTCAGCCATGAAAAATGTGGAGGGAAACGATGAGGTTTTGAAGGCAATCTCTCCAAAGAAAACTTCCCTTTCCAAGAGAAAAAGTGCAGCATACAAAATCTAATGAGGATATAGAGTTCAATCATATCAGAGGCTCCCTCTGAATGTTTAGAGCAGTTGGATGAGACTGGAGGGGGGGGGAAGGATGGATGGCTCAGTTGACCTCCATAGTTGACCACCTCCCTACATTGGCCACCTCTCTAAGTTGACCTAATTTTCATAGACCGAACATACACTATATCCTTGATGGTGAACCTTGGCACTCCAGGTGTTCTTGGACTTCAATTCCCAGAGGTCCATGTCCCTGTGAATCCACATGAATGGGTTTACTGCACGAATAGGTTTATTGCAAATAGATAAATAGGCACCACTCCAGTGGGTAGATAAACAGCATTCCGTGCACCCTGGTGTCTAGTCGTGTCTGCCACATGACCATGGAAGCATCTGTAGACACAGACAGTGCTGCCCGAAAGCCAGTCTTATCCAACTCTAAGGTTCAGTGCTCATCTCTGTTTATAAGCCAAAGAGTCAGTGCTATCTGCGTTTGCAGACATTTTCCACGGACATGTGGCAGGCATGACTAGATCCCGGAGTGCATGGAACGCTGTTCACCTTCCCACCGAAGTGATACCTATTTAAAGGTTTCACTTGCTCGAAACCCAGTCGTATCCAACTCTAGGGTTCAGTGCTCATCTCTGTTTCAAAGCCGAAGAGCCAGCGCTGTCTGCTTCTGCAGACGTTTCCGTGCTGCTGCTTTCAAACTGCTAGGTTGGCAGGAGCTGGGGCAGAGACAGGAGCTCACTGTGTCATGCAGTACTCGGGTCTCGGACTGCTGACCTGCTGACATTCCAGTTGTCAGGTTCAGCATCTTAACCACTAAGCCACTGCGGTCCCTTGGGGAAAGAGAACCAATAATAAATTCGAGAACGGTGTGTTCCTTTGTGGAGGGATTTTTGGAGCATATCTGTCTGATTCTTCCTAACTATGGAGACAAACCACATAAAAGGGCACTAGTGGGCCACATGTAACCCACATGTAAACCTGTTCTTCCTCTGCTTTAATTGACACAGTGACTCCTTATTGGTAAGAGGAATGATCAATGATCCTAAGAATTAACAGCAATTGCAAACCAGGAACTCACTCCAAGAATTAAGAAGGCAGGAAGTCTCCCATGCTCAACCATGGTGAGATATACAGTATTGGACTATGACTCAAATTATAATGATTATTTCTACACGTGCAACTGTGCGAATAAATTGTGCAAATTTTATGCTAATCTGAGCCCCTTTTCCTACTTCTGCCCACAAATTTATAATATAATCCTTTACTGTGTTTAACAGGTGCCATTTCCAAACGAACATGTGCTGGGGCTGGGAAGAAATTGCTATTTGACTAAATCAGGGGTTTCCAACCTAAGGCCTCTGGGCCGTATCCAGCCCGCAGTGTCATTTCACGTGGGCCCCCACCCCTCCAAGGGCATTTGATAATTAAAATGGCCATCCCTTTGAAGTTGTTGGGGCAAAATGGCCACCACCACCCCTCGTGCAGGCAAGGCAAAATGACCATCTGGCCCTCGAAGCTGACTGAGAGAACGTGACCCTCTGGCTTGAAAAGGTTAGGAACCACTGGGCTAAATAGTTACAAAATCAACTCAGCGTGGAGAAGTCCTTTTGGCTGTTGCCTTTCTTACTTATCTACTTGCAATTTCTTGCTTTTAAACTGCTAGGTTGGCAGGAGATGGGACAGAGTCCGGGAGCTCGCTCTGTCGTGCAGGCACTCGGGTCTCGAACTGCTGACCTGCCGACCTTCCGGTCGTCAAGCTCATCTTCTTAACCACTAATCCACCGGGTCCTCACTAAATCGCATAGGAATGCACAAATTTTGGATTCCTTGTTAGCAGAGTGACTCCAGTAAAGAGAAACTTTAGCTTGTTGCTCTACAAATCCCAAGATATTCCAGCCAACATGTAGCGGGAATATTCTTGCAGCTGTGCCCAAAAAAGTGATTTTTCACCTTTTAAACCCTTTGTTCTGCTTTCAAATATTTTTGGATTTTACCCAAGACATTCTTTTTTTAAAGAAGGCATTTTTTCTTAAGTTCAAAAATAGAATTTAATGAGATGGCATACTCTAATTTTATGTTTATTGAGCCTGCTTTAGTCACCGTTTCCTCTGAGATTATTAAACATTACATCATTTGAATGAAATAAACCCCTGCCCACTCAGCCCAATAGAAAAGGAGATGTGGGTCTAATATATTTTTCTGCCGTAAGCAAATAAACAGCCACACTCAAACACACATTTTAAAGTGTTTATGACCTTGTGTACTGAAATAATTTATTGCAGATACTGTAGTTACCTGTAACTACAGTTGTACCTCGCTTAAAGAGCATAATGCATTCCACAGGGTTGCTCTTTAAGCGAGTTTGCTCTTTAAGAGAAACACCATTGTAAGTGACCAGTTGGGGGGGGGGGATTGCGAACCCCGATTTATTTGTTAAGCGAGTTTTTGGTTGGTTTTATTTGTTAAGCGAAGCAAACATTCAGAGAAAAATCTGCTCTTTAAGCGAGTTACTCTTTAAGCGAGGCGCTCTTTATGCGAGGTTTGACTGTAGTTGTTTTGTCATCAGAGGACTGGAAGCCAAACTCTATGGGGAAAGATTGAGGGAACTGGGCATGTTTAGCCTTGAGAAAAGGAGACTGAAAGGAGAGATGAGTGCACTCTTCAAACTTAACAGAAAAATCACTATACAGAAGGAAACCCCGAGAAAATGGCGCCCCACTTAACAGGGCGGAAATTGCTATATGGCAAGTATTTTTGGGTGCTCCGATGCTTCCTATGGTGGTAGAAGGGTGTTTAGAGCATTTCTGCTCCATTTTTGAAATTTTTCGTCACTTTTGGCACCTCCAGAAGCTCTCCCCGCAAATAGGAAGTGCTGGAAATTCCCCGTCCCCTCATCAGCTGTTCGGTGGGTACTTTTCCTGCAATTACCAGGGCTGGCCACTAGATGGTGATGTTGGAAATGTACCAAATGTGCATTACAAACCAAAATAATAAGTTCCTGAGCTCAGAAAAAAGCCAAATCAACATTTTTATCTGTTCAAAAGTGCACTTTGGATATTTTTTTTTTTGCTGTTTTTTCCACTTTAGAAAGAGTTCTGAACAGTGTCCAACCTCCAGAATGGAAATATTGGTTTTCAATGCATTCCTATGGTAAACCGTGCTTCACTTTAAGGAAAAATTGCTGTAAGGAAAACCCCACAGACCGGATTAATTCCGTAAAGTCAAGGGTTCACTGTACCTGAAAGATGGTCATAAAAAGGAAGGGAAGGATCTGGTTTCAATCATCTCAGAGTGTGGGATGCATAATAACGGGCTGAAACTATAGGAAGCTAGATATAGGCAGAATATCAGGAAAAAACTCTTAACAAAGCAGTACGACAGTTGGAACAACTGATTCTATGATTTTTATGTAACAGATATAATGGTGTAATGACTACTAGTCTCTAATTACTTTTGAGTTACTCTTATAAGACATGTTAAGATATTGTCAGTCCATTTTGACAACGATGTTTCAAGTTTGATGAATTTAGCAAACACTTGAGTCATTACTAACAATGACTCTGCCCAACGGCTCAATGGGAACGCTCCCTTCCTACCCCCAGCACAGAATTCACCCCGCCCCTCTGTCCAGCAGCCCAATGGGAATGATTCCTCCCCTCCAGCACAGAGTTGGCCCTCCCCTCTGTTTGGGCACTCGGTCTCTAAACGGTTCACCGTCCTCGCTATATGGCAAGGGAAATATTATTTTGTTTCCTCTATTGTAATTCTGTAATACATACTGTACTTTCAAGATACAATATCATAAATTGGCCACTAGAAGAATCCAGAGAGGATGGCCTTGTATTGTCTGGCCTAATATAGCAACCACTTGAGTCATTACTAACAAGTACCACAACTATAATAACAACCAATACTGAGTAATGGAATGGGTTCTTTAAAGGAAAAAGAACATTCCAAATTCTGAGAGTACTTAAAGCTAGACAAACATTATTTTGACTATTTGGTGCAGAATCTCAAAGGTGCTTCTATTCTATTCCTGCGAGCAAAACATTCAAGACTAGCTGTCAAACTCCACTTGCGTATTTACACGGGTAGAAAATTTGCATGGTGGCAAATTGCCACTAATTAACAAGTCCCCGCTTGGATTCTTCATTGTGAACCAGACAGCTGAAGGACCAAGAATCAAAGCAAGGCTCTGTTAATTGGTGGCAATTGGCCACTGTGTCGTAAGACAATTTTCCTTTATTGGCATAACTATGCAAGACAACTTTTGGCTGAGAAGTAAATAAGTAAACATATACTGTACTGCCTTTTCGTGCCACCCAAAAATTTGCCACATGAGGCAGCCGTTTCCCTCCAGTCACATCGTAACATCACTCTGAGCATGTTAGCTTTACATTTTCTTCTACCCCTTTTCAACATTATAGCTTCCTGACCCTTTCCAAAATACACAGCTCAAAGCAAACAATAAAATATATAAATGGCTCCAGTAAAGAGCCTGTGTAACGCTCGACTAATCTACAACTCCCCAGCTAATCCATCAGGTCCTGTGCAGGCTTCTGCATATCAGGTTTTAGGGCAAAAGGGATTTAAGACAAGTCAGCATTTCTGAGGTAAGAAGAGAATCAACTTCTCAGGCATCAATGGGAGAGAATGGGGGATGGGTTTATAACAGCTTTCTTTTAAAAGGTCTGGGTTTTTTGGAGTGATGTCAAACCCCGTGCCTGGCTTACAACCTCGTTGACTTAAGCAAGAAGGTCTCAATGGGTATAAACAGAGCCAAATGGACTTCTCCGAAAATGTTTCATTCTGATTTATTACAAGGAATGGGGAGGGAAGAGGGGCCCGGTTCCTGTATCCTACCAGCAGAGCATGTTGTTTTGTTGGTTGAATATAGCAGTGATAGCACACCTTTTAGAGACGGAGTGGCCACAGGCTGCCATCCGTGTTGCAGAGGGGCGGGACAAACTCTGTGCTGGGGGAGGGAGGAAGCACTCCCATTGGGTTGCTGGACAGAGGGCTGGGGCAAACTGTCCTGGGGGAGGGAGGGAGCACTCCCATTGGGTTGCTGGGCAGAGAGGTGGGGCAAACTCTGTGCTGGGGCGACGGCACGTGTGCCCACAGAGAGGGCTCAGAATGCCCCCTCTGGCACATATGCCATAGGTTCTCCACCACTGGAATATAGGATAGTAACCCGACAGATGCACCAAGAAAAACAACAAAAAATATCAATGGAGAAATCTGGTATTTTTGTTTCCTCCAACATTCAAATTTTTATTAAGTTTTCAAGTTCTTTCTGTACCGAATTCAAAGAAGCCTGCAATTATTGAAACATTGTGCTCAATAAGCCAAATGAAAGTTTTAATCCATCTGTACTGATTATAATCAAGAGAAAAAGCTATTTATTGCCTGGAAGTGACTTCTGTAGCACACAGGCTACTCACAGTGCCATCTAGTGCCGAGAACCCAATAGCAAGTTGCCTTTATAATCTATATCTTATTATTATTATTCTGCAGTATCCAAAACCGAATATTGATGAATATTGTTTTCATTTGTGAATTAGAAAGTGCATATGGCTATTGTTTTAAAATAACAGCAACAGCAATATAGAACCAAGGTGTGGTAATAATCAAAGAGAGGGACGGAAGATCCAGCTGCTGCTGCTTCTTCTTCTTCTTCCTCTTCTTCTTCCTCTTCTTCTTCTTCTTCCGTATCTGAATTTGAATGTTGGCGATCCTCATGACGATTAACCATGAAGACTGTCCTGATAATATAATGCTGTGGCATGTCATCTGCCTTCCGCATTGCAGCATGCCCCCTGTACCACTGATCCAGTTCCTCAAGTCATTCTCTGGTCCTGAGTCCTTTTCTGGTCCTGAGTCCTTTTGGCACACAAACTTATCATCAGCCCCAGGCCAGGATGGATGAAGCTGCTGCCTTCCATCAAGAGGGATTCAAGTGGGATTTAATCCCCTTGGGGACCATCACCCTTCCTGCCTGTGGACTTCTCCACACAAGGCCGCTAGTCCTCAAGGTTGTCAGGTTAGTTAACCACCACCTGACACTCAGCATTGAGTCACTGGCAGTAGGGTCTAGTCTATGACCAATAGCAGGATAACCTGGTCAGACTGGAAATCTATATCAATTGAATGAAATGTTAAAGAATTGTAATTAACCTTTGTATGTTCAAAATATCTTGACAAGAGGAAAAGTTGTGATGTGTGATAACAGGATACAGAACATTAAGGAACTAAGCAGAAGTATTTGTGGCTAAGATCAGATGATATAATTTCAATGTAATCAGAACCAAAACTTTCTCCCGTCTCTTCTTACAAAGAACGTGCTCCAAAGTTTTCCAGGTCTCCAGAGCAGCTCCTTAGGAAGCATGGATTTCTGCCTGAAAACAGCAAAATCCAACCATACGACACCACTAGATCGAAAGCATTTTCATATCAGTTTTTAAGGCAGCAGGTCTTACGGACCGTCGACTTTAAATTAAATTAAATTCTGGAATGAAGGAATGACATAAACCTCAAAAAAGAGATTTCTTTGAGCAAATACACTGTATGTTCAAAAAACTGTGGCAAAAATGCCATGCTATCTTCGGAAGGAAGGGAGAATTAATTTGCCCTGGTAAATAGAGTTTTGTTATGTCTACAGACAAACAAAAGATCTGGGACTGGAAAAATTAAATGACAGTTGAAGCTTAAGAAGAAAAGGCATCTTATCTCTATCAAGGGCACCGGTTACGGGATCAAGAAGAAGCTGATATGTATAGGCTGTTTCAAAAAGTCTCTGGCATTTAATGGAATATACACTTCAGTTTGTTTTGGGAATATTATCATGGATCTTCTTAAGTCATAAAGAGGAAATTAATGACAAACCGACTGTCCAGCCAAAATACTCCTCTGACTCCATCCATAAATCACCTCTACTTATTTCAAGGAAGGAGGAATCATAATGCTTCTCTTTGCTCTGCATTTTTTTAAAAATGGATCTGAGATATTAGGATAATTACATTTATTTATTTATTTATTTATTCATTCATTCATACTTGTTTATTACCCTCCTCCCCGAAGGGACCCAGGGCGATTCACAACATATCAACAACAACAACAATTTAAAACCAATTAAAAGATTAAAAAATTAAAAGAAGCTTTAAAAAAATTAAAACGAGGCGTTGCAGCTAAGAGGCACTGGGGGGTCAAATCATCCAGCCGGCTGGGGATTTGATCCATCCATTCCCCAGACCTGACCTGCCAGCCAGGTTTTCAGTCCTTTCCTGAAGGACAGCAGCTCCGTCTGCATGTGTAGTTCTATTGGGAGGCGGTTCCATAGGGCCGGGGCGGACACAGAGAAGGCCCTCCTTCTAGTGGCAGAGAGGTGCGCCTCTCTGGCCGATGGCACAACCAGAGAGCCTCTCCTGTCCGCTCTGGTGGGACGGACAGATGTCCTTGGGACAATGCGGTCTCTTAAGCATCCTGGTCCACTACCATGCTTAATTCTCATGAGGGCTAGTATTCCACTGAGTTTCTGCTGAGCAAAATGTCTGAGCAGTGTAGTAACACAGGATTGTACCCCCTTACTTGAGCTTTGGCACTGGCAAATGTTGGGCAGGTCTACTTCGTGAAGATCACCGCTGCTGCAATTGCAAAAGCTTGAACAATCTGCTGCGGTTATACTTGCAGAACTTTCCCCTCAAAGATCAACAGAATAAGAGGGAAACAATGTGCAAACATTTACTGGGAAAGAGCTGTCAAAATTCTGCTAGTAGTGGTTGATGCTTTCCCCAAGGGAAATGATATTAAAATCTGACAGCAAATTGCAACACAGTAGATCAGGGATGTGCCAACCATGCACCTCATTGATGAGCAGTCAATTGCTACCATAACTCACACCATTTCACTCAAATAAGCACTGCAGTGGCTTAGTGGTTGAGATGCTGAGTTGGAGGCTGGAAAGTCGGGGTTCGATGTCGGAGTGATGCACATCGGATCTTGGGGACGTGAAAGGAGCCTCTTTCGGGTGTCCCCTGAGCAGAGTTTCTCCAGCAAAAATCCATTCAACCCAGAGCAAATTCTGACACAAAATTTATGTACAGTATTTATGTACTAAAATAAGTTAAATTGACAACAGGGATTGTGGCTAAAGTGTGTACTTTTTGGAATGATGAATACCCACCCATATTTCCTTAATTTAATTTAATTTAATTTAATTTAATTTAATTTAATTTAATTTAATTTAATTTAATTTAATTTAATTTAATTTAATTTAATTTAATTTAATTCCTTCCTTCCTTCCTTGCCACATTAAGGAACCGTTTAGATTGCTGAGACTTTGCTTAAACCAGTGACTCCCAACCTTTTTTTGGGGGAGGGCATGCCCCACTTAAGCATCTCTAAAATTCGGATTCCCCCGCTCCCACCTTTGTGACATATAATTCTTATTTGAAGAACTCCTATTCACATAGGTAAAGGTAAAGGTTTCCCTTGCTTGAAAGCCAATCGTATCCGTCTCTACGGTTCTGTGTTCATCTCTGTTTCAAAGCCGAAGACCCAGTGCTGCCTGCATCTGCCGATGTTTCCATGGTCATGTGGGAGGCATGACTAGACACCAGAGCGCACAGAACGCTGTTACCTTCTCACCACAGTGGTCCCTATTTATCTACTTGCAATTTCTCACTTTCAAAGTGCTAGGTTGGCAGGAGGAAGCCTAAAAGGCCATTCACTGTTAATAACTCATTCTCAAATTGCCTCCCTTAAAAATCAAATTGCAGCCTGGGGGGGTACCCCACATTGGGAACCACGGACATAAACTCATCAAAGCTTTTCTTTAAGAAATAAGGAGTCCCATCATCCCCAACTACTGGCTACACGGACTAAGGTTGATGGGGAGTGGAGTCATGCCAACATCTGGAGGACACCATTTACCAACCTAGATAGGAGAATCGGCATGGAACAAGGATGTCCCTGTTTTCATTTGTGAATGAGAAAGTGTATATGGCTATTCTTTTAAAATAACAGCAACAACAATATAGAACCAAGGTGGGGTAATGATCAGAGAGAGGGAACGGGAAATCCAGGTTCTTCTTGTTCTTATTCTTCTGCCGTATCCGAATCTGAATATTGGCGATCCTCATGGAAATTAGCCATGGAGACTGTCCTGAGAATATAATGCAGTGGCCTTCCATCTGCCTTCTGCATCACAGCATGACCGCTGTACCACTAATCCAGTTCTGCGAGTCCCTTTCTGTTCCTGAGTCCTTTTGGCACACAAAGACCTCTTCTTCATCCTCAGTCCAGGATGGATGAAGCTGCAGCCATCCATCAAGAGGGATTCACCCATCACTATGGACTTGGCCACCCAAGGCCGTTAGTCCTCAGGGTGGTCAGGTTAATTAACTGCTGCCTGACACTCAGTGTTGAGTCACTGGCAGTAGGGTCTATGCTATGACCATAGCAGGATAACCTAGAAAAGAGACAGGAGGGTTTGGTCCACTCACTGTCGTCCGACCCTCCTCTCAAATCTGTGGGCTCTAGCCCTTCCTCAACCAGTCTGTCTAAATAATTAACAAAATACAAGCCTAAGTCTTTATTTCCATGTTAGCCTGGTTGAGGTGGAGAGTTGACTTTTGGCCAGTTAGAAAAGTGGACTAGTAAAAGCGTAGAAGGGTACAACAGTATTGGCAGGCCACTCAATCTTTCTGAAGTCTACTAAGGCCTGTGGAATTACTTATAAGGCGAAACTAAGCCTTTGATAGCAAAGTCTCACCAGGTCCCTCTTTGAAAACCCACCATTATACACAACCCACTTTTTAAATTTTATCTTGATGTGCTTTGCTTTGATCTTTTTAAAAAACAATTTTTTAAATATTATTGCATTCTATACAGTGGAACCTCGGTTAACGTAATTAATGCGTTCTCCGGGATTTTTCTTACAGTGAAAATTACTTTAACCGAATTTTCCATAGGAATGCATTGAATGCAATTTCCCATTGAAAACCAAAATACATTAACCCAAATGCAGTTTCCCATAGGAATGCATTGAAAACCAATTAATCTGTTCCAGGGGAAAAAAATATGTAAACTGAGCCACTATTTTCTGTGGATTTCCTTTTGTTATGCAATTTTTACGTTAACCGAGCTGATTGTTAACCGAGGTTCCACAGTACAGTAATACCTCAGATAACATTAGTATCGAATAACACTAAAATCGCATAACATTAAGCAATCTGGAGGGAAGAATTGCAGCGGATAACATTAAGATCCTATGGGATGCATCGGATAACAACCGCTAAAGCCTGTGTGGTTACAATGTATCTCTATGGATCCCATGGGATTTTAACATGCATTGGATAACACTAAAAATCGGATAACACCAAGACTTGTGGAACCAGGTTTTAGTGTTATCTGAGGTTTTACTGTATATATATTATTAAAGCTGGTATAACTTCCTCTAACATGGTGTAAATATTTCCAATGAGAAACCTACATTCCCCAAGGACTGGATTTGTTAAGACATCGGATTGTTCCTGAAACAAACAAGGATTGTTAAAAGGGGAAGAAGGCTGCATCTGATACCGCTGAGTTACACTGAATACCCAAAAGAAGTCCTTCTACCTTAAAAATTTGGGAGCAGTTATGAAAATATCCTCTTCATCTCTAGAGATTCCTTTCTTTGCCCCCCAATCTTCTTCTCTCCTAAAACATCTGTCTAGGAATCCAAGTATTCCACTCAGGAATTTAAGAAACTAGGTTTTAAAGAGGGAAAGACCACCCTGATATTAGATACTTTGCTGGATTGTCAGAACTACACTTCATAATTTATGAACTGAACCCAGAATAAAAATGGGTCTCATGAAGATTAAGGGTCCCACACACACACTTTTAAAAACACACAGATGTCTCAAATCCCCCCTTTCCCTTCAAGATGCTGATGTTATCATCTTGGCTGTATTTTTTAACATCCTCTGTTACAAGTTTAAATACATCTCAATGTGTTGTTCCATCTAGATTAGAACATCATGCAACTGGTCCAGTGGAGTCTAAGCTGGGATAAAGCTCAAGATAGGCAAGGCAAGTTCCTTTAGCACTTAAAGCGAGCAAGGGGTGTTCGTGGAGAAAAGCCGATGAACTTTTCTTTTGGTGGAAGGGAAAATAAAACTGGTTGGAGCCACGGTTCCCCAAAATACCTGTAAAATCAGCAAAAGACTGAATCTCTTCTTAACTGAAGTGTGAATGATTTTAATGATGATATTAAAAGTACATCTGTCTGGCCAGGTTATCCTGCTAGAGATATTTTTCTAGTTCCAGATCTTTGTTAAGGTCATAGAGTATAGACCCTTGCCAGTGACTCAACACCGAAAGTCAGGCAGTGGTTAACTAACCTTACCACCCTGAGGACTAACTGTCTTCGGTGGTGAAGTCCAGAAGGAAGGGTGATGGTCCCCAAGTGGATTAAATCCCACTTGAATCCCTCTTGATGAAAGGCAGCAGCTTTATCCATCCTGGCCTGGGGATGATGATGAGGACATTGTGTGCCAAAAGGGTTCAGGACCAGAAAGTGACTCACGGAAATGGGTCACTGGTACTATGGGTGTCATGCTGAGATGCAAAAAGCAGATGGAAGGCCATTGCATTATATTCTCAGGAGAGTCTTCATGGCTAATCGTCATGAGGACCGCCAATATTGTGAACCAGATACGGCACAAGAAGAATAAGTCTAAAAGTACAGCTAACACTGGATCCTGCCCAATAATATAATAATCAGCCATTTCCGACGTCATGGACGTCGAGTCCCGGGCTCCGTTGGTGACGTTGACCCCGGGCTTCGTCGGCAACATTGTGGATTTGTTTGTTGGGTTTTGCTGCTTAAATTTTTGTATTGAATTTGCTGTTCGAATTTTTGTATTGTATTTTCCTGATCGTATTATTTATACTATGTCATATTTATATTTGCGATTATAGCATTGTTAGCTGCTCTGAATCGCTTCAGCGATGAGAGCAGCATATAAATCTAATAAATCTATAATCTAATCCCATTGATTACAGAGTTTTCTAGGTGGAGAATGTACAGATGTGGGTTTGTCATCTCCACCCTTTCCTGGGGGTATCCCGGGACTGTGCAGTTTGACCAAGGCTACATAGGATGGCTCTTCCCCCAAATGGCATGAGGGAATTGAATGTCCAACGTAGGTGCTTTGACTCACTGAACTATCCAGCCAGTTAGTCAGCTCTATATCCTAGCTGTTTTGCCCCAATCTCAAGACAGAGAAGATAATACAATATAGAAATCTGTCTTTATTCCTTCGGGGTCCATGTAATTTCTATTAAAATGACAGCATCCATCAGTGGGGAGATTTTTCCCCCACTCTGGAAACTGCTTCCCAAAGCACCATAATCCTGATTTGCAGTTCCAAAACTACAGACTCCAGGAAAAAACAGGAATGAATCTGCAACAACTCCTAGCATATTTTAATGCATCAAGCCTTACTGCTAGGTTGCCAGGATCTGGGACAGACGACAGAAGCTCACTCCACTGTGATCGCTCAGTAAAAGCGCATCCTTTCTTCCACATCAGTTGTCTGCTCACTCCTTCTCTGCCTCCCCTGTTCACTACCTCTCCTTGCTCCTCCCTTGAAAACTGTCATCTCTTCAATTTTATTTTTCTTTGCACTTCTATTCACACACGGGATCCTCTGATTAAAACCAGACATCTGAAGGTGCATGTAAACACCTCCTAAAACTTTGTAAATGGTACATGGGATAGGTCATGAGGTTCCCTTCCTGTGACATTGCTTTCAGCCTTTAACACGCCCATGGATTAAATCAAAGAAAAACATACCGCAATGTGGACATACAGTAAAACTTCGCATAAAGAGCGCCTCACTTAGAGACTAACTCGCTTAAAGAGCAGCATTTTCTCTGAATGTTCGCTTTGCTTAACAAATAAAACCAACCAAAAACTCGCTTAACAAACAAATAAATCGGGGTTCGCAATCCCATCCCCCCGCAATGGGTCATTTACAATGGTGTTTCGCTTAAAGAGCAAACTCGATTAAAGAGCAGTCCCGTGGAACACATTATGCTCTTTAAGAGAGGTACCACTGTATGTTGTAATCAGGAGTAACACCTGTTTGCATCAGAAAAATTAAAATTGTTTCCAGGGGTTTTCTAGGTACAGTATTTTTATTATTATTAATTGTATGGTGGTTGTCATGTTTTAATGCTGCAAATTGCCCGGAGTGGAATGATTTCCCAGATGGGTGGGAAGGAAGGAAGGAAGGAAGGAATTATATACTATTTCCTTCCTCTAGGGGGCACCCTGGGACTTTGCACCTGGCCAAAGGACATACAGGATGGATCTTCTTCCTGGAGACACTGTGGGGAATCAAACTCCTAACCTCTGTCTCCATTTAAACCATGGGTTCCCAACCTAAGGCCCATGGGCCAGATCTGGCCCACAGAGCCATGTCATGTGGCCCCCACCTCTCCAAGGGCATTCAAGAAACAAAATGGCTACCCCTTTGAAGCTGTTGGGACAAAATGGCCACCCCCATTGTACAGGCAGGGCGTCTGGCCCTCAAAGCTGACTAAGAAAGCATGACCTGGGCCCCGGCTTGAAAATGTTGGGGACCCTGATTTAAACCATTGAGCTACCCACCCATTGCTTCCCAGGCTCAGTTTCATATTCTGCATTTGAATGTATTTAAACCTGATGCATTTTCTGCCTCTAGGAGATAACTTGTGAAGCATTGCTAATTGTCCCCCCCAAAAAATTAACTGAAATTTTAGGAGCTTCTTGCTGGAGAGATCACTAGTCAAAGGGTTACTTTCCGAGCTTTTCCATTCTTGCACTTATCACACAGAGATCTCACCAATCCTGGTGAATCCAGCTCATTTGCTAGTCTGCCAATTACTACCAGAAACATGTACCGATGAGGGCTTGAGTTTGGCCAACGACAAAGCCAAGAAGGTGGCTGTTGTTGAGTTGTTTTTAAAAATGACCTGTCTTTCCTAAAGTCCTGCATAGAGGCTACAGAAACTTCTGCCTTAAGCAGAAACCCTATGGCAGTCCCCTAGCAAATTCATGCAGGTGACCAGCTGACCACATCAGCTGGACTATTCTTACAGGGTTCTGGTCCAAAAAATTACCCTGCTACTTTTCCAATTGGAAAAAGAAAAATGGAGTCTACTGAGCAATAACACACCGATCATACTTCTAAAATGCTTCTGCCTTCATCCATCTGGACCCTCCAGATACACTAGAGTAGATTTCACTGCCCATGAGCCACAGTTTGCAGAGCTAAGGAGGACTAACCTATCAGCAGAGTGATGGGATGAATAAAAGAAGGCAAAACACAGGGACCTGAATCTAAGTACTGTACTCGTCTTATTAATTCTAGAGGAGACCTGTTGTATCAAAGGGAACCTGGCGAGTAAGAACCTACAAAAATGCCATTGATTTAATGCAGGGGTTCCAAACCTTTTCAAACCGGGGGCTGGGTCACACTCTCTCAGTAACCTTCAAGGGTCAGATGGCCATTTTGCCCTGCTTGCACGATGGGGGTGGTCATTTTGTCCCAACAGGTTCAAAGGAGTGGCCACGTTGTTTCTTGAATTCCCTTGGAGGGGTGGGGGGCACATGAAATGGTGCTGTGGGCCAGATCCCTGTGGGTCAGGAACCCTTCATTTAATGGATTTACTCTACTTAACAATTGGATGAAGGTCATTATCTCAATCATCTTTCCAGTATCTCCTCCTTCTGATTCTTCTCATCGTTAACAATAACTTAAAAGAATGAGATAGATGGGAAGTAAGAGAGCAGCTTGATTACTTTGAAGGTGTTTAGAAAAACTACTCTTTTGACTACAGTTTCCTGTAGGGTTCTTGTAGTCCAGAAGGGTAACTAGTCATGAAGACTCCACAGAACCTCCAGATCAAACAGACCTTGTTGTGAAAATTACATTTCTGGGCTACACCTTGGAAAATCCCCCCTTTTTGAAGTTGAATCTGCCCAAAAGTTTATTTTTTTTCCAAGCGCGGTTCCAAAGGGCAATGAGTGATATGGTGATATGAGTGAGAAGAAGGACGGTGGTTGCCTTCACACTAGGTTTGTGCGGTCCTCAGCAATGTCCTTTTGGCCACCATACCAATCAAGAAGAAGGACTACCAATGGAATTGGTATGGCCCAGCTGAGGAAGTTCAGTTCCTAGAGGACAATGACCAGCCTGGTCTTTGGAACATCGCTGTTTTGGATTGCAAGTTTCGGTGTCCCCCAAACAGTGTCCCTTGCCCAATCCAGAAAGGAGTACTTCCAAGTCCTGTGACTGGGAATGGTTCTCCAGAGGTCCCCCCTCGCTTTAAACCCATGACCTCCTGCATGCGATGCTTATGCTCCAACGATCACAAAATGATCAGGATGCAGAAAATCATTGAGTTACGATCCAACCGCATCCAGATGTTCTCATCATACAGACTTTATCGTACAACGACTTGGACTGTTTTCATCCACCCAGCTCAGGGGCTCTCAATCTTTTCAAGCCAGGAGCCGGACCACGCCCTCTCAGACAGTTGAGTCAGCCAGACTGGTACAACACGTCCACAGCTGTTGTAAATGTGTCCACTTCCGGTGACAGTGGCAACATGGGCCACATGAAATGGTGCCGTGGGTTGTAAGTTGAGAACCCCTGACCTAACCCAAGATCTCATACTCCAACTGGCAGTAGCTACTTCCAACAACTTCCTACCAGCAGCTTCTCTTCTTCATGAGGTCACTAATAGGCGATGCCTGGACTTGAACCCGCAAGCTTCTGTACATCTAGCCTATGTTCAGCCACTAGGTCAGTGATGGCAAACCTTGGCTCTCCAGGTGTTCTTGGAAGTCAATTCCCAGAAGCCCAAGTCAGTATTCCTGCTGATCAGGGCTTCTGGAAGCTGAAGTCCAAGAACATCTGGAATGCCAAGGTTAGTCATCACTGCTCTAGGATATGGCCCTTCCTCAACTTTCCACAAAAGCATTGCAGGAAAACCTGCCACCTGTGGCTGAGAACTCCACCTCTCCCTCCCCAAATTGGCTACTTGAGGTAGCCACTACCATCATCCCACCCTACATCACTGCAGGGCTATCACTGTGTAACTCAGCCTTTGGGACATGTTGCAGGGATTAGGAGACTACCACCAGCAAAGGTGCCTTAAAACTACTATGGCTCACTATGCCTTACATCTTGGAAAAGTTACTTTGGAACTGAGAGGTTCTGGGAATGGCTGTCCCAAAAGAAACTTATGGTCCTCAAAAGTGATTTTGCCCAGCTGTGGCACACCTGCCTGGCTTAGCAAGGCAGGGAAAGGATGTCTCCCACCATGGCAAAGACTCACCTTGAGGTCTGGATGCTTCTGTGGCGTTGGGAGAGCTCATGGCAATGCAAACGTCGTCCTGAGGGAACTGGTCGCACTTGAGCATCTCAGGCCAATAGAACCCAAAGAACTGCATGACGGGCTCACAGGAGTCCCGGACGGCCTCGCACAGCCAGCGGCAAGGGTAGATGGGCCGGTCCAGGCACACGGGGGCAAAGAGGGAGCAGAGGAAGACCTGGGTGCCGATGTGGCAGTTCTTGTTGAGCAAGGGCACCCAACTGCTGGCTTGCTGCTTGACCTCGGCCATGGTCTCGTGGTCCAGCAGGTTGGGCAGCACCATCTTGTCGTAGCCCACACTGTGGCAGAGGCGGAGGTCGGCCGGGATGGCCACGCACAGCGGGGGCTTGGTGTAGAAGCGCCCGGTCTGGTAAGAGCTGATGTCCGACTGGAAGCTCACGTAGTCGTACTCGTTGGCCATGCTGCTGGGCCAGAGGAGAAGACCGAGGGCCACCACCCCCAGCAGCCCTGGCCAACGCTTGCTGCTGGCGGCAGTGGTGCCCAGCGGGTAGAGCATGATGCCCACGCTGGACAGCCAGGGACCCACAGCACCTGAGCCCTGCACCATCGGGGGTCTCCAAAAACTGACCACTTCTTCTCCTGGTTGGAGAAGTTTGGAGAGAAGTCAGCAGAAGTTGAAGAAGAGTCACAGTCTTGGGGAAGGGGGTGGGGGGAGATGCAATGGTCCCCAGCCGAGATCAGGGATGGTGGTCCGCCTCCCTTACCAGGGCTCCCCCCAGATCTCCTCCGGGACTAGCCAACCCGGGCTCCCCCTCGCCGCCGTGCGCTCCCCTTCTTCTCCACACTACAAAGCTACCAGAGAAGACTTACTGCCCGGGCAAGGAGGAGCCCCCCGCCCCCTCGGCCCCAGCCAGCCAATCGGAGCCCAGCTCCCCTGGACCCTTCCTGGGGGAGGGGGCCCCAACACACCTCCTGCACTTACAGCTGTCACTCACGGACCCTCCTTTAACCAATTGGGCTGTCGGAGAGGGGGGCGAGGGGGGTTGCTAAGCAGCGCGAGTCCCTCCTCTCTTCTTTGCCCGGGGATGGAACGGAGGGGGGTGGGAATTAAGGGGGGGGGAGCCGGGCTAAGCCGAGATCCCCATTAGGGGATACTGGGATCTGGAGTCCGTCCAAGAAATGCCCCCTGCAAGGCTCCGCTGGCTTCCCGGAGCGCAATCGGAGGCGCATTGGGGCGTCTTTGGACTACAGTGCCCAGTTTCCCCAAGCGCTGGAAGAGAGGGGAGATGAGGGCTGGGAAGAAAAGTAAGGGTGAGTGGCATCAAGAAGCCAGTCGCCTTCATGGCTGAAAGGGCAGGACTCTGGGGAGGATGGGTGGCATGCCAAAATGTAACTTCAGGTCTACAGCTTCCAAACGGATGCAAAACAAATATTGTGGCATTATCCACTTGCTAATCCATCTACTAACTAACCCTTTGCAGCTCAACGCGGGCAAAACTTCCCAGCAAATCTGAATACCAATCAAGGATCTTCTGTTATTACTGGTTGTAGATAAGGGACTGCAGTGGCTCAAGTCACTAAGACGCTGACTGGGAGGCGGAAGGTCAGCAGTTCGATTCCCGAGTACTGCAGGACGGAATGAGCTCCCGTCTCTGCCCCAGCTCCTGCCAACCTAGCAGTTCGAAAGCAAGAAATTGCAAGTAGACAAATAGGGACCACTTCAGTGGGAAGGTAACAGCATTCCATGTGCTCCGGTGTCTAGTCATGCCTGCCACATGACCATGGAAACGTCTGCAGAAGCAGACAGCCCTGGCTCTTCGGCTTAGAAACAGAGATGAGCACTGACCCCTAGAGTCGGATACGACTGGCTTTCGAGCAAGGGAAACCTTTACCTTTAAATAGTCACACGGATTTGTAAACTTGTCTGTTACGCTAGCCGAACCCTTGTCACCCTCTGTGCCTGATATATGTACAAATTGAAGCCATGAAGCTTCTTGTCCGACAATGTGGACTTGATCCAAAAAAGTCAGCATTAAAAAGCAACAGTTAGTCTTTAAGATGCCACAACGTGTTTTATAATTTTGTTTACTCTCTAATATGCTTGCAGAGACGAACACAGCTACCCCTCCAACAACCTTTAAAAAGTAACTTTCCTGCCTCTAAATCAGCATTTCCCAACCTTTGGTTTTTGGACTTCGATTCCCAGAAGTCTTAAGGCAATTCCCCAAAGCGCTGATCTGCCAGTGTACTGACTTAGGCTTCTGGGAATTGAACTTGGGAACCACTGCTCTAAATCTCTTCACATCTGCCAGGGAGACTTCCTAGACAGGTGTTGCAAAGAGGTCACCTGCAGTCAGGAAGCCAATCCTTGAAGGTCTAGGACTTCAAAAGTTACTTTTTGAGTTGCGGCCAGGAGCTTTCTGAGCCTCTAAGTCAGGGGTTCTCAACCTACAGACCATGGGCCACATCAGGCCTACAGCACCATTTCATGTGGGCTGTGTCGCTGCCGGAAGCGGATGCATTTACAACAGCCATAAATGTACCCACGGCTGTCGTAAGCGCTGTCTGAGAGGGTGTGGTCCAGCCCGGGGTTTAAAAACATTCTAAGTCTTGCTGGATTCAAACAGGTTAAATATATGTCTTATTGGCTTCGCTTTTGACTTTTTTTAGAACCAGATCAAGCTGATTGTTTGTGAAAGCATTTGGAATAAGTTGTGAAATGGTTAACTTAAAAAGTTAAAACACACACACACACACACAAGCAAAAGCATTTGTTTTGTGTAAGAAATCTGTTAGTTTTAGGGTGCGCCAGTACAATTGTTGTTGATTTTTTGCTGGAACAGTCGGACACAAATACTTCCTGGGGAAAAAAAGCATGTTGTTACCAAGTTGCATTGTCTTTTAAGAAAGGCAGGACATTGTAACCTCCTCTTCAGAATCGCATCTTGTTCTATTTTTAATTGCATACATTAATCAGGAGAGATAAACTAGTGGAGGAGTAGGTAAAGGTCACCCTTGCTCGAAGCCAGCCGTATCCGACTCTGTGATTCAGTGCTCATCTCTGTTTATAGCCAAAGAGTCAGTTTCTGTGGACGTGTGGCAGGCATGACTCAAGACTAGAGTGTGCGGAACACTGTTTCCCTTCCCACCGTGTGGTCCCTGTTTATCCACTTGCAATTTCTTGCATTAGAACTGCTCGGTTGGCAGGGGTGGAGGACTAGGAGTAAAGAAATACTAATGGGTTGAGTGGCCCCTCCTCACCATGATGATCACCAATATTCGGATTCGGATACAGAAGGAGGAGGAGGAAGAAGTCAGATTTGATTAAACTTGTGTCAAAATCCCCAAACCATGGGTTTTGTTGTTCAGTCGCACAGTCGATTCTGACCTTTTGCGACCCCATGGACCACTGTCCGCCAGGCACTTCTGTCCTCCACCCTCCTCCTCAACTCGCTCAGTTCTGTGCCCATTATCTCTACAATACCATCTAGCCATCTCATCTTTGGCCGCCCCCTTTTTCTTTTCCCCTCCACCTTTCCCAGCATCAAGGCTTTCTCAAGTGAATCCTCTCTTCTCAGTTGATGTCCAAAAGTACTATAGCTTCATCTTTACTATTTGACCTTCTAAGGAGCAGTCAGGGTTGATTTCTTCTGAGATTGACCTATTTGTTCTCTTCGCTGTAGAATACTTTTAAATGCCTCATTAAAGAGCAATTTTTAAAATCCCTTCTTAAACACTCAAAGGGATTTTGGGTGGGTGGGTGTCTGGCCAATTTTAAGGTCTAAATCATCCCGTAAGTGAGATGCCACCACCAATGGTTGGCTGACAGCGCACATCATTATTATTACGAATTGCCGTGGCAGCACATACTTTTTGTTTACTGTTAGTAGCTTTTTTGCAAAGTGAATCTGTCACCAGTGTGTGCGTGTGTGGGGTGGTGGTGGCTGAACCCTTTCACTCGACATCTGTAAGAAATTATATTCTTGGGGAAAATGTTCCTTGTTTGCAGGCTCATACTTTTCGGAGAATGGGAGATCCACCTCGGGCTCTCTGTGCTTCCCCCCCAAAAGTAACCTCTGTGAGGTCCTGAAACCCAGCCAGGCAGTGAACGATGACGAAGAGAACCCTGCTTTTTTGCTCGTCCGGCTGGGAGGTCCACTTAGCCTTCCCCATGCCAAACTTCAGCTCTGCTCCTGCTTTACAACACAGATGGGAAGTTTGGCTTTGGCCAACGGGCCTCTGAGAATTGACGGCAGCCGCGGGATCTCACAGGCTGTGGCTCTTGGGTTGAAAGCGGTTGTTCTAAAGGCACAAACAGAAGTGAAGCAAAGCTACAGGAAGGGCTAGGCCAGTGGTTCCCAATGTGGGAACCAGAAGCCTCAGTCAGTACACTGGGTGATCGGTGCTTTGGGGAATTGCCTTAGTCTAGGGGTGGTGAACCTTTTAGAGACCGAGTGCCCAAACGGCAACCCAAAACCCACTTATTTACCTTGAAGTGCCAACACAGCAACAGAGGAGGAAGGAAATGCTCCCATTGGGCTGCTGGGCAGAGGGGCGGGGCAAACTCTGTGCTGGGGGAGGGAGGAAGTGCTCCCATTGGGCTGCTGGGCAGAGGGGCGGGGCGATCTCTCTGCTGGGGTGGCTGCATAGGTTTGCCACCACTGGCTTAGGCTTCTGGGAGTTGAAGTCCAAAAACCAAAGATTGAGAAACACTGGGCTAGACAGTCTCAATGGTCCTTTGGAGTGCCACCTGTTGCAATCTGGACCAGGTTACACATGGTAGTCAGACCTGGTGTCAGGCTTAATCACAAACTCATGAGAGCTCCTATGTTGGACTTGTTTGCACAATGAAAACCATGCTAGTCTCTCTCTACAGGTTTCGCCAAAAGCAAAGGTACTGCAAGGTCTTAAAAGCTAACTGATTTCGGTGAACTTTCATAGATTGAAGCCCCACTGCTCAGATACATGGAGTGATATATTTAAGTTGGTGCTCATCTCTATTTACAGCCAAAGAGTCAGCACTGTCTGCATCTGCAGATGCTTCTGTGGTCATGTGGCAGGCATTACTAGACACCGGAGACCACAGAATGTTGTTTACTTTCCTGCCAAAAGTGAACCAATTTATCTACTTGCAATTTCTTGCTTTTGAACTGCTAGGTTGGCAGGAGATGGGAAAGATGCTGGGAGTTCACTCCGTCATGCGGCACTCAGGTCTCGAACTGCTGGGTTGCCAACCTTCCAATTGTCATGCTCAGCATCTTAACCACTAAGCCACTGTGTCCTCACTAAAATGCACAGGACTGAACAAATATTGGATCTCTCATTCTACAAAGCCAAACATATTCCAGCTGACACGTAGTGGGAGTATTCTTCACGCTGTACCCAAGCAAGTGGTTTTTCATCTTTTAAACCCTTTGTTCTGCTTTCAAATATTAAGCATTTTTGGATTTTACCCAAGACATTGTTTTAAGTAAAAACCCCACAGAATTTTTTCTTAAGTTCAAAAACAGAATTTAATGAGATGGCACGATCTAATTTTATATATTTACTGAGCCTGCTTTAGTCATCGTTTCCTCTGAGAATAGAAAACATTACATCTTTTGAATGGAATAAGCTCATTTAATGTTGAGGAACTGAAAAGTCAACTTTCATGTAAGTTCCATCAATTCAATTGGGTTTGCTCTAACTACAACTTGCTATGGAAAGCCTCTGTCTAGCTATGTCGAGATGCTCGACACATTGTGCTGTTTGAGAGGGAGGAATATATCAAACACACACAGAGTAGCCCATCTGGATCAAGGTGCATTGAATCCAAAGCTAGGCCAGTTATTTGGAGCAAGAGGCAGGAAGCCCCATAAATTTCTCTTTCAATCCCCTGCAGTCAAACTGCAATAGTAATCAAATTAAAAACTGGATATGCTTTTTGTCTTTTCATAACCCCCTCCAGATCTGCTGCCTGGGGTATCTGCTTCCCTTTGCATAATAACAAGTCCACAGCGAACCAAGAAAATCAATTTAGAGGACACCCCTGTCCCTTCTGGTCAATGCTTGGCCCATAGAGACCAAAGGCCAAAGTGAAGCATGTTCCTCAAACCTCTCCCAGCTGGCACGACCAAGTTGCCCCAGAAGAAAACATTACTTTCCTTCTTTGTTAATGTCAGAAGCACCACAGGTCAATCAGTCGCACAGTTGAGTCTGACTCTTTGCGACCCCATGGACCACCGCATGCCTGGTTCCTTTGTCTTCTGCCATCCTCCGCAGCTCGGCCAGATCTATGCCCATCGCATCAATGATTCCATTCATCCACCTCATCCTCTGCCACCCCCTTCTCCTTTTGCTTTCGATCTTTCCCAGCATCAAGGCCTTCTCAAGTGAGTCCTCTCTTCTCATTTGGTAGCCAAAGGACTTGAGCTTGATCTTCAGCCTCTGTCTCCAATGAACAGTCAGGGTTGATTTCCTTCAGGATGGACTGATTTGATCTCTTTCCAGTCTAGGGGACTCTCAAGGGTCTTCTCCAGCACGACAGTTCGAAGGCATCTATTCTTCTGCGCCTTCCTTAGGGTCCAGCTCTCACAGCCATACCTTACCACTGGAAAGACCATTGCTTTAACTATGCGGACTTTTGTTGGCAAGGGGGATGTCTCTACTTTTTATTATGCTGCCTACGTTTCTCATAGCTTGCCTCCCAAGAAGTAAGGGTCTTTTTATTTCATGGATGCAGATATATAAATATAGCAGATAATTTTCATCCCATAACAAGTCACCTCAAGAGGACGGGTTAAAGCAAGAGCAACATCAAGTCTTTCATGGTGCACATCAAGGGGCATAGCGTCCATTGACACAGGTGTGAAGTTGTTCTCTACAAAAGGCTCAGAAGAAAATAGAAAGAGTAGAAACAGAGGTAGAAAAGTATAAAGCTGTTGAATGCAAAGAGTTGCCTTACAAAATCCTCTGTTCCTCCAAAATTGCCCCAGAGCCCAGCTAGGAACCGACACAGTCTCTTTCCCGCTGTAGAAACAAAATCGGCTGCACCGTTCTTTCACAAAGATGGGGGCCCTGCTACACTTCAATATTAGCATTAATTCAAAACAGATGAGCCCAGGGCCTCAAACACTGGAGAGCTAGACTCGGGGAGTGACCTGACCTTGTCGAACCTCCTTGCTGAAATTCACCAGAACGGCATTGTAACTTCTGTAACCGGTTATTGATTGCAAAGCCATAAATAATATTCGTGATGGATTTTCCCCCTGCCAATCTAGGAAATGAATTAGATGTGGGGCAAAAAGCGGGGAGGGGGTCCTCAAATGTCCAGCAGATGTCTGTGAGTAAGGAGAAGTCACTAGGGGGCTTCTTGGGGCTTATCAAGGTCTCTCTTCCAAGTCTTATCCAGACAGAAAGGTTTTAATCACTGTAAGACAGGAAATTTCTCTTTTCCCACTCTTTCTAATCAGCTTTCCCCAGTGTGGTGTAGTGGATTGAGTGACAGACTGATGGCAAACCTTGGCACTCCAGATGTTCCCAAACTTCTATTGCCAGAAGCCCTGACCAGCAGGAGTGCTAACTTGGGCTTCTGGGAATTGAACTCCAAGAACACCTGGAGTGCCAACGTTCACCATCACAGGACTAGGAGGTAAAGGTTATCCTTGCTCGAAAGTCAGCCGTATCCAATTTTAGTGTTCGGGGCTCATCTTTGTTTACAGCCAAAGAGCCAGCGTTGTCTGTATCTGCAGATGTTTCCGTGGACATGTGGCAGGCATGACTAGACACTGGAGTACTGTTTACCTTCTCATCAAAGTGGTACCTATTTATCTAACTGCAATTTCTTGCTTTCAAACTGCTGGGTTGGCAGGAACTGGGACAGAGACAGAAGTGCACTCCGTCGTGCAGCACTCGGGTCTCGAACTGCCAAGCTGCGGACCTTCCAGTCATCAAGTTCAGCATCTTAACCGCTAAGCCACCACAGTCTTATTAGGAGACCTGGGTTCAAATCTCCGCTCAGCCATGGAAACTCCCTGGAGTTATAGAACTGGTAAAAGCCACCCCTTAAACATCTCACTTACCTTGGAAGCTCAAGTCGGCTTTGCTATAAGTTGGTTCCAACTTGACAGCACACAACACACAAACATCCCATTGGTGTGGATTGGAATGTGCCCCTACCGCCCACCACCACCACCTATGCTTTCCAGCTTTCATATAAAGAATGGAATTTTGATTTTTCGGGAAATACGAAGGTGTTAATTCAATTTTAGCTTCCTCACCTCACCTCCTTCTAAGCAGCGTGATTCAGTGCGCCTGACAGGAATTCATTTCCGAAGAGAAGCTGCCTGCAGCTCGAGATGGAAGGAATTCCCCAATCTGCTCTGGAAATAATCTGGAATAACCACATTAATTTCCTGGAGGTCTGCAGCCTGCCTAGCCAATTAATCTGGATGGCAGCTTGAGTTTAGTGACTCTTCCAGTAGAAATGTTTCTGTGCCATTCATGTCCCTTCCTTCGCAGAATTGTGTAAGGTTTTTCGCAGAAATGGAAACGCTTAACATTTTTCTTCAACGGTTCTCAAGTTTTCCTGGCCAAGAAGGACAATGGCTATGCTGGCTGGCATTATTAGGGCAGCCATAATCCAAAAAAACTAACTTTCCCCCTCATTGTTTATGACCTCAACATCTATTTAAAAAAAAAACCCTTGTTTTTTTTCTTGTTTTTTACCATTGCTTGCCATATGCTAGAAACAGACATCCTGTTGCTGCCTTCTGGCTGCAGAATGGTCAAAATAGCTATTTTCGCATCCAGGCTTTCACTCACTCCCCTATTTTGGAAATTTGCATCATGTGAGATTAACACATGTCATGGAAATAGAAATGGGGCTTATGGTTTTTTAAAAAAATTAGTGACATAGCTTTCTCTGTGTACTGTTCACTGGAGGGAGGTGGCAGTGTTGCATTATGGGTTGTTACTAGGCAGGAACTGCTTGCTAGACTAAACAATCTTCATCAAGAGGGATCCCAGTGGGATTTAATCCTCTTGGGGACCATCACCCGTCCCTCTGGACTTTGCCACTCTAGGCAGTTAGTCCTTAAGGTGGTCAAGTTACTTAACCGCTGCCTGACATTCAGCCGTTGAGTTGCTGGCAGTACGGTCTACTCTGTTACAATAGCAGGATAACCTGGCCAGACTCTGAGCCATGCATATACATCTAGACAATTGCCTGGGGAAACCACTTCTGTCTCCCGCCACTGTTTCTGATTGCTTTGTAAATTTGCTACTGCCTTATTGGAAGAATTTTTTTAAAAAGCCCCTTCTGCGCATTGTCACATAGGGGGCCGGCTGTGTGTCCTAGAGAGCCAGTAACTGCTTAGTTTATCCCCAGCATAAGCCTGGCAAATCAGAGCTACATTTCATGGTATTGTGTCCCCAACACAAACAAGTGTAGTTACAGCCAAGCATTGGTGTCCAAGTAATTCCGATTTCACAGGGGATCGAAATCTATTCAAGGTTTACCTTGGATTTTACTGGAGCTATCCCAGGTCCTGAATCCTAGTGCCAAGCAGGTTTGGCACCTGGGTAGTCCCTTTCAAGTTCAGGCCAAAACCCAAGAGGATTAGCTGCCCTATGAACCTAGAGCCACCGGCCTCAGTTACAGCCATGATATAGATGGACAGGTTGCTCCTTTGTTCGCTTCTATAAATGGATTACATGCATGTATTACCTGCTTTTCATTCACACCCACAGCAATTTGGTTTGGGGGTTTATTTTCCCCATTCATGTGCTAAGAGAGAAGACAAAATAGAATCATAGACTCATAGACTCACTGAGTTGGAAGGGGAATTGTAGACCATTGAGTCCAAGCCCATTATTACACGTCCTGCACTCTGTGGTACTGGAGAACAGTTTTTGCCCTTCCTCTTTATGACCATCTTTCAGGTATTTGAAGAGTGCTAGCATCCTATCCCCAATCAGTCTCCTTTTTTCCAGGCTAAACCTGCCCAGTACTTTCCATCTTTCCTCGTAGGGCTTGGTTTCTGTTCCTCTGATCATCCTTGTTGCCCTTCTCTGTTCCTCCTCTGATTTGTTTGCATCTCTTCTTAAAGTGCAGTGCCCAGAATTGGACACAGGACTCTAGATAAGGCCTAACCAGTGCTGCATAGAAGGGGACTAGGACCTCGTGTGGTTTGGAAACTTGACTTCTGTTAAGTAAAGGATAAAGTTCGCCCTTGTTTGAAAGCCAGTCATATCTGACTCTAGGGCTCAGTGCTCATCTCTGTTTATAGCCAAAGAGGCGGCTGTCTGCGACTGCAGATGTTTCTGTGGACATGTGGCAAGCATGACTAGGTACCGGAGTGCACGGAATGTTGCTTACCTTCCCACTAAAGGGGTGTCTATTTATCTACTTGCAGTTTCTTGCTTGTTGAACTGCTAGTTTGGCAGGAGCTGAGACAGAGGTAGAAGATCACTCTGTCATGCAGCACCTGGGCCTGGAACGGCTGATCTACCAACCTTCCAGTTGTCAAGTTCAGTGTCTTAACCACTAAGCCACCGCAGTCCCTTAAATGAGGTAGACCTGCCATACAGGGCTCTGATGAAGCAAACTTTCTTTGCTTCTTGCGTGATGGAGTAGCTTCAAAGAGAACGGCATGGAAAGAAGACTGTCCAAGATACCTTTCAGACACGAGGCAGAACCCTGGAGATGTCAGGTCAAGACTTCTATAGACCAGAAAAATGTTTTTATTTCCTCTCTCCTTTCTCATGAGGAAATCCCACCCCAATTTTCTGATTAAGTGGCAGGTTTTTGTGCGGCTGCCAGAGCTTGTCATAGTGTAGCTTTTTGGCCAAAAGGAGGGCATTTAAATCCAATTAAACAAACAAATAAATAGTTGCCTGCCAACACAGTGGATTCATTCATTCATTCACTAATTCATTCACTAATTCATCCATTCATTCACTTGTTTACTTAATTATTAGTGGGGGGTTTAAAATGTTGCCTTTCTCACCATGGGGGTCCCAAGGCAACTCACGAATAATTAAAATTATACAATGATGACAATTTAAAAACCCATAAGAACTGTATTTAAAAATGATGAAACGTTTATCAATGGTTCCTAACAGTATATGTTTGGATGTTATTAGGGGCTACCAGTATTAGAACGTTCTGTCCTCTTCCTCAAAAAACCAGTTGTCTTGAGTAATGTTAACAAGAGGAAGAGCCTCCTTGAAGATTGTGGTCATTTTGAACCACAATGAGGCGTACACTGGGCAACGGCAACCTTGTGCCGGCTAATCTTTCTCACGCTAGGTCAGGCAAAAGGAACTGCAGAATGAACTCACCCAAGGTGGCTTTGTTTTGGCAGTTTAATGTCCAACCTGGGCAAGGAAGAAGGAGGAGGAAGAGCTGGGGAAGAGGAGGAGAGGAAGAAGAAGAAGAAGAAGAAGGAAGAAAGAAAGAAAGAAAGAAAGAAAGAAAGAAAGAAAGAAAGAAAGAAAGAAAGAAAGAAAGAAAGAAAGAAAGAAATCTTGGCAGACATTTTTTTACATGCTTTTTGGAAAATCACAGAGAATACACCACTGTGTGTTCATTCATCCCACTGTTACTTGGAGAGCAGTTACCGTACCAGATTAAACAGAATCAGGCCTGCAAATATGATTCAAGGGCACCAAACTCAATGGGGAAAAGAAAAACAAAACAAAAATCTCTTAAGGGAGATGATGCTTTGATCCACTACATCAAACTAAATGTGTGAAGTTCAGATCAACCAAGTACCAAGTAAGTTTGATCTGGGAAGAAGAAGGAGGAGGAGGAGGAGGAGGAGGAGGAGGAGGAGGAGGAGGAGGAGGAGGAGGAGGAAGAAGAAGAAGAAGAAGAAGAAGAAGAAGAAGAAGAAGAAGAAGAAGAAGAAGAAGAAGAAGAAGAAGAAGAAGAAGAAGAAGAAGAAGAAGAAGAAGAAGAAGAAGAAGAAGAAGAAGATTGGCAATATAGTATTGTGATATTGTCCCATTCCACTATGTGGTTCCTCGTTGTTTGGAATCACACATCAGTTTGATCTCAGAGAGAAGAAAGAAGGGGCAAGGAGGAGATCTTCCAGAAATGTAATATTAGGAGAGATTATCAGCACTGAAGAGGACTGAGAAGTTATTGTCTTGTCACAGGGGAGATAATTCAAACACACACACACACACACACACAAAAGCTCTAGCAACAGCCTTGTCATTTATGTCCTGGGTGCACTGGGCAAATGCCAACATCTAAGAACCCGCAGCCCAGTTTTATCATACTTAAACTTTGCAAGGACTTCCTGGAGGCTGTAGAAGTCAGCAGGCTTTATGTGGCCCATGAAGCGTTTCCATTCCCATTGTAGGGTGTTATCTGATTCCTCCAGGAGAAGGTTGAGAAGAAGCTCCAAGTGGACAATGGCTTCTTCTCTTTAATTAGCCCAATCTTCTGCAGGAGAGGTTCTCCAGCAAGGAGCCACGTCTTAAGGGGGGGGGGGGGTCGGTCCAGGTTGAGATGTCACCAAAAGTGATGGAAACATTTTCGGCCATCTCTTAAAGGAATCTACCAATCTCTGTTTGTTACAGAGGCAGACAGAAGGACAGCTAGTTGACGAATGGCTAAACAATACCACCTGCTCTTCTGCGTCTATATGTCCAGCCACTGCTGGAGGACTCCTGACGACTGTTTGACATGAACGACTCCCTCTTTTGTCAACAGGCCCTGTCCTCCCCCCCCCTTTGGCCTTTGCCCAGCGCCATGGGTGGACGACACAACACAGCAGGGCCTTGACCACCATGGGAACCACAGGCGCCTTCTGCAGCCACCTTGGGCTGGAAAGCAAAGTTCAGACAGACTCTGATGATCCCCCCACCCTCCCCAGAGCTTGAGAAATGACTTTTGAATGCCCAATTTGGTACGGTTATCATTTCAGCCTTCTTCTAAAGTAGTTAGCTACTATCACTGGGGGGGGGGGGGGGTCCTCTGAGGTAACTAGAGTAATTTTAGTTATTTTGCAGAAGAAATGTGTGAAGGCTTCAAGCCATCGCTCAGTGGGACAAAGGATGGTCTCGCCACATTCAGCAATAGAAGCAACCGAAGAGTTGGTAGCGTTCACAGTGAATCGTGACCCAAGGGGGTTCCCTTGACACGTCCCTATCTGGATGCAAACGGATAAATAATGCCAAAAGACAGTGATGAGAGACTTAAGAAGAACATCTTAAGAAGAACCTGAAGAGAGAGTCTATTCTGTGGGGATGATTAACTTCTGGCACAGATGCTGGCAAACCACATCTCGCCTGGGAGTTTCCCCCTTATCTCTCTGATCCACAAGCAGCTTGTTTATGTCTCACCTGGGCGTTTCCCCCCTTATTTCTCTTGCCCACAACAAGCGGCCTGTTTATGTCTTGCCTGGGAGTTTCCCCCTTTATCTCTCTGCCCCAGCTTGTTTTCCTTGTCACCGTGACACAGCACATCTTAGTAGCAAAACAACATGTGCCTCACCCTGGCCTTAGCCAATCATGTATTGCTTACTGATAAGAAAGCTAATAAAAGAGACGTTCCCACAAAGCTGGGCATGCCGCACTTGAAGGGTGGCTTGACTCCGTCTCTTCTTGATCCCATCACTATTCCACAGACGATTTACCAGATGTATGCAGGGCACAGAAGGCCTGTGGACATCTTCACATGGCCTGCCCTTGATCCAGTCAGCATCAGGACCATCTCTAGCTGCAGTAGGAACCAAACCTTTGTGCGAGTTTTTTCAACTACAATTCCAAAAAAAATAAACCACTAGTCTGGCCAGGTTATCCTGCTATGGTCATTGAGTAGACCCTACTGTCAGCGACTCAACGCCAATTGTCAGGCAGCAGTGAAATGACCTGACAACCCTGAGGACTAACGCCCTTAGGTGGCAAAGTTCACAGGGAAGGGCAATGGTCCCCAAATGGATTAAATCCCACTTGAGTCCATTTTGATGAAAGACAACAGTTTCATCCATCCTGGCCTGTGGCTGAGGAGGACTTTGAGTGCCAAAAGGGCTCAGGGCCAGAAAGTGAGTCAAAGAACTGGATCTGTGTTACAGGGGTCATGCTGCGATGCAGAAGGCAGATGAAATGCCACTGCATTCTCAGGACAGTCTTCATGGCTGATTGCCATGAGGAAAGCCAATATTTGGATTCAGATATGGCAGGAGGAGGAGGAGGAGAAGAAGAAATGTTTCCTGCTGCTACTTGTGAACCAGGTCAAGATCTTTACAACTATCGTTTGGAACCAATTATCTCTAAGATGCGGTCCTTGGATTTATGAAGAATAGATAGTTTATAGTTTATATTGTTCCCAGGACAATCTTCATGGCTGATCACCAGGAAGACTGTCAATGTTTGGAATCGGAAGAAGAAGAAGAAGAAGTAATGAGGTTGAACATCCATGTTGGGAAGGAGAGTCTGGAAGTTGCAGGTCAAAAAAGTAACTTCCCTACACTCTGCTAGGAATAACAAAACAAAACCAGGCTAACCCTTTCTTTCTATAAACTGCATAAATCACAGCACAAATATATTCTTTGGAGAAGCAGAAATATATTCTTGGGAGATTCTTGGTTAAGTAATCCTTGGAATGGGCATAATAGATACACCGATCACTCCTGCTGCTGCCTATTATTGTGCTTGTTAAAGGTCGGTTATTTGTTTTACTACTATCATTATTGTTTAATTCAATTATTTAATATTATGTTTATGCCTTGTCCTGATTATATTGCTGATTATTCTGTTCTTGCTACTGTTAGCGTGTAATTTGTCATTTTGACTCAACATTTCTATTTTATTATGTTGTAAATCACCCTGTGTAGTTTTATACAAGATGAACAGTATACAAATCAAATTTTACACACACACACACACACGCACACACGCGCGCGCGCACACACACACACACACACACACACACACACACACACACACACACATATTCTCCCCTTTTCCCCCTTCCTTCCTTCCTGTTTTGGTTGGTTGGTTAGTTGCTTCCTTGCTTCCACATTTCTTTCTTCCATCCTTTCTTCCTTTGTTCCTTCCTTTGTTTGTTCCACCTTCCATCCCTTCTCTCCTTTTCTCCTTTCCTTCCTTCCATTCTTTCTTTCTTTCTTTCCTTCCTTCCTTCCTTTCTTCTTGATTTCTCCTTCCTTCCTTCTTGATTGCTCCTTGCTTCTTTTCTTCCTTCCTTCCTTCTTGATTGCTCCTTGTTTCTTTCCTTCTTTCCTTCCTTCCTTCCATTCATTCTTTCTTTTTTTCCTTCTTGATTTCTCTTTCCTTCCTTCTTGATTGCTCCTTGCTTCTTTGCTTCTTTCCTTCCTTCCTTCCATTCATTCATTCTTTCTTTCTTTCCTTCTTGATTTCTCCTTCCTTCCTTCTTGATTGCTCCTTGCTTCTTTCCTTCTTTCCTTCCATTTTTTCTTTCTTTCTTTTCCTTCCTTCCTTCCTTTCTTACTCTCTCTCCCTGCCTCCCTGCCTCCCCCTTCCTCCTTCTGTCCCTCATTTCCAACCGGGCTCCCCTACCGTTTCTTATCTTCACTAAAGTTCGTCTCCAGGAGGCTGGCTTTCCATTTGAGTGCCGTTGAAGTGGATGGCTGTGTTTTCACTGGGGATACTGGAAGCCTCTTTTGTAAATCACTGGAGCAGAGCATCATTAGTGTGAAGTTATACAAAGAAGAACTTGGCAAATTACTGATCAGCAAAAACCCTCATCCATCTTAATGAGACAGGGTTAAGAAAATAGCAACCTAAGCCAGGCACAAAAGAAGCCTTTCCAAACTGTTTATTTATTGTGTTCGAAAGTAGTTCAGAGCTAGGCTGAGGTGCCCCCAGTGAGATGGGGATGGTGGTGGGATCTCATCTCCGTTTATGCTCTTGCAGTAGCAAGAACTAGATATTCATACAATGCACACTGATCAGAGAGGCCAAAATATGGGACTGAGAAAGAATAAGTGTTGGAAACTTTCCTTTGGTGAAAGGTGGGAGACCAATCTACACACAGATGGGGAGAAATAACTGAAGAAACTTTATATGCAGAGAAAACATCCTGGGTTGGAAGGGACAAGGACCAATCTTCCTCTCGTTTTTCTTCTTAACACAGCCAAATGAATACAACTTAAAGGAGACAACCAAAGAGTTTCACTGGGCTGTGGAAAGTATGGACTACTGCAATGGATTGGGTATGGGGCTGCTCTTAAGGTTGACCCAGAGACTACAGATGGGGTAGAATCCTGCAGATAAACCAACGAGTCTTCTTCTCCCGTATCTAGGCCAGACATGAAACTGCCAAAATGAAGCTACCTTTTGAGGAGTCCATTCTGCAGTTCCTTTGGCCTAGGGTTGCCATATGTCCCGGAAAAATGGGATTGTCCCGGATTCAAGGTCAGAAAAATTGTCTCGGACAGTTCAATAAAAATCATGCTAAAGTCCCGGATTTTTAAAACTTACTGATTGTGTATTATAACACACCATTAAAATAAATTCAAACTCTTGCCATCAAACAAGCAATTTCGTGCCACATTTGAGTTGGAGTATAACGGGAGACAAATCTTAATGTCCTCGCCTCACACCATCACCAGTGTGTTTCCTGGGATAGTAATAATTAACTGTTGTAAATAAATTCATTTATGTATTGATATATTTAATGTGAAAGTGTTTCATAGCTGTCATTATATTATGTTTGTTTTTTAAAAGGCTATTTTGTAGATAACCTGCCCATTTTTGTCAAATATACTTCTGTCCCGGTTTTGTGGGAGAGAATTGTGGCAACCCTACTTTGGCTTGACCTAGTGTGAGAAAGATTAGCTGGCAACACAAGATTAGTCGGCTTTCTATCCTGACCCCTTGTTACACTCACTCGTCCCGTGTGACTCTTTGGACTCAGGTTGATGATAGCTCTGGAACTTTCCTTGTTTGCTAGCAGTGAATCCTTGCCCAGTTTGTCTTTTGGACTGATCCCGGACTTTGGCTTCAAAACACTGACACGTGGGGTACAGCTCTTGTTTATCCAACCTCTCCATATTGTTCCTTCCCACCTCTACAGACTCAGCCTCTTTGATAACAGAGCATTTTCAGCTGATATGTAGAACAGAGGAAGGAAGGGCTGTTTTCCTTTACAGTTATGTTATGAAACATGCTACTATAAAGCAATGACTCTGAGGAAAGATTATTATTGCTCTCTAGTTAGCATGTTATTAGAACCAGTTCCTTTAATGCAGGGGTGGCCAACCGTTTTGCGCCGTGGGCCTGACCATGCCCCTGTAACAGCTGAGCAGGCCAGACCCCAGAAGCAGGAGTGGGCGCCTTTACAGCTGACATAAATGCATCCACCTCAGCATTTACGTCAGCCATGGGCACATTTACACATACACGGGAATGTTTTAAGGCTGGTGTAAATGCACCCACTTTTACTTCCGGGTGTGGGGGAGACAGCAATGGGCTGGTTGGAATGGCATCGGGGGCCGGGGCCGACACACAGGCCATAGGGTGAGAACCTCTGCTTTAATGAGTAAAATGTCTCTATTTAGTCAACCATAAGCATTCCTCACCTATTTCTGTTGCCAATTGGCTTGCTTTTGCTTTATAAATGAGTGTGGACTTTATTTACAAGTCTGAGGGCTTGGACATAGAGCCTGAGTGGAATTTTCCCTAGAGAGGGAAATGTGTTGTTAGCTTTGATGGTGAAATTGGAATCTTGTTTGATTTCACCCTAGGCTGCCTGTTAAAAAGAAGATGGAATAGCCTTCTCTTGTACAAATTCATCAGTAGGTACTAACCATGACTGAGGGCCACAATGGCTTGGTGGTTAAGATGCTGATGCAGAAAGTCGGCAGGTCAGCAACTTGAGATCCGACTACTGTGTGAGGCAGCGAGTACCCATCATCTGTCCCAGCTCCTGGCAACCTAGCAGTTCGAAAGCAAGAAGTTGCAACTAGATGAATAAGTACCACTTCATTGGAAAAGGCAACAGCGTCCCATGTGCTCCGGCTTCTAGTCATGGCTGCACCAACGTCATGATGCTAATTAGTACCAGAAACAGGTACTGATGAGGATTTTAGTTTGGCCAACGACAAAGCCAAGACAGTGGCTTCATTTCGGCCATCCAAAGTTTGACCTGGACATGGAGGAAGAAGAAGATGATGGTGGTGAAGATGATGAAGATGAAGGGCAATGACGATGACAAAGAAGATGATGATGAAGATGACGATGATGAAGAAGAAGATGAAGTGACGGCAATGACTACAACGGCAACGACGATGACGACAAAGAAGAAGGACAACCACTGCCTTTTATGCCATTCCAAGTAACGTCTGCATACATCAGCGATAGGATACTAGCCATGCAATCAACAGGAGAGGGCTGGAACCAAGTTTATTTGGGATATCAGAATAGAGTTTAATTGGAAGTGGGTCTATGGACGAGTTGATGGGACCGATCGTAATGTTTGAGCCCAAACTTAGGTCGGGCGGGACAAGATGGGGCAGCCCAGGGCTGGGAGAGGTCTTCTCTATCTGCTTTAGTTCTTAATCATTAGAATGGGGAAAATGAGGCAGTATCCTATTCCGGGCTCCGGGACTCTGGTTCCATTCAGGCTTTTCAGAAAACAGGGTCAGATGTGTCTTCTGACCTCCGACCTCTCGCTTCCCTCCTCGCCATAATTATCTTACACAGCGCCAAGGACAATGAAACAATTTGTCAGCCCCATTGTCTGTCCGTCAACAGGGAGCCCCTTCTTAACAGGGCCAAACCATGTGGTGGGTTTTTTCTGAGAGCCTGTCAGCCCGGCCTGTCTAGCCAGACACCCTGTCCACGGAAAATGGGACCTTTGTTAATGCTGGTCCTTAGAAAAGTGAAGTCCATTCACCCACCCACTCACGTCAACATCTCCACTCTCCCTCCATCCTTCCCTCTCTCTTTCTCTCTCGCCTTTCCCCCAAAGCCTTTACTTGGGTCTTTCCTCCAGAAGCTTGAATTGCTCCTGATCCAGAAATGATTGGCCGAAGGATTTGCATGGGGAAGCAGAAATTAATTATTCTTTTCTATTGCTTGTTTTATTTCTGGGGTTCCCCCCCCCCTCTGCCACACAATCCAACCCCCCCTCCCACCTGCGCTGCCACCACACACACCTAATTGTATGTTTAGAAACGAGATAACCTTATGGAGCAATGCAAAAGGCTCTTTGGGGAACTGCTTTGCATTCATTTAGCTGCTTAGACGTAAGAGCTCTCTAATCGTTTAAAGCATTTCCTAAGAGTTTCTCTCTTTGCTTTCTGACATTAATGACCAAACAAAGATTAGGCACTCTGCCCTGTAAGCTTTCTTGGCAGCTGGGCAAGGTGAGGGCGGGGGGAGTAGCCCAGTCTTAACTTCCACTCGAATTTTTTAATACAAGGTTGGCAAGCGCTTGGTCCCAAATGGTCCCTGCCCTGCAAGAGTTTTGGAGAGTTATAAAACGCCAGCACTAACTTTCAGATGGATCTGGTTTCCAGGCCAGCTTTAATGTACTGATATAAGAGGGTTAAGACACTGGACTTGATGACTGGAAGGTTGGCAGGTCGAGACCCGAGTACTGCACGACAGAGTGAGCGCCCATCTCCATCCCAGCTCCTGCCAACCTTGCCGTTCGAAAGCAAGAAATTGCAAGTAGATAAATAGGGACCACTTTGGTGGGAAGGTAAACAGCATTCCATGCACTCTAGTGTTGAGTCATGCCTGCCACATGTCTACAGAAACATCTGCAGACGCAGACAATGCTGGCTCTTTGGCTATAAACGAGATGAGCACTGAACCGTAGAGTAGAATATGACTGGCTTTCGAGCAAGGGCGACCTTTACCTTCACCTTCACTGCTACCATTATCATTACTGTTACCATTACCGTTACCATTACCATTACCGTTATTATAAGAGGCTTGTTTCCCCCTCAGGAGGACCAATATCTGAGCATTAGGCAGCCTAATCTAAGGTCATTACATTTGAGGGATTTTTCTGCTAAATAGAAGCTCAGTTGAATACCAGCCACTGCTCATTAACTCAGGAAATATCAATAGTGCTGGAGAAAAGACTCATTTAGAGAAGCCCCTATGGCCATGATGGGGAACCTTGGCACTCCAGGTGTTCTTGGACTTCAATTCCCAGAAACCCAAGTCAGCACTCCTGCTGATCAGGGCTTCTGGGAATTGAAGTTCAAGAACAGTTGGGGTGCCAAGGGTCACCATCACTGCCGTATGGATTTCACGGAATGGCTAATTGCTCTGCGAGAGAACAAGATCCCCATATAAATCTGCCCATTCTAGGCATCGAAATCCAGAACTTTAAAAGAGTTCAGGTCTCCCTTGCTCAAAAGCCAGCCATGTCTAGGGGATGGGGCTCATCTCCATTGACAGCCAAAGACATTTCCTTGTTCATGGGACAGCTTCAGGAAATAATAATAATTTCATGTCAGAAATTAGTCTGGGTTGAAAGGATTTTTCCGGAAGAAACTCCATTCAGGGAATGCCCAAATGAGGCTCCTTTCATGTCCCCCAGTAACCAGGTCTCTAACTGACTTGCCAGCCTTCCAGCTAACAAGGTGAGCTTCTTAACCAATGAGCCCACTACAGGAAATTCCCAATATTTACAGAAAGAAGCTCCTACCTCAGGTTCATGGGTTCAGTATTTAAAAGTTTGGGGACCCGGGAACGTGGGTTCTCATGCTAGGTGGCTTATTTAATGGATTGCCACCCTTGGGTCTGAATTTATAATTTATGTGCAGCTTGTACATTGTTTTAACTTTTGATGATTTTTTATTAATATAGATTATTCTATGTTTTAACCTTGATGTAAGCCGCTCAGAGTTGGGTTCTCCCGATTGGGGCGGGGTAGCAAATGAAATAAATAATAATATAAATAATAATAAAAATCCCATAAATACTGTACATGATATATATTTCTATACTGCATTACCAGAAGCAACCACTAGAAGCCACTATCTGCAATGTAAAATATATGGTTCACTATTATCTACGGTTTCAGGTATGCGTGGTATGTCTCAGAAAGTGAATCCATGTGTGTGTGAGAACTGTACAAAAAAATATCCTGGATTAAAATGTGACACCTCCCCTTCCTACCGCCCTCCAAGATGCCTGTTCGACACATGCTCTTTCATGCCTTATGGTTTTTCCATGCATTCCCATGGAATCAAGTGGTCTTGTGGAAGTCCAGGTGGAGAAATGCAGCACACCTTGAATTTAATTCTCACGCGAAATGATGATCTCCAGGTAGAAGAGATGGTTCTTCAAGAAATAAAGGCGATCTCTATATTTTAGCACTGCCGTTCCTGTGAAATGGGTCAAGCTTCCATAACAGAAGCAGCTTTTCTAAGCCATCAGATAAAGGACCGTCTGGAAAGCAGCAGGCATTGGAATTGCTGTTGCAGCCCCTGGAGAAGATAACCTTGATTGGAACCCAGAGAAATGAATAATATCCTGCGATTATACTGGTGAGGAATTAAAAGCTACTGGGGGTTGAGAGAAGTCTGTCTTCAAGGACTGACGTTTAGAGCCTTGTTCGTGACCAGGGTGCTTCTCTCCTCCCCCCCCCCCTTTAGCATCCCAACCATCCTGTCATCCTAAGGTCACTTCGACAACCTTTTTACAGCCAGTGTTTCCTCCAAGCAGACATTGAGACTCCAGTCGATGAAGCTCCAGGGAATAGAGGGCATGTCGGGCAAGGAGTACAGTTCATGTTACACTCGGCTGCTCGTTGGGAGAGAAGGCGAAAGAGATGCCTTCCGTTTCTCCCGTATGATGAAGATGAAGGAGAAGATGCAGCCACCAGTGGGTTGTCTTTCTGTCTTGCTTTCTACTTTCGGGACAGCCAATGTTATTTTAGAGCAGGAATTCTCAACCTGTGGGCCGGATGCAGCCCGCAACACCATTTCATGTGCCTACCCAACCCTGCCTCGACCACACCCAAAAGTGCCATGTGGTGGAAGAAGGGCAAAATGGCCATCTGGCCCCTGAAGCTGTCTGAGGGAGCGAAAGGTGGTTTATTATTTCATGCAGTTAATATATAAATAAGAATAATAAAAGAGGCACACACAAAAAGATTACGGTGGTACCTCGCATTACCAATTTAATTCATTTCATGGGACATTTCATATAATGAAAAATTTGTAAAGCGAATTTCCCATAGGAATGCATTGAATGTAATTTCCCATAGGAATGCATTGAAAACCAAAATTTGTAATGTGAAATGCAGTTTCCCATAGGAATGCATTGAAAACCAATTAATCCATTCCAAAAAAAAGTTCCAGAGAAGTTCTTTTGGGAAGAATCTTGTTCTGCCTTTGACAAAGGGAATGGTCTGCTGTCTTTTGCTAAAGCAGGGGTTCTCAACCTAGGGGCCGGGGGGCGGATGCGGCCCATGACACCATTTCATGTGGCCTCACCACGACCTCTGCCGCACCAGGAAGTGCCATGTGGTGGAGGAAGGGCAAAATGGCCATCTGGCCCCCGAAACTGTCTGAGGACGTGCAATCTGACCCTCGGCTTGAAAAGGTTGGGGACCCCCGTGCTAAAGGAACAGGCTGGGAAGGATTTCTTTTTTCCATGCCGCAGAGTCCAAAAATCCTGAACGCACTATTCCAAGGGCAGGCGTTCTCAATCTTTTTAAGCCAGGGGCCGGGTCATGTTCCCTTAGAGAGCTTCAGGGCCGGATGGCCATTTTGCCCTTCCTCCACCCCATGGCCCTTCCTGGTGTGCCACGGGGGGGGGGGGCACATGAAATGGTGCCATGGGCCGCATCCAGCCCACAAGCTGCAGGTTGAGAATCCCAGTCTTAGGGCTTAATTAAACAAAACAAAACCAAAAAGAAGAAGAAGAGAAATGAGAAAGGCAATCAACTGTTATCTTCCTCCCACTTTGCCTCATCTCTGAAATATTCAAGGGCTTTTGTTTTTGCAGGGCTGAATCAGGGACTGACAATTTCAAACTTTTCCTCCCAAATGCGATGCGGCCGTTTTTTGCTTTTATGATCGGGTTCACTGCATGGAGGGTCATATATCTGCCCTCTGACAGCTGGGGAGGAGGACATGGTGTGGGTACGCCTGTTAAAATGATAAAGTGTGCAACTCTGAGAGAGAGACAGAGAGAGGGTGCGCGTGTGTGCAGTCGTTGAACTCGGCTGAAGACAGATCGCTCAGTGCATCAGGCCAGCAAACATGCAGCTGCTGCAGCCTGCATTGCACCAGGAAACTGTCTTCCCTAAAGTTCTGGTTGAATCCTCAAGGTTAACGCTCTACACTTCCTTCCAGGCATCACAGTAAAAGCAGGGGGGAAAAACCTGTTCTGTGAACACAGCTTAGGAAAGTCTTCTGGACAAGACTAGTTTCCAAGCAGTGGTGGGCTGGTCCATTGGGCAACAGGGACTCAACCCAGGGTGCCCCCTGGCCCCGAGTACCATGGCGCCCCCCTTGGGTGCCAACCCAAAGAGATGAGACGAGCTGTGATGCCTGGAACAATCGAGCAAAGGTGTGGGGCTCCGTGTTCCTCTACCTGCCTTCCTCTTCCTGTGCTGCCAAAGATAAGATTACAAAAAACAGCTACATTGATAGCAGAGCCACCATGGCTTAGTGGTTGCAATTGTGCCTTGTAAGCAGGAGGTTGTTGGTTTGAATCCCCTGAGGGGAGTTGAAATTAGAAGGTGAGTGAGAACATATATATTTTGTTAGGGTTAGACACCCTCCTCACTTCCTCTCCAGTGCCCTTTTAGCTTAGCCAGCACGTCCCTGTTTCCAAGACAAAGTGGGAGGCGACCCCTTGCTCAAAAGCCAGTCATATCCCACTCTAGGGTTTGGTACCTATTTATCTACTTGCAATTTCTCACTTTCGAACTGCTAAACAGCTGCCCTTGCTTGAAAGCCAGTCATATCCGACTCTAGGGTTCAGTGCTCATCTCCGCTTATAGCCCAAAAGCCAGTGCTGTCTGTGTCTGCAGACTTTTCTGTGGACATGTGGCAGGCATGACTAGACACCAGAAGTGCACTGTGACTTGAACAAAACCTTTCACTTCCATTAGAATCACTAGAAATGTTTCTTCTTGTCAGATCCTTAATGACGGCCCCACAAAACAATTACTCACAGCTGGAGAAACAATTAACAACTTTTAGTAGGTTCTAGGACCAAACTATCAGACTGAGCGAGCAGCACATTTGCAAACAAAAACATAAATCAAGAGCATCATCCAGGAAATTAAGACACAAGATGATTTTTCTTCCCCACAACAGTTTTCTTGATTTACTGCAATGACCCACATCGTTCTAAAATGCCCTAAAACCAGACTCCAAGCCGTGGTTGGTCTTTTTGAATGCTAGTAAAATTCTAATTGGATCAAATTTTGTATTCAAAAGCACATTCTTCCACAGTGTTTTATATGCACGTAAAACTTCACAGTGAAAATCCTTTAACGTTATGATCTTAACCGTTTGCACTTTGGAACCAGCAAAAAGTTAGAGAACGCAGCCCATCTGGTGCTGTGCAATAAAAATTGGTGGGGGCGTGCGTGTATGTGTCTACACACACAAATGTGTGTGCTCATTTCCTTAGGGGTTACATAAATCCGTTATGTTTGCTTCTAATTGCAGAACGAAGGCCCCTACGTAGAACGCAAATTGTACTGCTGTCTAAAATTAATCCGACAATAATCTGGATAGCGTTTACATTTGATTCTTCTTCCCACACTGTGCTCTCATGTAGAGTATTTATTATTTACTATTTTTTAAAAGTATTTTTTATTGATTTGAATAACACAATACAGAAAGAAAAGGAAAACAACTAAGAATAACCTAAAATCAGTACAATACAAAGCAAAACACAAAAGAGAAAATATGATCAGAGAAAGGCAATAATAGGAATTATCTCAGTTCGACTGGGTAAAATTTGTATATCGATACCTGTAATCAGCCTACAACTTATTATAATGTAGAGTTTAGGAAAGATCTTTATTTGGACTACAGTTCCCGAGATCCACTAACCACCAGTGGCAACAGATTCCCTCCAGCTAAAGGCAGCCCATAAATCAACCAGGAAAAGGGGTGGTGGAACGTTTTTGCCATCAGAAAGAACCCCAATTCTTAAAATTGTTCAAGGACCACCATGAAGTAAAAAGGACTAAAGCAGGGGTTTTCAACCTATTGCCTGTGGGCCGGACCCAGCCATTGGCGCCATTTTGTGTGGCCTGCATTGCCGCCGCCACGGGAAGCAGACACATTTTACGCCAGCCATAAATGCACCTGCCGCTGTCGTAAATGCACTTACAACACCTGCCGATGCGTTTATGACAGCGTTTATGGCAGGTGGCAACCACCAGGCCCGCCTGCTCAGCTGTCTGAGGGGGTGTGGGCCGGCCCCTGGATTGAAAACATTGAGAACCCCTGGACTAAAGAACCACTGGACTAAAATGCTAGAACAGGGATTCCTAACCTAAGGCCCGTGGGCTGGATCCGGCCCACAAGCACCATTTCATGTAGCCCACCCTACCCCTCCAAGGGCTGTTGAAAAACAAAATGGCTGCCCCTTTGAAGCTGTTGGGATAAAATGGCCGCCCCCATCTTGCAGGCAGGGCAAAATGGCCATCCGGCCCTCAAAGCTTGTTGAACGAGCATGACCCGGGCCCTGGCTTGTAAAGGTCGGGAACCCCTGTGCTAGAATTATGCACATAGGAAGCGACATAGGTGGCTATGGATACATTTATTATTTTATTTAAATGCCACCTTTCTTTCAGAACTGAGCCCTTTCAGTGGAGTTAACTAGGACAGGAGCAATATGTGTTGCAATGTATCTTGGGATGTTTATTGAAGTTTTCCGAGAGGAAGCTGGCCAAATGTTTCGGCAAAGATGTAACTAGAATCTCTCAAACTAGCTTGTTTGTTTCAACATGAATTTTCATGAATTACTTTTCCAGACACGTGGAGAACATGTCTAAAGAAATGCACTGCAAGCCACAAGAGTGGAACAAAGCTGCTCGGCTTAAAGGTTCTGTGGTGCTCTTATATTTAAAGTTTACTCAATGTTTTGCTGTGTTTGCTGTTTTGCCGCATGGTATTTTATTACATTCTTTTATTACTGTAGGACGTTTCCAGTGCTGGAGAAGTGTGGCTTGTGCATTGGCTGGTGCTAGATATTTGCACTTTTACTGGCGTTTCGTTTAACTGTCACATAAATGATCTTGCATGGAAAGGGGAAAAAATTAACATTTAAAAAGAAAGTTTAATGCACAAGAAAAAATAGAAAGAGTCACTTAGGCAAAAATCAAAACAAGAGGCATACACGTGAGACTATATGGCTATCATATAGATAACACTTGACTTTTTTGGAATAGTGGCCGTGTTAGTCTGTGGTCTGACTTAAGGCTTTTGGGAATTGAAGTCTCCCTGTGGGGCGTGGGCCCCACATTGGGAACCCGTGATCTACTAGGTAACAAGAGCACAACCATTGGTTGCGCTGACTTGGGCTTCTGGTAATTGAAGTCAAGGACAGGCGCATTTTACTTCCGCTTCCAGGAGCGATAGGGCGGTGTGGGCCAGATGAATTGGCATCAGAGGCTGGATATGGCCCGTGGGCATAACAATGTCCAGCATTGTCTTGTCTTCTTCTTTTCAGAATTGATGGAAGTGGCAAACCTTCCAGTTGCAATAATGAAACTTGCAAAGAAAATGAACTGCTAACCCCAACTCAGTCGGAGACAAACATAAACCGGAAAATGAACTTTCCGTGGTTCCTAAGGCTCGTTAATCTGTTGTAGGCACATGCTCTTGACCTGCACGCCAGCATGCTTCATTGGGTGTGTGATTATTTTCCTGTAATAGAAATGCCCAGTGTGCTGTATGAATGCTTTATCACTTCCATAATGCGGACAACTTCCTGACCTAAAGTACCTATAATTCTGCCCTGAGCAATAAAAGAAATGCAGAAATGATGCACGGGAACAGAGTAGAACTAAATCTTGCAGCAATAGATACTTCAGTAGCTTCTTGACCGTCCTGAGATGCACCAGCCATGGATTGAGAAGTTGGGTTCTCCTTAAACAAGTCCAGATTAACTTTCAGCCCGCTTCTTTTTCAGTCTCCAACAACACAAGTAAGAGAGATCATATTTTCACTCTTCTCTCCTGCATCTGGGATTTCAAAAGCCCTCGAAATAGATAACATCTGGACTGAGTTCTCCTCCTGTTTTTACAGAAACCGTCTTCTGTTTAATAAATAAAGCTGTTTATTAATTCTCTGTACAGCGGACATAATCAGCTCCCGGGCAAGGATGAAAAATATCTGACGGGGGAGAGGCACCCGGCGAAATGTGCTCTTTTTATGGGAGGAAGGGTGGGTCAGCCACAAGACAGGCAGTAGAATCTGAGTGTTATGAAAGGGTGGCAAAGTCTAGTTTATTTAAATGTCAAGGTCTCCCTTGCTCAAAAGCCAGTCATGCCCTGCTCTTAGGGAGCGGTCCTCATCTCCGTTTGCTGCCAAAAAGCCAGCACTGTCTTTGTCTGCAGACGTTTCCATGGCCATGTGGCAGGCATGACTAGACACCGGAGTGCATGGAACGCTGTGACCTTTCCCGCTGAAGCAGTACCTATTTATTTACTTGCAATTTCTTGCTTTTAAACTGCTAGGTTAACAGGAGCCAGGGTAGACAGAGCTTAGCACTTGAGTCTCAAACTGCACTTAGCACTCCATCGCACAATACTTGGGTCTCAAACTCCTCACCTGCCGATTTTACGGTCATCAACCCTGAGATAAACTCAACTGCTAGTCTCAAGTTCAGTCCAGCCTGCTGAGTGAATGGGACGAGAAGGCTCAAGGGACACTGAGGAATAGTCAATGACTGACCAAAATTTCTAACGCCAGTGAGGAACGTCTCTTGCAAAGGAAGAATTGGGACTTCTCTGAAAGCTTTACATTGGGGGTAAGTGCGGAGCTTGGAAGTAACTAGTTACTTTTTGGGTAACTAAAATATAACTAATAATTAAAAAGTTACTTTGTTTATGAAGTGGTCACAGTGTTCATCTGTGTTTCAAGCATATCAGAGAGCAAATAAAACAAAAAGATAAAAACCAGTGTGGCACTTTACAGACAAATTGCTGTATTTTAATGTCAGCTTTTGTGGATCAAGTCCACTTCGTCAGACTTACGAGCGAGACGTCTGAGGAAGTGGACCTGATCCATGAAAGCTAACATTAAAGTACAGCAGTTAGTCTGTAAAGCCGGGGTTCCTAACCTTTTTCAAGCCGAGGGCCGGGTCATGCTCTCTCAGTCAGCTTTGAGGGCTGGACAGCCATTTTGCCCTCTCTGCACGATGGGGGTGGCCAATTTGTCACAACAGCTTCAAAGGGGCATCCATTTTGTTTCTCGAATGCCCTTCGAGGGGTGGCGGGCCACATGAAATGGTGCCATGGGCCGGATCCAGCCCACAGGCCTTAGGTCGGAAACCCCTGCTTTAAGGTGCCACAATGTTTTTTGTCATTTTGTTTACTCACTGATACTCTTTATTTAGGCATAATGATTAACATCGAGTTACAGTTGTACCTCGCTTAAAGAGCATAATGCGTTCCACAGGATTGCTCTTTAAGCGAATTTGCTCTTTAAGCGAAACACCATTGTAAGTGACCAATTGTGGGGGGGATTGTGAACCCCGATTTATTTGTTAAGCGAGTTTTTGGTTGGTTTTATTTGTTAAGCGAAGCAAACATTCAGAGAAAATTCTGCTCTTTAAGCGAATTACTCTTTAAGTGAGGCACTCTTTATGTGAGGTTTGACTATACTTCCAAAAGTTATCTTTAAATGCCATTTTAAGGAAACACTAGAAATTTCCTGATCTCTCCTTTTGTTATCGTAGCGGGGTTTGAACAGCAAAGAGAGATACCACCTGTCTATGACATCCCCTTCATTAATACTGTAATACCAGGAGTCGGCTCGAAAGGAATTTAATCTACCCACAAGCATGTGCTCAGACCCGGCCTGAATGAAGCCTACACAGGTTTTTTTTTTTTTTGGATAAAGCTTGTCAAAGATGTGAATGGCCGCTTCATCAAAGAGATAAACGGTGTGATCGAACCCAGTGTGTCTGCAGACCATAACCTTCAATTTGATGAACAACAACGGCTCTGCTCAGTGTCCAAGACAAGTAGTAGAAACTGTTCCGCATTCATGTTTGAAGGTGTGCATTCATAGGGCAGGCTGACCTCACCACAGAAACAAATGAAGCAATTGCTTGGGATATTGAACTTCCAAAGCTAGTGGTTGTCCAAGCAATTTAATGTCTTGAAGAGAGATTCCTTGCCTATATTTGCTTGAAGAAAGTGCACTGCAGAGTCAATAACAGACTAAGAAAAATGCTTATTTCCTTCTTTACGATTATTTTTCTCCTAAGCACACAATTTCTTCAAACCACCATGCCTGGCAAATCAAGCTTGCAAATTAAGTATGCACTGATTGGCTAAAAATTCATTACAATGAAAGCAAACAAAATGGAAAAAGTAGTTTGTTTTAAATGGATGCTTCCACCCAGGATAAGTGAAATCAATCAAAACTTAACCATAAAACAAACAAGTTAAGAAAAGCTGTCCATCGATTCAAGAAGCTTAAAATTAAATACCCTTTCATTGAGGGAGGGACTGCAGTGGCTTAGAGGTCAAGACAGTAAACTTGACTGGAAGGTTGGCAGGTCAACAGTTCGAGACCTGAGTACAGCATGATGGAGTGAGCTTCCATCTCTGTCCCAGCAGTTCAAAAGCAAGAAATTGCAAGTAGATAAATAGGTACCACTTCGGTGGGAAAGTAAACAGCATTTCCATGCACTTGTGTCTAGGTGTGCCTGCCATATGTCCACAGAAATGTCTGCAGACACAGACAGCGTCTTTGGTTATAAACAGAGATGAACAATGAACTTTAGAGTCGAATATGAGTTACTTTTGAGCAAGGGTGACCTTTACCTAATTGATTTCAAGGACAATTAGTGATTCAATTGATTGACTCTCTTGGTCAAGAAATTTGATAATCCATGTGCCCTTGCCTTCATCCTTGCCACCCACAACCTAGCTGTCAGAGGCATACACGAGGCGGGATTTTCAACAAACTGCATAAGCGAGATTGTCTTCAAGGTCTCTCCAGACACAAAGATGTAATAAATATTTTCCCATTTTCTCACTTGACAAAATAAAGATGTTCTTAACACTCCATTGCAAATGTTGTGAGATTTTTTCACTCCTACAGGAGCAGGTGTTTTTCTACAGCAACAGCAGGAAATTGGTGTGTTGCTGGGGTGGATTTGCATTTTGGAAAAAGCTTTGTGCAAAATGGAAAAACTTTTGCAGTTTAAAAAAGAACTTGGTGTCCTCTTGCCATAAGGGAACCAGACAACATGCACTAAATGCCCCATCTCTTCCAATCTGGAAGAGAATTCTTCAGAGCCAACTCCTTCTTCGTCGTCTTCTTAAAATGCCGTATCTGATTCCAAATATTGGCTCTCCTCATGGCGATTGGCCATGAAGATTGTCCTGGGAATGATATAATGCAGTGGTCTTCCATTTGCCTTCTACATCGCAGCGTGCCACCCGTACCACTGATCCACTTCCACAAGTCACTTTCTGGTCCTGAGCCCTTTTGGCACACAAAGTCCTCTTCAACCCCAGTCCAGGATGGATGAAGCTGCTGCCCTCCATCAAGAGGGATTCAAGTGGGATTTAATCCACTTGGGGACCATCACCCTTCCCCGTGGACTTTGGCACCCAAGGCTGCTAGTCCTCAGGGTTGTCAGGTTGATCAGAGTCAACAGCAAGAACAAAATATCTGAAGCATTGTTTCAGCCAAATCTCCCTGGGATATATCTATCCTGCATTAGCACATTGACCTACAGTGTTCTAGTGCAAATGGTAAGCGGATGTAGGAGTTCGATAGGACTCACAATGAATCGAACATGTCCCTAGAAATCTCTGAAGCATTCCATTGACAACACTCAAAGGGCCCCCAAGATGCAAATCCTCATGGAAGTGAAATATTTCCTGGCACTAGAAAGTTTGAAAACTACTGCATTAAAGCATTGGCTGATTAACCAACCGACTAAACTGATTTTAAAACTTTGAACCTTATGAGAACTGATAATAATAATTTTGTGTCAGAAATTATTCTGGGTTGAAAGGATTTTTGCTGGAGAAATTCCACTCAGGGGATGGCGGAATGAGGCTCCTTTCAGGTCCCCAAGATCTTTTCCCACCGAAGTGGTCCATGTTTATCTACTTGCAATTTCTTGCTTTCCAACTGCTAGGTTGGCAGGAGCTGGGACAAAAATGGGCGCTCAAACCATCATGCAGTACCCGGGTCTCGAACTGCCGCCTTGCTGGCCTTCCAGCTATCAAGGCGAGCTTCTTAACCACTGATCCACCGCAACCCCTATGAGAACTGATGTCTGCACGTTAAATCAGTCTGAGGTCTTTGGAGTTAATGTCTGCTCGGCCTCGCTATGAATGGGAACCCAGTGGAACACAAATCAGAAAGGAATGTCTTGAATTCCCAACGTGCTATTTATAAGCACATGCAATAAACTGCTCTTTTATTAAAGACCTAGAGGGGTTTGTTGGGATTTATTAACATCAAATTACAAGGAAGTGGGAGGGGGGGGACCACAAAACAGCGTCATGTTCTTGGTTTGTCTTGGACTATTAATCTTGGGAAACACAGCAACATATTTCAGAGATAGGGAGATTAAGGGAATTATGCAATAGCAGGTTTCTCGAGTTTCTTTGGAGATATCGGTGGGAAGTGGGGTAGAGACCCACCCTTCACCTTGCCAGGTTGCTATGCTTACTTTGGGATTGCCCACATCCTATTCCTTGAAATCTGAGGATCAACACCTACAGAGTTGACCCTTGTTATAGCATTTGTGAGGGGTCACAGGGACTTGGGCTTCTGGGAATTGAAGTCCAAGAATAGAAGAAGGTTACCTCCACTATCCTTCTGTTTAGTTAAAACGCGTCCCAAGAAACGTCATTAAACCCAGATCCCGTCCTGCTGAAGCCACATGCATTGTCATCCTTTTATAAACAGCCTTCAGCCCGGCATCTTCTGCGAACAGACACCCCGTTACCTGTTAGCCCACAGGATGGGAAAGACTGAAGTGCCACTAACTCTGCTGAGGAACTGTGTCATCAAACAGATTTCACTCTGGATTCACTCACTTGAGATCAGTCAGAAGGTGACAGCTGTTCACCAAGTGGCAACCTGCCATGATACATATCCAATCAGTGCCATGGCCCTCCTGACTAGAGGAAGAACATGGCCAGATTTTTTTTTCACCCAAAGAGAATTTAAAGAAAGGGTATGATTCTCCACAGCCCTCGTCATCACAGTGCTGCAGGTACACACACAGATGGTCCTTCTTCATCCATCTTTCCCTTGTCAATTCACTCTTTCTGGCTACTCTTCCTTATTATCTTCTATCCCAGGGCCTTTTCAATCTTTATTACGGTCCAAGACCAGCATAGAACAGCAAAGGGAAGAGAAGTTAAAATGAAGGTACTGCCAACCTAACAGTTCGAAAGCAAGAAATTGCAAGTAGATAAATAGGGACCACTTTGGTGGGAAGGTAACAGCGTTCCGTGTGCTCCGGTGTCTAGTCATGCCTGCCACATGACCACAGAAATGTCTGCAGAAGCAGACTGCACTGGCTCTTCGGCTTTGAAACAGAGATGAGCACTGAACCCTACAGTCAGATACAACTGGCTTTCAAGTAAGGGAAATGTTTACCTTTACCTAAATGAGGACTGCAGTGACTGGAAGGCAGGAGGTCAGCAGTTCGATTCCCAAATAATACAGGACAGGACAGCTCCTGTCTTTATCCCAGCCACAGCCAACCTAGCGGTTCGAAAGCAAGAAAGTGCAAGTAGATAAATAGGGACCACTTCAGTGGGAAGGTAAACAGCGCTCTAGTCGTGCCTGCCACATGACCACAGAAATGTCTGCAGAAGCAGACAGTGCTGGCTCTTCGGCTTTGAAACAGAGATGAGCACTGAGCCCTAGAGTTGGATACGACTGGCTTTCAAGCAAGGGAAACGTTTACCTTTACCTAAATGAGGGCTCTTTCTCAGCACTTTTCTTTATTCATTATCTGCCCCTTCTCCATATATACCAGGTTAGAAGAACCTTCTTCTCTCTTTCCTGGGTGTTTAAAGAGTCAGCAGCCTATGGAGAGAAGCAGGACATCTTGGTGCCTAGAAGCTGTCTGGAGAGAGATGTATGCCCAATTTAACTGCAGTTTTACCCAGTCTTCTTCTTTCGTGTTCTGACCAAGTCCTGGACTGCCAAAATGAAGCCACTTTCTTGACTTCATCATTGGCCAAACTTAAGCCCTTCTTGGTGCATGTGTCTGGCAGTCATATTTCTTCTTTTCTGAGGCCAAAACAATTTTATTCTAAGTCTGTAAAAGTCGGAAAGGCAAGGGAGTAAGAAAAGCGAAGGGCATTCAGTGTGATGGTAGGAAAATTACCTAAATAACCTGAGAATTTTAAGCCAACTTTTAAAGCAGGTTCCAAAAGGGTGTGGAGGAGATTGTGATGGAAAAGAGAAGGTCGGGGACTCAAATGAAGAAAGCCTTTGTGATGAAAAGGGACTCCAGTGTTGATCAGAGGGGAAGATCACCATCTAGGGACCACTTGGGGGAAAAACGGGATTTTCTTCCCCAAAGAGAACCTTGTGTTAGTCTGTTGCTCTGGGGAAAAAAAGGAAGCAGAAAAATAAAACAAAGTCGCAAATGAAAACAAAAATATTTTGACAATTTAAGGGCCATCCAGTTTTATTTCACTTTGAGCTTTTGTGCATTACAAGCCACGGCAAATGATCAAGAAGTGGACCCACAAGTGCTCACACTGAAATGAGTCAGTAAATATTCTCCCAATATATATTCTTCCTGCTTAAAAGAAGGAAAAGGGAACTTTTTAAGGCCCAGGGGCTAAATGGGCAAACCACTTTATTTCTTGTCTCTGGGTGCAGTTTAAGAATGGTTCTGTTCCAAAGTTATCTGTGCCCCCCCCCCCTCCAATATATGCATAGTCTAGACCAGAGGTTCCTAACCTAAGACCTGTGGGCTGGATCCGGCCCGTAGTGGGCAGGATTTTATGCAGGCAGACAGATTCTTTGGAACCGCAATTCCCATTCCTAAGAGCAAATTGTTTCCTCTTCTTGTTCAAAACGTTGAGAACAGCAATTACCTCTCTCTTCCTCTCAGCAATGCTCCACAATCCAAAGTATCACTTCTTCTACATGTTTATTTGCCTAACCAAAGATGTTTATACAAAGCTTCTTTTCTTCCCCGCCTCGAGGCATCTTTGGCAGAACTGCTGGTTCAGAAGTTCTTGCTGAACTAGGGAGAGGCAGGAAGGGATAAATAAATAAAAAGTTTGCTAATCAACTTGACAGCAAGGGTGAGAAACTGGGCACTGCCTAGATCAGGGATTGTCAACTTGACACCAGGAAGTGCCATGTGATGGAAGAAGGGCAAATGGCCAGATCCGGCCCCTGAAGCTGTCTGAGGGAGCGTGACCTGGCCCCCCACCTTTAAAAGGTTGAGAACTGGCCTAGATGTTGCTAAGCCACATTCTCTCCTACATGATCTTTGAGCATGTTGGGCTACAGCCACTGGGAGATGTAGTCCAAGAAAGTAACTTTTCCAACATCTGAGGATGTGGGATTTGTAGTCCAGCAGCACCCTACAGATCACCCTAACAACCTTGCAAGTTTGAACCAATGTTCCATTCTAGCTCAATAAATTAATCCATATTTGGCCAGAGTTCACCAAATGAAAGAGGAGCATGTGGAGATTTCTGTGCAAATTCTTTAGCTCTACAGGCCCCCCTGGTTTTTGGCACCTTGTACCTAATGTCCAGGGGCCATGGTGGTTAAGTGGTTAAAATGCTGAGATTAACGGGACCGGAAGGTCAGTAGGTCAGCAGTTTGAGACCTGAGAGCTACACGATAGAGTGAACTCCCATCCTCCGTCCCAATTCCTGCCAACCTAGCAGTTCGAAAGCAAGAAATTGCAAGTAGATTTATTTATTTATTTATTTAGATTTATTATCTCGCCCCAATCAAGCGAACCTGACTCTAGGCGGCTTACACAAAATTCATAAATTAAAACCTTGAGGTTCAAAATTACTTAAAAATGAATTAAAAAGAATTAAACCATGAATTTACAAAGATCTAAAAGATTTAAAAAGGTTAAAAAGTTTAAAAAGATTTAAAAAGTTTAAAAGAGTGAGGGAGGGGTGGCTGTCTCATCAGATCAGCCACCCAACATGGGACCCCATATTCCTGGAGCCCCACACCTGCCCTGCCAACCAGGTTTTTAGATAAATAGGTACCACTTAGGCAGGAAAGGTGACAGAATTTCTGACAACTAGTCATGCCTGCCATGTCAGCAATCACAGTTATATACCGCCTCATATTGCTTAGTGCACTCTCTGGGCAGGTTACAAGTTTAAAAAATTTAAAATCTATTTATTATTATATTTATACCCTGCCCATCTAGGAGATTTTCCTACTCTGGGTGGCTAACAGCACAAACTCACACATTAAAAACAGCCACACATTTAAATTAGCATTTTGCCCTCAACATGCTGGGGACTCATTTTACCAACCTGGGAAGGATGGAAGAACCTGGGTCAACTTTGAACCCTGGTCAGAACTGAACTCTGTACAGGCCCTATCTGTCACTGGAAAATAGGTGGGGAAGAAGTAGAAGCAGTGACAGATTTTACTTTCTTAGGATCCAAACTCACTGCAGATGGTGATTGCAGCCATGAAATAAAAAGGCGACTGATTCTTGGGAGGCAAGCGATGAGAAACCTGAGGAGCATAGTGAAAAGTAGAGACATCACATTGCAAACAAAAATTCGTATAGTCAAAGCAATGGTATTTCTGGTGTCATTGTATGGTTGTGAGAGCTGGACCATTAGGAAAGCTGCGCGCAGAAGAATAGATGCCTTTGAGATGTGGTGTTGGAGGAGAGTTTTGAGAGTCCCCTGGACAGCGAGGAGAACAAATAGGTCAATCTTAGAAGAAATCAACCCAGAATGCTCCTTAGAAAGTCAAATTGTAAAGATGAAGCTAAGGTACTTTGGACATCAAATGAGAAGAGAGGATTCACTTGAGAAAGCCTTGATGCTGGGAAAGGTGGAGGGCAAAAGAAAAAGGGGGCGGCCAAAAATGAGATGGCTAGATGGTATGTAGAGACAATGGGCACAGAACTGAGCAAGTTGAGGAGGATGGTGGAGGACAGAATTGCCTGGCGGGCAGTGGTCCATGGGGTCGCAGAGGGTCGGAGTCGACTGTGCGACTGAACAACAACAACACAGTAATCTTGCAGTTGTTTTTCTGTCAAAGCATTTCAAAGCTTTTCTTGGAAATCTTTTGTAATTTATGTCAAAGGCACATTTCTGACCAGTCAAGACAGTCAAGGACTGGGTGAGCTGACATGAAAACCAGTGGAAACCTTACTAAGTCAACCCATCAGCCAGAACAGAGATGTTTGCACTTACTTGGGTAAAGATCAAGTTCTTCATTGTTCAAAAGCCAGTTGTACTGACTCTAGGGGGCGGTGCTCATCTCCATTTACAGCCAAAGAGCCAGCACTGGTCACACAGAACACTGTAACCTTTCCCGCCAAAGTGGTACCTGTTTATCTACTTGCAATTTCTTGCTTACAAACTGCTAGGTTGGCAAGAGTTGGTGCAGACGACAGGCGCTCACTCCATCATGCAGCACTCAGATCTCAAACTGCTAACCTACTGGTTGCCAAGTTCAGCGTCTTAACCACTAAGTCACCACAGCCCCAGAAATTACTTCAGATGAGCTTATTTTGGGTTTATTTTGTTCCAGCCTATAGCTAAGAGACTGGGCTAAGAGAGTTTTGAAACTGGAATAACTGGTGTTTATGTCATGTGAAACCACCCATATGAAGCAGTTTTTGTCTTTCCTGAAAGTGTACTTATCACTTGCCTTCACTAATTTTCCTGCAATATTTTCTTTTACAACATGAGCACAACAGGATGTGCTCACAAAAGTAAGTGGTTAAACAAGTAGGAGTTTAAGTTCATTAGCATAATATGCTCTGCTTGGCAACTTCACACTTTTAATTTAATTGTTCGAGTTATATGCCGCCCAACTCACTTATAGCGACTCTGAACGGTTTACAACAAAACAATACATCACAGTTACAATATAAAATAACAAAGTATAAATAACAAAAACATTTCAAGGAAACCCCAGTCAAAGTTCCAAAATGAACGGGAGTCACAACAAAACAATATGTCACAGCTACAAATATCATATAACCAGTGATGGGCTGCTACCGGTTCAGACTGGTTCGCCTGAACCGGTACATCATGATGTCATGACATTGGCTCCGCCCATGACGTCGGCTCCGCCCACAGTGGAGTAGTAAAAATTTTGACAGCCCACCACTGCATATAACAAAATCTCAGATAACAAAACAGTTACAAAATACTGTATTGTACGTTGTACAAAGCATTTCAAAAATAAATAGAACAGAGTGTTGGGTGAGGCGACCGGCGTTTTTGTAGCCGGCTCCAGCCGTGCCGTGCAGGTGTTCTGACTTCCCAGGGGCTGAAGCCGACCAAGCAAAGTGTCCGGTAAGGCGGCCAGGGTGACCGGCGTTTTTGTAGCCTGCTCCAACGCTGCCGTGCAGGTGTTCCGACTTCCCCTGGGCTGAAGCAGACCAAGGGAACATTTAAAACTAATCTGAATAGGTTTGTTACTCTGGTAGCTGTAGGAAGCTGCTTGATTACTCTTTACCTCTTTACCTTGTAACCCATTTACCTCGTAACATCTTGACCTCTGCATCTGGTGTATATAAACCATACCTGGAAATTTTACTCCTTTGTCTGAAGAAGTGGACTTGATCCACGAAAGCTCACAGTAAAGCTATAGCGGTTAGTCTTTAAAGTGCTGCACTGTTTTTATTTTTGTATTTTGTTTTCTGATATGCGTTATCACCTGCCTTAACTGTCAAATGATTCCCGGGAAGAGGTGCACAAAAAGGCCTTTGTATGACTGTGTTCCAAAACTGGTGCTTTTTGAATGCTAATGAATCAGCCAGATTCGGTCGAACAGCCTTGACCACATCTGAACCCAAAGCTTCGCATAGGCAGCTTTGAAATGAAATGAATGTCCACAAACGCTCAAGTTCGCAGCAGTACAAAC